>OX402568.1:5897504-6216009 GCA_948098915.1 Lampropteryx suffumata | reverse complement strand
AAATACAAGAAAGATTATACATTTCAAATGTGTCGGTTAACTGTCTGAGGGCATAGCAACATGAAGCTATGTATTCGGATCGTAATGTTTGTAAGATCTGTAAATATTTGTCTGTTCTAGGTGTTTCTCTATAATACGTATTTATTTACAAGATAAGGTTTTTAAGTAGTATATCAATCGTGTAGTCCCCATAACACAAGCTCTGTTTTTTTGGGGCTAGATGATGCTGTGTGAAATGTCCAGCATTTATATTTTTTTGTTATGTTATATAAGCTCCTGTCCGTAGCTTTGCATCAGTGGTATCTACATAAAAAGTATACTATGTAAAAGTTAACCAAGAAACAATTTATCTACTTACCCAATTTCATCAAGATCTGTTCTGCCGTTTTTAAAGGACCAGGAATTTCGATTCAATAAAATCACAAGGACCACTTTTAATCGTCTTCTTATATGCTAGTGAATCTAGGTGCCGGTTCCTCCTAACCCCAGTTCAAGAAGAATCCGGCAAGAAATTCGTCTGGTCTTAACACTTTTTGTATGATCCTTGCCAATTTTGTTCCGGATCGAGTCGAGTTAAAGCAGATTCATCCTAAGCTTTGTCATCTAAATAATCAGATATTTCATAATATGCTCTAGGAGACAGTTTCTTTAGTTATTACCTTAAAATTTGCCAATCGATAAATCTAACACGTCGCTTGGGACCTTGTTATAGAAGTGCCCTATAAAATACTTACTAACTTAGGCGAGCCTGTGGGAACAGCGGGCTAATTATTTTATTATATATGAAATTTCTCTTTCCAGGGAGACAATTGGGAGACATTTGTCTGTGGTCGCACGAAGGATCAACTTGATTTGACGGTACTAGCCCATCAGTTCTTGAAGAAAACAGCATTGAAACCTCGATCGCTCAACTTTTAATACTAAGAATAAACTAACCGATTATATTTCCATACAAACGTCAAAAGATGATCAGTCCACTGTCTGATGTTGAACAACCAAATCAAAGGTGATATTAATTTGTCTCTACATAATCTATGCTTGTATCGCATCAGAACGCAAAAAGTATAGGTTTGAAAGATACAACTCTTGACGACCTCCGTGGTGCAGTAGACTAAGGTCCGTCTGAAGCGCAGAAGGTTGCGGATTTGATTCCCGCCGCAGGATGTTTGTATGATCTGCAAGTGTTTGTCTCGGGTCTGGGTGTTACTTACTTCTTCTTATCTTACTAATATTATAAACGCGATAGTTTGTATGTATGTTTGTTACTCTTTCACGCAAAAACTACTGAATGGATTTTTATGAAACTTTACAATGATATAGCTTATACATCAGAATAACACATAGGCTATAATTTGTAAAGATATTGAGTGAATTTTCCAAAATATAACGATAAGTGTCAAGTAAGTAGGAAAAAAAATTGTCGTCTGCGAGCTATTCTAGCGTGCGCTGTCAAACTTACAATTTAGTTAAAATTGCACGAAGTAATAATTCTGCGCAGACGAAGTCGCGGGCACCAGCTAGTGTATAATAAGTATAGATTTACAAAAAAAAGTAAGTAGTATATCAGTCATGTGGTACCCATAACAAAAGCTCTGATTACTTTGGGGATGATGATTGATGACAGATGATGTTGTGTGAAATGTTTGGCATTATTTATTTGTTTTGTCTGTCAGCTCAGTTGGTAGTAGCTCTGCCTTCTGCGCTGTAGGTTGAGGGTTCGATACTCTCCCAGGATAAACATTTCTGTGATGAACATAAATGTTTGTTTTGTGTCTGGGTGTTATAAAGTATCATAAGTATTTTTAAATATGTAAGTAGCTATTCTACAGTTATCTGGATACCATATTTACAAGCTATGCTTAGTTTGGGGCTAGATAGTGTTGTGTGCATTGTCCTGCAATAATTTATTATACACTAGCAACCCTCCCCGGCTTCGCACGGGTGCAATGCTTATACTAAATATACTACAGAATGTCTAATGTGATTAGTATGTTTTTGTAGTATATTATGCATGTATTATACATATAAACCTTCCTCTTGAATCACTCTATCTATAAAAAAAAATACTTTTCGTAGTTTTAATGATCTAAGCATATATAGGGACAGACAGACAGCGGGAAGCGACTTTGTTTTATACTATGTAGTGAAGTTTCAAAAAACCGCTGATATTATGGCAACTTTGGAGGTAAATATATAACATACGGAGTACGTATTCCCCACAATGATTCAGATGCAAGCATAGTTTATTTAATCAAGAGCTTAAATTACTTTATTTTTAATAGATTCATTCAGTAGTTTGTTCATGAGAACCCTTGAGCCAAAAGTCTGGTCATGATTGAAATCAGTCTAATCTAATATAATTGGAAATCATAATCGTGCATGATACTGATGAGGATGAGGACGAGGTCCTTTCCTTACACTATAACGTGAAATAGCATGCATTAAGTTTATGCCGGTGACTAGTGTATCCTTAAGCAACATTCAGCGTGGTCACTTGTACAGTGGTATACAATTCTGTACTGAGGGAACGTTTCTGTAAGTCTGGGGTTATGGTGTCCTTGTAAGACACCAAGGCAGATCATTTTTACTAAAATTAATTGTATAACGTTGAAGAGAGTGCAAAAGCGTGCACTGATATGTCGTTTTTTTATATTTACACCAGCCGGCTAAAAGCATACGGTCCACCTGATGGTATATTGTAACCGTCATCTAAAAGCGCTTTCAATAAATAAATAAATACCCGAGATATTCTAGAAATACAACACTTATTTATTTATTACTTACTTTATTACTTACTTACTTATTACATACAGAATAATATGCAATGATTTAAAAAATACAAACAGTTGAGCTATCTAAGGATCGTTTAAAACGATCTATAGATAGCTCAAGTGATCCAGATCACTGCCAGAGCGTTCCCAAGACACTGGCGGCATTGCCACATGTTTATCTGATTAAGCATAGGATAAAGGGAAAGCAAATACCAAGTTTACAGTAATGCATTTTTATATTGGTATTTTTGGGAATGTTAGCATTAATATAACTATGGTAAATAAAGCATTTGTATATAAAAGTGTGATTTTAGAATAAATCGTATTTTCGTACTAGAATAAGTAATTTAAATTATGTTTAGGTGCAAAATTATTGATACAATATGTATGTATTTGGAGTTTTTATATACTTACGTGGGTAAGTATATTCTTTATGTATATTTTTATTTCGTATTGTATTACTCTTTGAAGGTTTGTCAAATGAATATAATCATGGTACCTTTTTGACTAATCTCTGTTTTTTAAAGTTCAATTTCGCCGGACTAATTGAAATATCGTGAAATACGAACGATCTTATTTTGTTTAGACCAAGGTCTAAATTAGAGTGACATTTTAAATGACACTTCAAACGACAATCACAGACGTCAATTTAGTATCTTCTTCTTCGTTAACGGCATGTGTCAATCCTGTGTAAAAATATCATAATATATCATAATATCATAATTCTGTGTCATAATATGATTTCAATTTTGCCAATGTCAAGTGTTTAGATTGTTTTCTTTCAACTACGTAGTAATGTTATCATTAATCACAACAAAACCGATCACAAAGGACGTATTTTTTGCTTAGAACCAAAACAGTGCAGTAATTTTATATGAAATCTCATTATTGCACTGTTTTTTTACTTTTTATTTAGATATAAAATTACCACAGAGGTTTAATATATTCCATTAAGTTTAATATAAAATGTTTGCATTCGATCAAAAAGAGACTGGCTGATAATAAAAATCGGCTGAATAAAACCGCATTGGTGAAAAAAAAAAACAAATGGTGCGCATTTTGTGCCATTGTAAAACTTTGATTCTTCATATTTTTAGTTTGAGTAGGTATATTTTATCACACTAGGTACCTAGATTGGTTGTTGAAAGAAAAGTAAATTACGCACTATGCTCAAGAGAGTAATTAATGCACTCGTGTTAATTCAGTAATTCACCAACATAACACTCGTGCATTAATAACTCACTTTGCGCTCGGTGCAACAATCTACTATTATAGTAAGACGTCACAAAAAACGTATGTCGTTTGTGGTTTTATAAAAAATGTGTTTTTAAAAAAAAACATACGGATTATGTTTGCTCGAATCACAAAGAAACACAACAACTTTTATTCTAATTATTCACACCCGAGTCTATAACTCTAGCATTTTTTTATACCAATATCCTACTAATATTATAAATGTGAATGTAAGTTTGTTTGTTACGCTTTCACGCGAAAACTACTTAACCGATCATCATGTAACTTTGTACACATATTCTTGGAGGTATTAGAAGTAACATAGATAACTTTTTATGAAAAATAAATATATATTTTACGAAAGATAAAAAAAACGGCAAAAAAAAACAATTTAGTATCTTATTTACTACATTGACGATTGATGTGCTTCAGCTCATTTTAAACGCCATGTAATTTGGTGTTAAAACACCTTGGCGGAAAATCTATAAGGGAGCTGTTAATTTCAAAATGTTACTCTAATTTGGACTTAGGTGTAAGCAAAATAAGGTTCGTATTTTTGTAAATTTTAGATAGACCGACGAATGAACAGAATAACCACTAAAGCTTAAATAGCTAGGTATCTAAATGATGTCGGCCATTTTATTGCTAATTGTTTAGCATAAGAACAATTTTGTTGTTAGCTTTAAGTTTTTTTAAGTGATATTTATAGATGTTTTTAATTATAAACTTTATCATGCGTTTTCTTTTGTAGGTCTATGGATTGTGTTTTTTGAGTTTCTTCTCTCACATTATTTTACTTAATATTTTTTATAAGAGAAGATAAAATATTTCTTTTCAAGATAAAAATTATGTGAAAAGTTTAAGAAAATTTTATAATGAAAAGATTCGATACGTCTAATTCAGTTTTACAAATTTTGGATTTTCGAAATTTCGTTCATAGTTTATTGGGTTTTCTTTTTACATAATTTTTAAGAAAGTGCACTTATCGAGTACAAACGCGTTTTAAGTAAGAGTTTAAGTAGTGTTTTGTGTTTGAATTTTGCATTATTCAGTCTAAAGCGCTTGTGGCTTGATTTGCTTTTGAATGGGCGACCAGTTGTATAATTTTTGGGAGGTTTCCGGCGTCCTGAGATAAGTACTGATTGAGTTGGTCACTGACTTAAGGCTTCGGAGACTGAGTTGGTCACTGTCTTAAGGCTTCGGAGACTGAGTTGGTCACTGACTTAAGGCTTCGGAGACTGTGTTGGTCACTGATTTAGGCATCGGATACTGAGATGGCTTCGGATACTCAAGGCTTTGGAAACTGAGTTGATCACTGACTCAAGGCTTCGGAGACTGAGTTGGCCACTGACTCAAGGCTTAGGAAACTGAGTTGTTTACTGACTTAAGGCTTTGATGTCTTAGTTGATTACTAACTTAAGGCTTCGGAGACTGAGTTGGCCACTTACTCAAGGCTTCGGAGACTGAGTTGGTCACTGACAAGTCTTCCGAGTCTGAGTTGGCCACTGTCTCAAACGAACTCACATAGTATTTAGTTAAGTTATTTTATAAATGTGACTTCATCGCCATATTTTACTCAAAGAACCTAGATTATGTAAATGTTTTTTAACTTTCTGACACGCTTACTTTGTAGTTTATTTTGTAAATATTTTAGTTCAAAGATTGAAATAAAGAATTTAAGTAAATTTTGTTGTTTGAAATTACTCCTCAAACTATGGCGGGTACTCTGCACTTTTGCAAATTCGTAGAGAAGTGCCGCGCTAGACGAGAGGTACGCGATAAAAAGAGAGGCGTTATGTACGTAAATTTAATGTGTAATGCAAGGCACAAAGCACTTGAATGCAACGCAGAATGTTGGTATCTCCCACTGGGCCCTGTCTTTGGCTCTTCTCATCTACTTTGTAGTGATTACAAGCCTTTGTAACAAACCAATTAGGTACCTACCTACCATAACCATAGGGCAGTTTGAACCATAAGGCAGTTTGATAAGTTATGAATGAATAATTTATAACAAAAAAAATAGTCACAACACAATTTAAGTGTACCAATTAAGTTTTACCCATCAAAGTGTAAAGTCAATACAAATTAATCAAGCCCAAACACCAGGTAATTACTGTTAATACTGCCTGCTATTTGGAAGACCGCGTTTGTCACTCCCATACACAAAAAAGGGCATAAAAATATTATTGTTAACTACAGGCCTATCTTAAAATTATGTTTGATTGCAAATATACTATACTATTGTTGGACAAATATACTCCGCGCTTAAGCAAGATCTTGCCCCACAACAACATGGATTTCTGAAGGGTAGGTCTACTACTTCTAATCTTCATTTATGCTCTGACTTTCTATGACATCATATGTCAGAGCCATCACAAGTAGATGTTATATACGCTGACTACAGCAAATGTTTTGATCGAATTGATCACCGAAGTCAACTGCATTTCCATATCAATTATTTAAAGTTACTTGCTGTTTTCCTCGGTATAAAATGCTTTGCTCGCGAATACAATAATTGTAGTATTCTGTTACGCATTGATAACACAATGCTATAAGTTAGGTACATCAATAGGATGGGAGGGATCCAATTCCCTTATCTGACAAATTTAACAAGAACCTTTTGGCAGTGGTGCGAAAAGCGAAATATCTGGATTTTCGCTTCATATATTAATACATAGAAGCAAACAGAAGCAAATCAGGAGTCTAGAAAAGGGAATCCTGATATTTAATGGTAGGTATATTTCTGTCTCTGAATATCAAAGAGTAGTAACAGCTTTTAGCGAAGCTGAGATAGATCTTTTCGCTTCTCGCACCAACGCAATATGTAGACTATGTCTCATGGAGGCCTGATCCGGACGCCATAGCAGATGATGCATTTAATATGAGCTGATAACTATTGTTATCGCTTCCGAGCAACTGTTGATAGATAATAGCCGATTATCTATCAACATTTGCTCGGAAGCGATAACAATAGTTATAACTTGCAACCGTGTAAGGAGGTTTTCAATTTTTATACAGGAGTTAAAATTGCACCTTTGGGCTATTTATCATTGTCAGTAACTTTCGAAGACCGCACTAAATTAGTATTTTTTTTTGTTATCAAGACAAATGAAAAACGTTTGCCACTTTTGGGTCGTGATTTTATGAGATTATTTGAATTGCATTTATGTAGGTTGAACTGCAATAATTTAACGATAAACGACAAAGCAGGGGAAAGTTTAATAAGGAAATACTCAAGAGTTATTTTCTGACGAATTAGGCAGGTTTAACAAATATAAAGTTAACCTAAAACTAAAACCAGATGCTCAGTTGAAGTTTTTTAAGCCGCGGCCTGTGCCCTTAGCTCTAAAACCTAAAATAGAACAGGAGCTAGACAGATTATTGGCAGCAGGTATTATTGAAAAGGTAGATCATTCGGATGTCGCTACCCCTATTGTCCCGGTGCTTCGTCCCAATGGAAACGTTAGAATCTGTGGGGATTTTTCGGTAACTTTAAATAAAGTTTTATACCTAGACAATTACACACTGCCACGAATCGAAGACTTGTTCGCTAAGCTTCATGGGGGAGTAGAATTTAGTAAGTTAGATTTAAAATTGGCTTATCTTCAATTAGAACTAGATGATTCTAAGAAATGGTGCTATATAAATACACATAAAGGTTTGTACAGATATACGCGCTTTGTACTCGGTTTAGCAAACGCGCCATTTATTTTCCAGCGTACTATGGAACAACTGTTGGGGGATATAGATGGTGTTTGTATATATTTAGATGAAATTTTGATTACGGCTCCCAGTAAGGCGTTGCATTTAGAAAGATTAGAAATGGTTATGAAAAGATTACAAGATGCCGGGCTGCGCGTGAAGAGCGAAAAATGCGAATTATTTAAAAGCTCGGTTGAGTATCTGGGTTTTGTGATAGATAAATCGGGCCTACATAAATCTAAGGGTAAGATCGAGGCCATTGTAAAATGTAACCCCCACAGAACGTATCCGAGTTAAAGTCCTTCTTGGATATGGTAAATTATTATAGATGTTTTGTTCCAAATACGTCTTCTGTACTTAATTCTTTAAATAACTTATTGAAGAAAGGTGTTAAATGGGTTTGGGGTAAGGCGCAATCTGATGCATTTGAAACAATCAAGAAGGAATTGGTCTCGGAACGCGTGTTGGCCCACTACCACCCAGAGTATCCCACTATCGTGACGTGCGATGCTGGCCCCGCAGGCCTGGGTGCGGTACTCGCACAGCAACAACCTGACGGCTCCGAGCGGGTGGTAGCCTATGCCTCTCGTTCTTTATCAAAAGCAGAGATTAATTACGCCCAAATTTAGAAGGAAGCCACTTCTATTGTGTTTGCGGTTAGAAAATTTAACCATTATTTGTATGGCCGTACTGTGCCGTTTGTTTTGCGTACGGATCATAAACCGCTTTGTCCATTTTTGGGAAGGAAAAAGGGGTACCTGTGTGTTAGCAGCAAATAGATTGCAAAAAGATATGCACTTTTCTTAACAGCGTATAATTTCGTCATTGAATATGTAAAGAGTGAAAATAACGTGGCTGACTATTTGTCACGAACTGTGACTACCCAGTCGAATGATACTGAGGTGTTAGATCATTCGAGGTATATAAATTTTATAGGTGAATCTGTTTTACTACCTATAACTGTTGATGATATAGGTACGAGCTGAAACGGCTCGTGATCAGGTCTTGCAAAAAGTAATTGGTTTTATTAAAAACGGTTGGTCCTCCAAAATCAATATTCCAGAATTACGTCTATTTCACTTATATCGGTTGGATCTGGCCGTTGAAAACGATTGTATATTACGTGGCCACAAAATAGTAATTCCTTCTTGTTTTCGTGAAAGACTTTTAAATGAGCTGCATAATTCCCATTTTGGCGTGGTTAAAACAAAGTCTGAAGCTAGAATGCGTATGTGGTGGCCAAACATTGATAAGCATATTGAGGAAAAGATAGGTTCTTGCAGCGTTTGTAATACCCTCAGGAGTAGTCCACCAAAAGTTCCTCTAACTCCGTGGCCATACCCGAAATGCGTTTGGGAACGTGTGCATGTAGATATCTTTATGTTGGGCGGTAAACAGTTTTTAATCGCAGTTGACGCTCATTATAAATGGTTGGAGTTTTTTATAATGAAAAAAACTGATAGTGCGTCAATAATAAGTAAATTAGGTATGCGAGATATTTAGTAGGTTTAGTTTAGTGCGTACTTTGGTTACCCGACAATGCTACAAACTTTTGTTCCAACGAGTTTGAAACATTTTGTCGATTAAACGGAATTCAGCACTTAACGGGTAATTCATATCATCCTATGTCAAATGGGCAGGCTGAAAACAGTGTTAAAATTGTAAAAAATGGCTTAAAAGCGTTGTTAAATAATAACATAAATCAAAGGGTGTTTGTAAAAGTTTTAAATAAGTTTATTTTTGACTATAGAAATTCTATTTATTCAACTACTGGGTTTTCTCCTGCGCAATTGATGTTTGGACGTCCATTGCGTTGCCGGTTCGATTTATTATGCCCTGCAAAGGCTTTATCATCGTTTTCGACATCTGCTGCTAGAGACAATGTAATCAAAGCTCAAATGAATCAATGTATACAGTTTGGAGGTAAAAGAAACGTATTATTTTCTGTAGGAGACAAAGTTTTTGTTAAACATTATTTCAATAATGGTAATAAACATATCTGGAAGCAGGGTATTGTAAAGGAAGTTATAGGTTTGCGTATGTTTATTGTTAACATTCCAGCCGAAAATGTAGATGTTAAAAAAACATGTAGATCAGTTATTGGCGTACAAAGGAAACTCATCTTCTGAACCGGATGACGATGTAAGTGTTTACGGAGATTGTGTGACCGGTAGCGCAGGTCAGCCTAACGAGCTTATCGCTGATTTAGTTTCTGAGCCGACCGAGTCTTCGCAGGAGCATGTTCCGGCCACCTCCACATCTCCTGCGCGAGAACTTACAGTGGAGGGGATCGGAGATGACTCAGATGATGAGTTTGTGGACGCAGGTTCTCTTGAAGCTGCTCGTGTGCAAGATGAGGATAACCTCTATAGTGAAAGCAATAATGAACAAAAGGAGCCTGAAGTTGTCCGCCGATATCCATTATAGATACAATATAGATAGATATCGCATTGTGCGGTGTTTTCTTGTAAATATCCTAAATACAGAACATAGAGTGCAAAACTCTCCCTAATAAAATTTAAAAACATTTTTGTTGATTTCACCGGTGTTAAGATAGGTATTTCAGATATAATCAAAACATTTAGCGCCGGTCGTGAACAACCAGTACTGATTTTACCTTATTTTCAAGAAAATAGAGCAAAAAAAAGACATATCACATACATACATATCACAGAAAATATGAGATCTGAGGCGAGTAGTTGCATGATATTAACCTACAAGCGATCACATAAGCCAGCAAGGTGGCGGCGCGCGGTGCGCGCCTCTTGACTCTCGTTGAATACTATTAGAAAAGCGGCTAGTTGGACTAGTACGTCACTGTTGTTTGCAAAATGTTATAATCGACCAAAGGTAGTCAAAGGTATCTTTGCAAGATCGGTATTGTTACCTAATCTTTCAGATTGATTGATTGTAGGTAGAAAGAAAGTAAATATTAATCATAGTATTTGTTCTAAGGTTAGAATTGTATTCATTTCAACTTTATTATGAATATACGATTATGTTATAAAATAAATTACTTACTTATAGATAAAAAACAAAATTCAGTTCACTGACCGCAGGTAGAGTGCCCAAAAGGCTGGCAATGTAAATTAAAAATAATAATTTATAAGTATACCTACTAATTATGAGATTTACCCCCTTCATCCGTGCCATTCCGCAAACATAAAAAGTCACCCTCCTACTTATTAGTGTTGTAGTATAGTATGTTATCTGTGGTGTAGTGAAGTAAAGGTCGACTTGTTCAATATCTTGTAGGAGTTATGGTATAAGTATATTTACTATAGGTACACTCATTTGTTCCTTTAAAGTGAGGACCTTTTCTATGGCTTTTATGCAATCTGTGGGAGTGATTTCGTCAATGGGACGGAAGTGTGTAACAGGATACTGGAACAGCGCCCGGTATTTATTTTGACCAATGAGCGCGCTCGGATGTAGGGTTTTCCGAAAGGTTGGTACTGTCAGCCAACTGTCTGTGAGTGTGTATGATAAGAGAAAGGGACTTAATCTACAGTGTTGTGTATAAAGTGTGCTGTTATATAAGTTAATTCAGGATATAATGTTAATGTTGCTTATTACCAAGGTGAGATGTCAGATGTTACACGTCATATGCGACTACTGTTAGGCTCGCTTGTTTTTTTTTATTCTATGATGTTTTCAGAACATCATAGAATAAAAAAGGGTTACAATTACTTAACCCATTTCACGACTAAGTTGTTTAAGTTTTAAATTTATAAATTAAGTTGTAGTTTCGCAGTTCACTGCATAATATAATCAGAAACTGAAATGTCTTGTGAAATTGCCTTCCGCCTCGAAGCCGGGACCTATTAACATGAAGTCGAATTAAATTGTTAGTTTTGTAAGGTATTGATATAACTAGGAGCGATAAGCGGCGCGGGGGCGGCATCAGAATATCTTGACGATGTTTCTTAATGAGGTGACTCGTTCAAAACTAGCTGTGCTTTGGTTTTGTGTATAAATGTTCAATAAGCGCCCCCTAGCGGCCGTCACTCTGAACTGTTACGGTAACAGTTTACTAGAGTGATCACTAGAGTCGCATAATGAATGTTCATGCAAAAAAACCTATGCTCAGATTTGAGCGAGTCGAAAGCGAAGTAACTCACCACGAATGATATCTATCTATCCGGGTTTAGCCAGGGGTCGATACTTGGACCGCTTCTTTTTAATCTGATGATCAATTATATACCATCTGTCACCAAGCACAGTAAATGTATGCTGTATGCCGATGACTTGAAATTGGTCTCAGAAATAAAGTCCGTGGACGACTGTCTAAATCTTCAACGTGACGTCGACGCAATTTATGACTGGAGCGTGGCAAACGCGATGGAGTTTAACACGGCTAAGTGTTATGTATTGACGTTTAGTTGCATGCGGCACCCAATTCAATTTCCATATAATCTAAATGGTCATCCTATCACTAGATCTACAACTGTTAAAGACTTGGGTGTCACATTTGACTCCAAGCTAACATTCCATGTGCATATCACATCCACAACCAAAGAATCCTTCCGTAGGCTGGGCTTTGTGTTGAGGAACGTCCGTGACTTTAAAAACAGTCACGTCATAAAGCTTTTTTTCTGCACGCTCGTACGGAGTAAGCTAGAGACTAGCTCATGTGTGTGGCATCCATATGAAAGCACATATACCCTCTTGTTGGAAAAAGTCCAAAAGGCTTTTCTTCGTTTTCTTTACAAGCACCAGTATGGCTACTACCCTTACATGTACCCGACAAGGTTCCTTATGGGCTGCTTAGGCTACAACAGTTTAGAAGTTAGAAGTGCGAACAACCAATTGATTACCATGTGTAAGGTTCTCCGTGGTAAGATTGATGCTCCTGATCTCCATGATGACTTGGCGAGGATCTACGTCCCCAACAACTATTGCAGTATCAGAAAGCACCGACTGTTCCAGGAACCTTCTTCTCGCACGGTTGCGTACGCACAATCTCCCATTGCACGTACTCTTTCTGCACTAAATGCCCTCTTGAATGAGAGCCCAGAATGTGATGTGTTTGCGGACGGATGGAAGGTGATTTTATCTGAATGTCTGAGATTCTGTGAGAAGTCGGTTTGAGTGTGTAGATAGATGCTTACCTTACAGTTAATATTTTTATTTGTATTTTCATTTAATGTTTCTTGTATTATTCTTTTTTAATTAGTGTTATTGACATGTTCGTACTAATTAATAAATAATAAATAAATAAAAATAAATAAATAAATCTATATTGTCATAAACTCATAATCTGCTCTTTGAGGTTCTCGTCCCTAGGTAAGTATATACAGGTATCTAGGTTTTTGAAGTGAAAATCATCGTTGTGATTTGAAAGTCGATGAAACGAAAAAGCGACAGTAAAAAGAGACAGACACATAAATTCATAAGATTTAACGTGGGAGAAAATGAGATAGGAAGCATTATACCTACGTGTTTGTGCGCGCATGCGTATTACAAAGCTTGAGAAAAGGCATCACAACAACCATGGTGTTTTGTATACGTGTACGTATTTGTATTATGAAGGTTTCACTTTCCACGTTTGAATTGAACACATGTTTTTTATTTTATTTTTTTATTTATCATTATAGACTTAATTAACAAAACACTAATAAACCACTAAGGTTTGTACATGTGTCATTAGAGATTTACATCGATCTTAAAGAACAAGGTAAGTAGATACATTTCTAAGGAAAAAATAGGTACCTAATCAAGATAATGTACCTATCATAAGGCACTATAATTTAATATTGTTTATAGTAAATTATTTTAATTTTGGCTTAATATTTATTGGTGTGATAGACTCAACAAACTCGGTGGGTATATCGTTATCGGATAGGTTGGTAGGTAGGTACTATCGTTGTTTGAAGTCTACAAATAGATCCCTACTAGGGGGTGATATCTTCTTAAATAGGTATCTACCTACCCTAAGGAGTTATTTTAAACTTCGTCAAATACTTGCCTACCTCAGTAGTTATGAAAGTATTTAACAAAGACAAAACCTTTACAGCAGGTGTTCACTCCTTTAGGGAAATACTTGTACGTGAGGTCTAAATAACATATTGTCAAATACTTACCTGCTCAGCACAGTTGGTTGTAGCTCTACCATTGTTTGTGCAATAAAGGATTATATAATAAAAATAATATTGAAACATATATTACTTACTTAAGTTATTAGTTATTATTAGTTACTTAAGTATTCTATCATTCATCTGATCACCATAACCATAGCCATGCTTAGTTTGGGGCTAGATGGTGTTGTGTGCATTGTCTACTAATATGAATTTGTTTATTTTCCTACCTACTGAAGTTTAAGTATTTGACAAAGATTTATACTCCTTAGGTAGGTAGGTACTGGTAGAATAGGTAACTACGAGGTATTTAGCGAAGTCTTTTTTATTTTAACGACCACAATTCCGCCATCGCTTCCGCAATGAATCCACTACTCAGATACGGAACAGGCTTTTCAATTTTCAAAAGTAACCCTTCTGCTCTCAGAGCTAAGGTTTACAAACCCTTGATCAATATTTCAAGCAAGTCCAATGGTTGTAAATTGGAGTAACAGAGCCCGCAGCAATTAAGATTGCATGTCACTGCTCTAGTTTAAGTCCAGCTCAATTTATCGCTTCGTTTGATATCTTATTTAAGGGACCTCATGCTATTTAATAAATATCCAAAGAATTGAATAAAATAGAATAGAAATTGTTTATTTGTTACAAAAATCCACAAAGTCACAATAAAATTAACATTATAGATAACATCAAACAGATATATAAAAAAAACAGCAGTTAATGATTTAGTTTTGTGCTAATTAGTCCACTCTGTGTCAAGTCCGGTCTCAGCATATTCGTGGCAAGCAACTTTGGTTCAAGCAATCTATATAAAAGAATGTCGTGTTTGTTACACCACTTATAACTCGAGAACCGCTGGACCGATTTAGATGAAACTTAAAGTGAGAGATATAGGCTATTTTTCATCAATGAAAAACAACGGGAACGGGAACCGGGCGGGCGCAGCCGCGGGTGGCCACTAGCGCCATCTATCAATATTTATCCGTAACTTTGTTAATCTCTGTTATTATTACAATATCTATCGAATAGTTATCTTTTTTTTATAGCGATACTTTATATTTTTTGTGAAGTTGTAACCGCCCAACGAAGTGGGCACGGGTCAGCTAGTTTATAATATAAATGACTACTTATATTATTGATAAGAAGGCGTGGCTTTATGTCGCTCTGCCCTCAGACAGTTAACCGACACTTTTTAAATGTTTAGACTCTCTTGTATTAGTTTTTCGTAGCTAAGTTAGTTAGTTATAAGATGGATCATGCAAAAAAGCGCTATGACCAGGACGAGTTTTTCTCGGGCTTAGGTTAGGAGGAATTGGCACCTAAATTCACCTAGTATGTAAGACGTTACAAAGTGATCCTTGTGATTGTATTAAATAAAGTATCTTTTGACTTGACTTGAATTGTTCTGAACGGTGAAACGATAAAACATCGGAAAACCCACGGTATTAGCTCCGCGCTTATTAATCATGTCTTTTCTGTAGTGAATAGGATAAATAATTGTTTAATGCCTAGGTAAGCCAACTTCATCATAAACATGTGCCTAAAATCAGCTAGTTACAACATGAAACCGATTTTTACTCGATAAATCGGTAAGGGCGCATTGCCCTAGCACGCGCTACTGAATTAATCCACGTGGTTTAAATGGCGCTATTCTGGCGCTTCCTACTCTTGACATCGATAAACGATATGTCAGGTCAATACTCGTGCAAAACCCTACTCTTAGCTATATAGTTTAGACTCGTTTTGGACGATGGAACGATCGATATTACTTTTGACGCTCGACGTTGTATCTTAATCCTCCATAAAAGACGATTAATTTGAATTTGAAAAAGAAAAAAACAATCAGTTCGACTAAATTCGACATACATTTCAATGACATTATCGTTTCGATATATCGAAATCGTTTCGCAGAGTAGACGCCCTGAAGTATGTGTTTTCATGTTAAAATGGCGCTATTCTGAAGTATGTATGTATTTTCAACACTGTGTTTTCCGCATACACACCCTACGTCTGATTTCATGTTTTCACAGAATAGCGCGAATAAATTCGCTGCAAATTAATCCAGATTGCGCTCTAGGCCTTATCGATACGGGTATAAATACACGGGGCCTACTTTAAAAAACGATATATCAGGCGAAAAATCGTGCAAAACTCTACTTTTATTTCCATTATCTGCCCTTATTTGGAAACTGCTAACTGGTTAGTAGCTTTTATCACTGTAGTTCGTTGTTTGTTGATAGGTATGTATGTATTTTTTCTATGTGTTATATGTGATTTAAGGCATAATTTTTTTGTTAGATTAGTAGGTACTAGCTGGTGCCTGTGACTTCGTCTGCGTAGGATTAGTACTTCGTGTACTTCTAACGGTTTTTGCAGCGCACGCCAGAATAGCTTGCAGATAGCTGATTTTTTTCCTGCTTACTTGACACTTAACGTTATATTTTGGACAATTCACACAATATCTTTATAAATTATAGCCTATGTGTTATTCTTATGTATAAGCTACATTATTGTAAAGTTTCATTAAAATTTCATTCTGATGTTTTTGCGTGAAAGAGTAACAAACATACATACAAACATTCGCGTTTAAAATGTTAGTATGGAAGTAAGGATGTAACTTTTTGTACATTGCCATATTTTTATTTTTTGTCTATCCTGTTCTGAAGAGATCGCTTTTAGCGATAAAGCCGTTTATTGTATTTTAATAAAAATTCAAGCAATAATGTTGATTGATTTTTTTTATATTCTCTCTGTACAATAAAGCGTTAAATCTATCTATCTATCTCAGTTACATAGTTTCGACGCGTTTGGAGTGATGGAGTGACCGACGTTACTTTTGACAATCGATGTCGTAATTCTCCATTACAGACGATACGATAATTAGAATTTGACAGCGAAACAACTGTCAAATCGACTGAATTAGACGTACGTTTCAATGACTATATCGTTTCGATGTATCGAAATCGAGTCGCAGAGTCGACGGCGATTCGTCAAGCAAACTTATATTTCATATTATTATTATTATTAAATCTATCTGTATTTCGTACAGTTCCTTATTATTATATTTTTACTCCTGGTTCCGACGGAAGATCAGCGTTGCGTTGTATAGTTCCGACTGTATAACGCAACATAATGCTGAGTCGGACACCAATTTGTAACATTACATCTTGGACGATTGCGAGACACTCAATCTTTAGTTAAGTTTAATTTAAGTTGTCTTTTTTGTTTTCAGTGTATTGTTTTTTATATGTGTATGTTGTTAAAATAAATGTATTTTCTTTCTCTTTCCTTCTATATTGTGACTGATCGAGGTATTCATCTCGATGGAAAACTGCCATAAAACTCGTAATCAGCTTCTAGGTAGGTATACATTGTTATCCTACTCGGCTCGCTTGATCGGAGAGAGAGCCGTAATTGGCGGCTACATACGGCGAGGGATCTGCAATCACGGAGCGAGTTGATAATCGAATCCTGTAGTCTTGCTTGATGTATTTCATGGCATGCCTCTGACATTCTAGTAGTTTGAGTTTGATAATATAATAATAGTGTTTTTGAAATATTTAATTTTTTTATCTCGTCTTCGCTTGACATTTAACGAAGTGAAATCATTTAAATTAATTAGTTTTCTCGTGTTTTATTAACGGAAGGAAGGAAATTTCTTTTCTGAATAAGTATAACAATTAGATACTATGATACAATGTTCTTAGATCCAATGTACTTGAATACAATGTTCTTGGATCCAATGTTCTTAGATATCATTCCCAGGAATCGAACCCACAAATCTTATCACAACCTACAGCGCAGAAGGTAGAACTCCTACTGAGAGGCCATTCAAAAGTATTCATGTAGGTATTTTTGAAGTGAAAGCTTCTTTAGCATCGTTGCGATTTGAAAGTCGATGAAACGAAAAAGCGACAGTAAAAAGAGACAGACACATAATTCATTCATAAGATTTAACGTGGGCGAAAATGAGATAGGAAGAATTATACAGTGTTTCTTATATTCATGGTTCTAACATTTTCGAAGGTTTTTCTTCTACCACGTGTGAATTGCACACATGTTTTTTTTTATATACATACCTACTAGATTTAAATAGTTGTTATAAATTTCTCTACTAGCCAAGCCAAGCTAGTATCGACATACTAGCTTGGCTTGGCTAGTAGAGAATGCCCTAGACAATAAGCCCTTCTATTGTCAAAATACAGAATGTGACAAAACAAATAAGGAGAATCGAATTTACAATACTTACAGGTAGCACATAAAGCAAACCAAAATAATTATTATACACAGGTGATTTACATAAAAGAGCCTGTCGGTAAATTTATATACGGGTAATAACACTTGAAAAAGAGCCCGCAAAATGTTCTGCGTGGGGGTTGGAATTGTCATGTTTTTGTGGAAAAATAAAGAAAGACACATGGGCTGTACCTTTTCCATAACCATAGCTATTTTAAACCGACTTTAAATAATTATGTTTTAAAAACTAAAAAGAAAACCTACTTTATTGAATGAAGTTTGAGCCCATAAAAATAAAATCGTTTTGAGAACCGTTTTGAAGCCGGTTAAAAAATAAATAAAATATCAAAATTTCGTTTCATCCAAGTGGATGACATATTTTTTCAGTTTTTTTTAATATAAAAACCTAACTACTGAACCGATTTTTATGAAATTTATATGGGACCAATCTGTTCATAAATGACGGAGTTTCGAGGTAACAAACATAAAAAAACAGTCGAATTGAAAACCTCCTCCTTTTTGGAAGTCGGTTAAAAAAGAAAGAGGCTCTCAATTCGGTTGTTTTTTTAAATGTTTGTTTGTTATCTCAAATATCTTTCATTTATTAACCAATTTGGAAGTGTGCACGGGTATATCTGTTTCAATTTGAAAAAAAAAACTACCCATAACAACGAAAAAAATGGCAATGAAATTTTATATTGAACTTTTGATTAGGAATATATATGAAACATACATTTAAAAAAAGCTAGCATCCCTGAGAGTGTACAGAAAATACAATTTTAGGGGCTTCAATTTTATTCTATGTTATTTTTCTCTCGCCTGACGTATTGCCAGCTACAATTTTACTGCGATGGTAATTATGGGCCATCTAAACAGAATACGTTTTATGTAGCGTTAACTACATATGACTAGGTGGTCGATAATGTAGTTGAATCAACGGTAGCATAATTTGACTGTTGCTTACCGAGTTACGTAAACCGATATTGAGTTGTATCCTGTTGAGTGGGTTTAATCAGAAATTCAATTTCTGAACAGCTTGTCATACCTTATATAGGTATGACAAGCTCACTATGTTTAGATACCTTACCTACGTATAACCAAACTAAGAACATTCATTATTAGGTATATATATACATATATATAAGGTGCTATCAAACAGAATCCCAGGCAGAGTGCTCACTGCCAGAGGGCAGCTTCCTCAAGACACAGGCGATATTGGGTGTTTTTCTATATTATATGTATGTATTCACGACGATATCTGTGACGCAGTGGGCGAAGGCCCACCATATTTTACAAACATTTGTCTCACGGCGGGAATCGAACCCGCAAACTTCTGCGTCTCAGCCGGACCTTGGCCCACTGCGCCACAGAGGTAAGTATTACGTAAGTTTCTGAAAAGTTTAAATTATGGATCTCGTCGTGCTCCGTCCTGTTGAAGTATATGCTTGTCGAGTCCCTATCTTTCGCAGCTGTGGTATTCCCGGCTCCGTCATAACATTATTTATATATTTTCATAATCTATTTCGCAAAATAGCAAAATAACAATTTCCTCGCAGTACGTATCTAATATAATAACGTATTTGTGAAGTTTATAATGAAATAGTCGGAGCGAGGAGAGACGTCGCGAGTTCGTTATGAACAGAGATATAGCAACATTATGAAAATAAGTGGAAATATCGCGAGGACACACTGAGCTCTATGGGGATCGGGTATCAGAAGCCTTAGGGAATTGAAGATCATTCAAATACCTTGACTTACCAACCTACTGTTTAGAAAGAAAGAAAAGAAACGAAAGAAAAATTGCTTATTTGCAACGGAGCACTAGGAAGCGAGCAATTCTATCTGCTTTAATATGACACAGACATATTAAAACAGATAGAAATAAACAGCTTTAAGTAACAATATTCAGACGATAGTATTAAAATAGATTTATTTACAGAAATAATTTCGATAATTGATTCAGGCGTGACTTTGCGGAAATCCATTACAAAACATTAAACAGATGGACAAATATTTAGTACAATTCCGCTAATCTATTCCTAAAGAGTTACCTCCAAAAGAAATTCGACACGTGTTTCGCCTCTCCACGAGGCATCCTCAGGATGCCGATACATAGGAAGAGTGAGTCAAGTGTTCCTGAGGATGCCTCGTGGAGAGGCGAAACACGTGTCGAATTTCTTTTGGAGGTAACTCTTTAGGAATAGATTAGCGGAATTGTACTAAATATTTGTCCATCTGTTTAATGTTTAGAAATAATTTCAGAAATGTACAAAATAATATACAATAAAATAAAATACACGTGAAACAGTTGAGCTATCTAAGGACCGTTTAAAACGATCTATAGATAGCTCAACTGATCCAGATCACTGCCAGAGGGCAGCGTTCAGTTCTGATCATCCGCGGAAACCAGAAGGGTCACAGCTTTAACAAAATACTCAAATAGGATAAATATATGTTAATACATAAGTTAGTTAAAAAAAAATATTATTAATACTAGAAATAAAGATAAACTCGCTGTTCCCACAGTTAGGCTCGCTAAAGTTAATAAATCTTTTATAGGACAATGTGTACGCTTATATAATAAGGTGTTGTTATACAAGTGCGACGTGTTAGATTTATCGATTGGCAAATTTAAAAACATAATAAAACAGAAACTGTCTTATAAAACATATTATAAAAGAACAGATTATTTAGATGACAAAAAAATCTTGTGTGATGAATCTGCTCCAACTCGGCATCCATTACAAAATAGGCAAGAAGCTCGTCTGGTCTTCAATTTTCTTGTATGATACATGAAAATTTAAGACCAGACCAGCTTCTTGCCGGATTATTCTTGAACTGGGTTTAGGATTATGTTCACTAGGTTCACTAATATGTAAGTAGATTCAGAGTGGTCCTTGTGATTTTATTGAATACAGATGATTTGATTTAACACAGTCGCTAGCAGACTCCACAGATCGCCACACCACGAACCTAGGTCTTTTGCAGGTATAAGTATAATGATATAAGATATAAGCACCTGATTTAATGAAGAAACTAATCTTAAATTACTGTTTTACCAATGTCCTACCACTAGCATAATATTTGAAGATTTTGTGCTAGTGAGATATTGCGTTTTCCTTATAACTTGTATTTTGATTAACACAAGGTTTACTCACGTATTATTTAGTCAATGAAGGCTCCGACACTGTATCAATTAATTAAGAGATTCTTAATTTCGCTCGAGTAACTCTATCTCGTCCATGCCAGGCCCTTCTCCACGAATTTGCCCAACAAGTTGGGTGCACCAATGAACTTATAACTTTGTACCTAAAGTGCGAAGTACACTTAACCTGGTTTTACCTACTTACGTGGAAATACTCTCATAAAAAGCACCATAGGGATGCTGGTCTGTTCTGCTTACTTGCTGGCTTGCTCTTTGAAGCTGAATCCACAAAGCTCCGCTCAGTGTGTCCTAATGCTTATTGTCAGTTCGCTGAAGCGCGAAATGGAGCGGGCTGAGTTGTTAGCAGTCTGTCATCCAACAAAAAGAGTATTCGCAACTCCGAGATGTTGCGAGCATCAAATTGTTTTACTCAGTTTATTCAATATTGAAACACTCTAGTATTAGGTATTGCCTGTGCCATGTTTTATCTTAATCATGACGGATTGGCCTCTTAACTTAGCGGATTTGATTCCCACTGTGATTTTACTGAATTGAGAATGTTTTGATTTGATTTGATTTGACTAAGAACAAGAACACATACTAAGAACTGTTCTGTCTCTGGGTGTTATCTGTCAGTCTACGGTTTTCATAATAAAACTAAGTCTAAAAACAAAAGCTCATACTTTTAGACCTAACGTTAGATGATCCTTCGTGAATTGTTCAGCAATATTTACTTATTTATTTATTTGAAGTTCGCTATGTCGAGAAAATCAATGAAATTAAGACAATGGTGGCAATTCGGTTGGTGCATTTCTAAATTTAGGAATGTCTAAAATATATTTTAGTTGACCATATCATTTGTAAAACATATTCGGTTGGTACCATCTAACTAAATAAGGAACACTTAATAAAATTAGACAAAATTATATTAGGATAAGTTGGTAACAGCAGAATAACAATGTTTAATTTGACAGTCTAAACCTAATTTTAGCTAAAATTAGTTAGGTTGGTGCCACCGATGCCAACCGAATTGCCACCAATATCTCTGTTATAACCGCTAACATCCTAAAGGCGAGATCGCCTTGCTCGAATTATGTGTAGCGACATCTTTCTACTTGTCATCACAAGAAGATAATGCCAGCGAAGAAAATTTATCAATACCTCAACTACTAGCGACATCTCTACGAAACTAGAACAACTAGAAAGCAAAAGGCAACGATCCCAAATAGCGAATGCTAAATATTCTCGGAACTTGAGTTAATTTATACGCTTCCTGATCAGAAAGTCTAACTTTTAAGTTGCCTAAGAAGTATAATGCCTAAATACCATGTCTAAAATGCAAAATGCCTAAGATTCAGAACACCTAAAACGGTAGTAAGCCTAAAATGCTAATTGTATAAATGTGAAACTGCCTAAGAAGCAAATAGTCTGAAATGCAATACACCTACATAGGAAGATAACTGAATCTTACAGGCTGTTACTTTCACTTTAGCAAAGCCGTAAAATATAATGCAAAAAAATTGGTTTCACTTATACAGCCGAAGGACGTCATCACTACTACTTATGCTGCAAATTTGCCTCTACTACCGGGAGCTCGTATAAATGAGGGTTGGATAGCAATAGTGCAAGAGTCCAATAACAGCGAAAAAATTACACGGTTTCAAGTTTATTTCGAAAGACAGTGGATTAAACTGATGCCTACGATGATTAGCTGTGCTGGAGACACACCGAACTAATAATGGCCTGGAAGGGTGGCATCGACGCCTCAATGCTCGTGTCCCACCGAACTCTACTTTTATCCTTTTTTTACAAAATTTGAAAAAGGAGGCTACCTGGCAGGCCCGTCGTTTGAAAAACCATTTATTTGATAAAAATAACGGGACCAAAGGTGACATACTGCTCAATAAGCGGTACCGAAAACAATTTGAGAATCTTAACAACAACATTATTACTCCATTACAGCTTCTTAACAATATTCGTTTTGTAAAGACGCGTATGTTTTTCTAAGAAGAAGAAGGACATGAATAAGAAATATGAATAAAAATTTAAAAATAATTGCTGTATTTTAATGTACTTACAAGCGTCCGCCCGCGATTTTTCTCACGTGGTACCCGGATAAAAAGTTGTAGCCTATATGTTTTTAGTGGGACACTAACTATGTATATTCCAAGTTTCATGCAAATCGGTTCATCCGTTTAGCCGTGAAGGAGTAACAAACATCCTCACAAACTATTTATAATATTAGTAGAATAGTGTTACTACAGTTTTAACTAGTTATTATGTATAACTCGTGGAAGAAAAATTGTGGTCGTTATTATACTTCTTAAACATACTGGTTATAGAGAGCTTTAACAGTTTAGGCAATTTCCTTCTTAGTTAGGTATTCTAAGTTTGGCGAAAATCGTTTAGGTATAGGTACTCCTTCTTAGACCTTTGACATTTCAGGCATCACACATGTTAGACCTTTAATATATTAGGCACAATGGGACTTTAGTCATTTTTCTGTTTAGGTTTTCTGCAAAATAGTCATTTTACATTATATATTTAAAAAAAAGATAGCTATTCAAATTATTGTAATAATTACAGAGATTAACAAAGTTAAGGATAAATATTGATAGATGGTGCTAGCGGCCATCCGTGGCTTCGCCCGTTCCGTTCCCGTTCCCGTTCCCGTTGTTTTTCCGGGATAAAAAATAGCCTATATCCTTATCCAAGTTACTAACTATATTTATTTCAAGTTTCATCCAAAACGGTCCAGCGGTTCTTGAGTTATAAGTGGTGTAACTAACACGATTTTCTTTTATATATATAGATATATTATTAACAAAAATATTGTATAATTAGATTGAGTTTTTTTAATTCAAACTATTCATATTCATAGTTTAGTGCAGTCTGACCTATCTTCCATTCTAGTTAGGCTCCTCTCCATCCAAAGGTTGTCTGGAAGAATTCGCTCCCATAGCGACCCTTAAGGGTCTGTATAATTAGTTTTAATGTGCACAATAAAGAATTTTTATTTATTTATTCACTATGAACAACATCCGTGGATGACGGGACCGCGAGCCAAAGGTCGTTCGGTGGAATACCTTCTCTTATCAATGGCGGAGACCAACAGTTTCCATTAAAAGTGTCAAGCAAGTACATATTGTAAAGAATGAGCCTGTGGTTTCGCCGAAATATCTAAAATTACGTAAACTGAACGATCTCATTTTAATTGCACCAAAGTTTGAATTAGAGTTACATTTTTTTATGACTAAAATTTACTAAATTAACGTATTATTGAGTTGTTGATAATTATTGGCCGTTTAGCGAAGCACACATTGCGCTCTTAGATTATTTATTTTTCTCTAATTATTTCCGGTTTTATTATAAACTTGATGTTTTTATTTAAATAGAGTTATTGACTCGGGTGTGAATAATTGCAATAAAAGCTTTATGTTTCTTTGTGATTCAAAAATCATCCGTTTAATTATTTTATATGAAAGACGCCATTTTATATAAATTTAGAAATGACGAACGACAAGATACGACTTTGTGACACCATACTATAATAATAATAATATCGTTTATTTCAGGCAACACTAGTTTAGTACATGAAGTTAAATACTTAAAAACTACGGCCCATATCAAATACATATATACCTTAAAAGTCTGATAAACATAAGTCATATTATAATACTAATTACTAGCACGTAGAGTCGGTGACGTGTGACACGCGATATGTGCTGTTATCGGTAGTCGTCCGCGAAAACACCGGAACAACACATTCTTCGGCCAGAATTCTGCCTTTGTGAAGGTCGAAAGGTTCTCAGTCGGAACACGCACCACAAAAGATTTAAAATCTTTATGACGCGACTTCAACTGCTCGACCCTCACCGACGTATTGGTCTTCATCTTCACATATTCCACGATCTCCTCCATTTTCGTGGTATAGTGAACTATAAACAGTATAAACACTTGACACTGGCAAAATTGACTATGATACAAGCCATTAACAAAGAAGAAAATTATTTGGGGATTCTTCGTCTGTCATTTCATGGTCTAACATAGTTCTGCTAATTTTATATTTTTTACCCGTTTTATTGCATGTTTTATTCAGTAATCTCGGAGGAATTTAAATGAATAAATTGTGATTACAGAACGGGTATGGATAATTGAATTATATGTGTATTGTGGTGCAATGTGATTTGAACGACGTGGAATCCCAAGAAAATTTTAGACGCCATTCCGCGTGACGTCTAGAATTGACAATTGAACATCTACTAAGACTAATTCATTACAAACAAACTGACTATAAACTATAAACACTTGACATTTGCAGAATTGATATTAGTATGTCACAGGCCATTAACAAAGAAGAAGAAGAAGGAGAAAATTATTTAGTGTTGATTAAAACTTCAGAAAATTGTAGGAAAATCCATTCAATAATGGAACAAAATGTAAATTTTAACTCATTTTATAACTGTCATATACAACTAAGAGGGTATTTGTTAATTTGGTGGTTTATTAATAAAATATTTTTAGCTAGTCTGGCTAACAGAATCATGTCCAATCTTGAACATGCTATTTCATTACCCAGCAGTTTCTTCTTTTGTGTCGTAAAGAAATATTTCTCGGGGGATCCCAAGGCTTTACATGCGTAACGAAATCATTATTTAAAAGACATAACATACTAACCTACATTCCACAAAAAGCTCCACATCAAAGTGGATCCCAGGAGTCATTTCCATAAGAGGGAATCAATCTAAACCGAGGTTCGTCGGTAGATATACGAATATAAAGTTTAGGGATTTACTCGTTACTGGGTTTTAGGGGACCGTAAAGGAATAAATGAAACAGTAGACTGTACCACACTGTCTGTTTGTCGCGAAATTATAAGATTTTAAACGCTCAATAACATCGAATACTATTAGATAATACTTTTATAACCTTGTTATTTTTGTGCTTAAAATCAATCAAGCTCAGTATGTCCTTGCCAGTTAACAAATTGATCCCCTTTTTTTATTGTTATTAATATAAAATAAAGATTTTAAGAAATACGGGGTTTTATTCATGTATTATTTTGTCGATGAAAGCACCGACAGTATTTCTTTCGATTCATCTTCAAGACATGTTCGTTTGAGAGTTTTTATCGCTTTAAGCAAACTGAACGTAGAATGAGTTATATTCCCTCTTCTATCTAGAATATAAGAGAGAAGATGATTGGTCTTATTGTACAATATGCATTAATCAAGAACAACATAAAAAAAAATGCCGGCCCTTTCACACAGAATCATCTAGCCCCAAAGTAAGCAGAACTTGTGTTAGGTACCACATGACTGATATACTACTTATGTACTTTTTTTTTAAATACATACCTACATACATATAATACATAGAAGAAACGGACGAGACTTTGGACTCCGTAAAAGCTTGGAAAATCCTACGCTACGGGTAGCTTCCCCGTAGCATGCGCACATTGTTCGTAGCATGCGTAGCGCAAGCTCGTAGCATGCGTAGCGCCAGCTCGTAGCATGCGCGTAGCTCTAATGTAACACCCAACAAAGTGTGCTCAAGCTATTTTTTCGTATCGATATTAGTTTTAATGTTTGGGGTTAAAAAAGTTAAATGAAGTATTTGCCTGGAATTGAGATCTCACGATGTCCTTATTTTATCCATAAGTATGTTGGTAAGTTTAAATCGGGAAGGTACAACATAAACACAAAAAAAAGTATTTTTTAATTAAAGGTCCGAGCTGAATAAAATGAGCCCAAAAGTGAGTATTTAGTTTACTTAAATAGTATCATAGAACAGTTCCTGACTCCATCAAATCAGTTCGCTGACACCTTCATACGAGTATAACCATAGATCTATATCTAGATGAGTATAAGATTGTCATAATTGACAGGTATGCCAAGTTTCAGCTCAAACTGCCTAATTGTTGAGGAGTTCCGTTGAACAGTACTCTGGCTCCATCATCAGATCATGCTTCAATCAAGAAAACACTATAGAAACTCCTCAGACTGAAATATTAGTCATGAAGTCACCGAATCTCTAGCAAATGGGAGCTCAAGTTAATATTGTTTTCTTTTAACTTTGTATCGTAAAAACTATACACAATAAAAAATAATGTTTTGGAACGTACAATCAAAGAATTATCATATGACGCCGCACTTGATACATTTGAATAACTTTGACTTTTTTCATTCTTTTGAGTGTAATGACCAACATAGCACACTTGTATCATGAGACCGTTACTCCTTTATTACGTTCTTAAATTTGTCAATCGACATATCTGGCAAAGTTAATCCGACTACAAACATTTTGTGTGCTCGGCTGATCGTTGTAGATTATTAGCTTAAGGCTCTATAACACATTTACAACTGAGTTGTTAAAATCTCTTGCTATCTTTATTTATTGACATTGGAGTATGCAATTACAAAAAATAGTATATAAGTAGTATATCAATCATGTGGTACCCATAACACACTTTGGGGCCAGATGACGCTGTGTGAAATGTCCGGCATTATTAATATTATTATTATTATAATAAAATAGACAGATCATAGGTACTCTTTGGATTTATAACGTTTCTGTCGTGAAATAAACAACGAAGTAACATTTCTTTTATACATGAATTCGTTTCTCTCGTGTTATTTCATGTTTTATAAGAAAATCTCAGCGGAATTTTAATCCATAAACTGTGCCTGTGACTTCTGTGACACGTGTAGACAAATGAAATGTACTAGTGACCCGCCTCGTCTTTAAACTTATGTTTAAACCTTCCGTGAAAAATTATTTAACTGATGGTGAAAGCCGCATCAAAATCCGTTGCGTAGTTTAGGAGGAGTTAGCGGATTTAAAGACAGATGCAGAAACCGTCGTTATTTTATACTATGTAGAGATTATGTTGCTGTGTGATCTGTACTAACGCATAGATTCTCTTTGGTTTCTCCGACGAGGAATAAATAAAACATCTAGATGGTTAATTGTATGGATTCTTCGTTTGTCATTTCATGAAGTAACGCACTTCTAAATTAATATTTTTTTCTCGTTATATTTGTACTTTTATTCAGTACCTAATCTTAACGAAATTTTAATGAATAAATTGTGACTTCGTAGCACATGTCAATGGACAATTGAATTATGAGTGTATTAAGTTGCAATGTGATTTGAACGACAAGAATCCCGAGAAAATTCAAATAGACAAATGACGATCGACTTTATATACAAACAATCACTTGACACTGACAATTGTGAACAAGACACATGTCATTAAAATTATATGCTTTTGACTATTTCGATGGTAACAAACGACTGTTCTTCTTTTTCATGACATGGTATGTGTCATAATGGTGATAGTTTGGCGAATTACACGTGATAAGATTATGTAGTAAGTCGTCACAAGATCAATTTTAGGCGTCTTGCAAAGCAAACATCGCGCTTTTATATGTTATTTTTTCGAGTTATATCTGGTTTTATTAGTAATATTGGTATTTTTATTAAAACAGAGCTAGAGTTATTTACTTGGGTCTGAATAATTGGAATAAAAGCTTTGTGGTTCTTTGTGATTCGAGCAAAATAATCCGTATAATTATTTATATGTAAAGACACCATCCCTACTAATATTATAAAAGCAAAAGTAACTCTGTCTGTCTGTTACGTTTTTACGCCTAAACCGCTAAACCGATTTTGATGAATTTTCGTATAGAGATAGATGGTACATTGGAAAAGGACATAGGCTACTTTTTATGTAGGTACAACGCGCGGGCAATAGCTAGTTTTGTATAAAATAACAAATAACAAATGAATCATACTATAAACTTGAAATTGACAGTCGTCGCAAAGTTGTATGTTGTCGTTTGTCATTTGTTATATGAATAAATTAATTTACGGATTATAAATGAATTAATACACTTTTACTTAAAATGGCCAGCACTAAGCTTAAAACCTATCATACGAATATCTGCATCGAAAAACTGTTTAAAACCTCTTAGTATCTTTGAAAGACCTATCCAACGATATGCAACGATGGGATAGTCAAATATAAAAAAAAAACCCCACCTTACATGTATTTGAGGTATCCCTAATACAGTTATTTTCATGTTTTTATAACAATACTTTGTAGAGGTCACTAATACGTATTATCGTGCAAAATTTAATCACCATAAAACTAATAGTCTATGAGCAAGAGCAAGATTAAGGGCGGACGGACAGACAGACATATCGAAACTATAAGAGTTTTTTTGTGGACTTGGGAACGC
This sequence comes from Lampropteryx suffumata, assembly GCA_948098915.1. Classification (NCBI taxonomy): domain Eukaryota; kingdom Metazoa; phylum Arthropoda; class Insecta; order Lepidoptera; family Geometridae; genus Lampropteryx; species Lampropteryx suffumata. The sequence goes on along the minus strand of OX402568.1, from coordinate 6,186,602 downwards.
TAAAAAGGATGCCATTATAGTAAGAATAGAAGAATAACTACAAATTAAACAGAGTCCCATATAAATTTGACCTCTGTGATGCAGTGAGCTAAGGCCCGGCTGATCCGCAGAAGTTTGAGGATTCCATTCCCGCCGTGGGACAAATGTTTGTATCATCTGCAAGTGTTTGTTTCGGGTTTGGATGTTTCTATTTATATGTGTGTATTTTCAAAAAAAGTATATAAATAGTATATCAGACATGTGGTACCAATAACATAAGCTCTGCTTACTTTAGGGCCAGATGATGTTGTGTGAAATATCCGGCATTATTTATTTTTTATTTACAGCTCGTGCAAGTTACATAATGACTACATAGGTGTAAGTATTGTTTGATGCTAGTATTGCCTTTAAATCATACTTCCAGAGACCCAGGAATCTATTCAGGTTCAAAATAAATGGAGTACTCACTTACGCCAACCTTTTGGACCCTTTCAATTTCAAAAGCATTTTCTTTATCAGGCGCTATACCATCCGATTTTATAATTCTTATCTCAACGCAATAAGGCTGAAATCGGCACGGCATAACGAGAAAAGGCTTCTTTCCGGCTTTGTTGCGAATTTTATCGCCACGTTAGAGGTTTTTTTATTCAGTGCGATATGGTAACCCGGAACCAATGTTTATAGAACCATATCCAAAAGAGAACAAGCAAAACTGACCCTAAAATCTATAGCTTTAGAGATGTTATTAGTGAATTTGAGAGGTCAGAGTAGGGAGGTAATGTTGGTATTTTTGCGACCTTTTGGTCAAAGAAAAAACTTAAATGGGTCTTTTGTGGCGGATATAATAATAAATGATCGGATATATCCTACGAATTGGATATTTTAATGAAAAATAGTTTGTGTCAAACATAACTTGCACTGATAAGTTTTAAGGATTTTTTAAGTCACAGGCACAAACTCGCCAGAGTGAGCTTTTAAAATGCATGCTATTTCACATAGCTGCAAAGAGGATGAACGTGCACGAACGATAGGGATGAGCAGAAAGGAGATAATGTGATAATTATTTCTAATCATACTATTAGATTAGACTGTTTTCTACATAAAAAGAATGCGTAAAAAAATGAACAGACCTTTGACTTAAAGGTTCTCATGAGAAAACTAATGAATGTATCTATTCAGAATAAAGTTATTTGAGCTTTTGAATAAATAAACTTTGCTTGTATTGTTATAATTTTGAAGTTTTGTTCCCCGGATGTTATTTATTTACGCCCAAAGTTGCGCTAAAATCAGTGTTAAACTACGATTTTTGGGGCTTGTATCTTTCAAGCCTATATTTTTTTATGACTGTTATGATACAAGCATAGATAAGGACGATACACATTGATTTCACTCTTAGATTTATGGTTCAGGAAGAATGATCACTCCACCGTCTGATGAAGATCATTCTTCGAGGTTTGTATTTAAAGATAATCAACTAGTTTACTCCGAAGCCTTCCGAAGGACTAGCCTTTCTGCTCAGTTTATATTAGCTCTGCCTTCTGCGCTGTAGATAGAATGTTCGATTCCCTCCCAGTAAAAACATTTGTGTGATGAACATAGATGTTTGTTCTGTGATGATGATGTCTGGGTGTTATAATAGTAGATTGTTGCACCGAGCACAAAGTGAGTCATTAATGCACGAGTGTATTAATTACTCTCTTTAGCAAGGTGCGTAATTTACTTTTCTTTCAACTACCAATCTAGGTACCTACTGTGATAAAATATACCTACTCAAACTAAAAATATGAAGAATCAAAGTTCTACAATGGTACAAAATGCGCGCCATTTGTTTTTTTTCCACCAAGTCGGTTTTACTCAGCCGTTTTTTATTAGTATCTTTTTGATCGAATGCAAGCATTTTATATTAAACTAAATGGTAAATCTGTGGTAAATTTCTATCTAAAAAAAAAAGTAAAAAACAGTGCAATAATGAGATTTCATACAACATTACTGCACTGTTTTGATTCTAAGCAAAAAAGACGTCCTTTGTGATCGGTTTTGTAGTGATTAATGATAACATTACTACGTAGTTGAAAGAAAAGTATCATAATATATTTTTAAAAATATATATGTACTAGCTGCTGCCCGCGGCTTCGCACGCATGGCACCTACATAAAAAGTAGCCTATGTCCTTCTCCAAGGTTCCATCTATCTCTATGCCAAAATTCATCAAAATCGATTCAGCGAGCGGTTTAGACTTGAAAACGTAACAGACAGACAGACAGGCAGACAGACAGAGTTACTAACACATTTATAATATTAGTAGGGATCAAAAGCCTAAAATTTGATGCTTCTAGTTCTGAAAATGACAATAATTTCATACAACCTTTCATCCCCCTTTTCAACCTTTTACAACACTTTTTCTAATTAAAAAGTAGCTTATATCCTTTCTCAGGCTTTAGACTATCTGTGTACCAAATTTCATATTATCGGTTCAGTAGTTTTGGCGTGAAAGCGAGACAGACAGGGTTACATTCGCATTTATGATATGAGTAAGGATTCTATCACTCATCTGGTCACCATAATACAAGCTACGATTAGTTTCCATCAATATTATTATATTTAATTAATATCTAAGAAAGAAAAAAATATATACCAGCCTTATCCTATCATTTTCTGGAAAAGACAGAAAAGATCGGTAAATCTCAAGCTTGGTAGAAATTTCCAGAACTTGTTTAGATCTTTGAAGATATATAAGGGAGGTATTCAGATACGTCCAAACATTAAATTTAGCATATGTCAACGCTTTGCAGAGTTATTTGTATAAATTAATATTACGTTTTTTTATTAAATTTTTTATGTAAAATAAATATATAAATATTGCAGGAAAATCCACACAGTACCAACAAATCCCTAATATTAGTAGGGATATGTTATTAAATTTATTTTATATATGTTATTCTATTTTTATTGTTATTGTATATTGCAGTCATCCAGGATTACGCTTTGGATTCTTGGTTCCAATGGAAGACCAGCGTTGTGTTGCTATAACACAATTAATGCTGAGTTGGACGCCATAGATGGTGCATAACGTGAGATATATATTTCTGTAATGTATAAAAAGTGCAAGTTCTTATTTTAGTAAAGTTTTTTTTTAATGAGATAGTAAATATATATTTTCCTGTCTGTATCTCTCGTCTGCCTTTGTAATTGTGTATTTTTTTAATGGTCACTTTTACTGTCGCAAATATATATTTTCTTTCTTTCTTTCTATTCTTTCAGTCATCTTGTTCGCGTAGTACCAGCTTTACTTAATTTGGGACTAGTGAAACACCCAACATAATATGTTAAACATAATGATGTATATATATATACATATTTCGATAATATTCTGCCAGTGTATGTTTTGTGTGATGGTACTCTTATAAGAAATGAGTAAGATTTTCATAAAGTACTAGCTGCTGCCCGCGGCTTCGCACGCGTGGTACCTACATAAAAAGTAGCCTATGTCCTTCTCCAAGGTCCCATCTATCTCGATACCAAAATTCATCAAAATCGGTTCAGCGGTTTAGGCGTGAAAACGTAACAGACAGACAGACAGAGTTACTTTCACATTTATAATATTAGTATACAGTATAGATCAACAGCCTAAAATTTTGTGCTTCTAGTTCTAAAAATGACAATACTTTCAGACAACCTTTAATTCCCCTTTTCGAGACAGACAGACAGAGTTACATTTGCACTTATAATATTAGTAAGGATTACATTACTTGCTTCCCATTTCAAACCAAACACGCTCTATAAGTATCGCCACTATGGAGTGCTGAAATCAACTCTAACTTAGTTTCCCCGTAACTTAAATATGCACAAACGGTTTTCAATATGAAATCAGTAGAATAGCGCCGGTTCGATAACCCAGCTGTTTAGCAGTATTGATTTTACTACTTACCCAATAGCTTTTAGACACAGCTCCTAGCTAACTAGCTGGATCACTCCAACATTAACTAATGGCTACGACATGACTTACAATGTATATATATTATATATTATATTAAGACCGTGTTTTTTTACTTTGGCGGTCTTATTCAGAGAAAATTGAACACTTGGACAATTTGAGTAATTTTATTCACATTTCCTAATTTTTCTTCATGCCCATGCATTGAACTACTGTATTAAGCATATATTTAAATAAACGTATTTGTGCCTTTTGGAGTCGAGACCTTGGAACCGTGAGGAACAGGAGCCCACCGCGTTTTCAAAATTATTTCACGGCATCTGGTAGATACATTGCGTGACCCAAGAACTGGCTCCTATCTGGCTCAGATAGGCATTGCCATTCAATGTGGCAATGCCACAAATATCTTGTGAACGCTGCCCTCTGGCAGTGATCTGGATCATTTGAGCTATCTATAGATCGTTTTAAACGGTCCTTAGAAAGCTCAACTGTTTTAAGTGTATTTTATATAATTGTACATTTCTGTAATTATTTCTTTAAATATATTTTTTTAATAAACATTTAAAATTACGTAATAATATGCGTCGGCCGCTTGAATTCAGTACTCAGCATCAAAGTCTAAAATATTTTTATTCAGTGCACTTTGAAACGTACACTTACATACTAGGTGAATTTAGGTACCAATTCCTAACCCAAGTCCGAGAAGAACTGGCAAGAAACTTGTCCTGGTCTTGGACCTTTTTTGTATGATCCATCTCATAACTAGCTTAACTACGAAAAACGAATACAAGATTATGGTAGTTTACATTTCAAATCTGTTAGATAACTATCTAAGGGCAGAGCAACATGAGACCATGCATTTTTATCAATAATATATAGTCAATTGGATTATAACAAGCTTTTTTGAAAATACTACCCTTTATGTTAGCTTTAAATTTCTTAATTGGTATATTAGTTGCATTTTGTGATACAGCTTCTAAGATGAAATGGGTAGTAGATGTATATAGACGTGTGTTTCGTACATAGTAGTTAGTATTTTGCATGCCTTGGTATCTTAAAATTCTGGGATTAATGATTATTCAAAATGTTCACGTATTTTACTGTTAAATACCCATCATCTAGATAAATGTTAAAAAATCATACGTAATCATACCTGTCTATCTGTTTGTGTGTTGTAGATTTGTATAAAATTTGATAGAATATAGATAAAAGTCATAATAGTTTATTTTTAAATAATGACAGAAATGTATATAGCTCAACTGAATAATGTACAATACATCGTTCGTTTTAAACGGTCCTTGGATATAAGGACCGTTTAAAACGATCTATAGATTGCTCAAGTGATTTAGATCACTGCCAGAGGACTGCGTCCCCAAGATACTGGTGGCATTGCCACGTTTGGAGCTAGATAGGAGCCAACTCTTGGGTCACGCGATTTTTCTACCAGATACCTGGAATATAGATTGTATCTCGGAGACTGTTAGCGAGTATAGAATAAATAAATTATAAATAAAACTATTTTTTGAGAAACACTAGTTTTACTCACGTATTATTTAGAAGCACCGATGCTGTTTTGATTCATCTAGAAAATCTTTATCAGGGTGAGTTTGATCCCGCTCGCGTTCGTTCAAAATGCCTAATCCCGTATTAGGAATTTTGAACGAACGCGAGTCAAAACATGTGTTTTTCAAACGCACTAGCAATGGTTTTAAAAGTGAAACTTCTTTCTAAGGGCACGACTTTTTATAATCAATTATATTGTTTATTTATGGAAATGTACAGAATAATATACAATCATATAAAATACACGTGAAACAGTTGAGCTAACAAGGACCGCTTAAAACGATCTATACATAGCTCAACTGATCCAGATCACTGCTAGAGGGCAGCGTTCCCAAAATACTGACGGCATTGCCACGTTGAATGACAATGTTTACAGGGTTTATTTATATGTATTAAGTGTCTATTCTCGAAGCGGAGAGATTGTTGTCTACAGAATTCATGCAACTATGTCAAGTCAAAGTCAAAGGATTATTTATTCAATACAATCACAAGGATCACTTTGAAACGTCTTACATACTAAGTGAATTTAGGTGCCAATTCATCCTAACCCAAGCCCGAGAAGAATTGGCAAGAGACTCGTCTTGGTTCTAGCGCTTTTTTATATGATCCATCTTATAACTACCTTAACTACGAAATACTTATACAAGAGAGTTTATACATTTTAAGTGTGTCGGTTAACTGTCTGAGGGCAGAGCGACATGAGGCCATGCATTCTTATCAATAATATAGTCATCTATATAATAAGCTTTCTTCAAAAGACTACCTTTTACGTATGCTTTAAATTTCTTAATAGGTAGTTTAGTAGCATTTTCAGGAAGCTTATTATAGAAGCGCACCGTGTTCCCCATAAATGACTTATTAACTTTTTCTAGTCGAAACCTAGGCTATGCTAGATTGCTCGAATGCAATTTTCAAATGGTTGTCATCATAATATTACAAAGTATGCTTAGTTTGGGCTTGATGGTGTTGTGTGCATTGTCCAGCAATATCTATTTATAACTTTTAAAACTATCATGGTTTTGCACATAATTTTCACTCAAAACGGGATATTTACCATGATATATGAGTTTTTCTGCTTCTCGATATTTCGGCACAGTTGCATGCGCCATGATCACGAGATAAACTGAAGTCTTTGCGGGTGGATGTTATTGGCAGACAAAACGGTCTACCCTCTTTCTCAGTCTTTTACTGCGAACATTACCCCTACTACCGGTTTCACTGTCACTAACAACTCGATCACGATTACGACACACAACACTCACGGTATCTGGACGCATAACTGGTACCTCACTTTTACGATTTCCACACATCCTCACCACAGGGTTCCAGGCTCCAGACAATTGAAAACCGTCTTCTCGATTGAAATTCCTGTGTTTGGTAATCTCTATTGCCTCTTGTACCAATCTTGGGATGTAATGTTTTTCAGTTGAGATTACCTGTGGATTGTGTAACTCGATCCAGTGGTTTGAGCCAGATTCTAGTAGATGTGTAGCTATGGCCGACTTTTGTGTGTCCATATTTTTGACCGCCCGGATGTGTTCTGTCACTCGACAAGCTATGGTACGTTTTGTTTGGCCGATGTAAGAGCTCCCACAGCTGCAGTCAATCTTGTACACTCCTGGTGTTTGAAGAGGAATCTTATCTTTAGGTGAGCGCAGGTAGTGTGAGATCTTGTTTAAAGGAGTAAAAATTGTTTTTATGGACAATTTTTGCAGGGCTTTCGCAATTTTGTCCGTCACTCCTTTGATGTACGGTAGAAAAGCAGGTTTTCGTTCTACTATACATCTGTGGGGCTTAGGCCTTTGTCTAACTGGAAAAGATCGAAGCTTATATCCATTTTTACGTAGGACATGCTGAACATGAGCTAGCTCACTCTTTATGGAGTACTCATCACATAGGTCGAAAGCACGGTTCGTGAGAGACATTACAACCGAGTTAAGCTGCCGAGGGTGATGGTGTGAATCAGCATGGAGATATCGATCCGTATGGGTCGGCTTCCTATAAACCGAATAGCCTAAATTACCATCATCACGAATCTGTACCATCACGTCCAGGAAAGCCAAGCTTCGATCACTTTCCATTTCATACGTAAACCGCATCTTGGTATGTACGCCATTTAGGTATGCCAAAAGGAGTTCAATCTCATGTTTATTGCCTCTTACAATACAGAAAACATCATCAACGTACCTTTTCCACAACTTCATTGGCAAGGGGGCAGAGCATATAGCCAGGTTCTCAAAATACTCCATCCATATATTGGCCACTACGGGAGCGACGGGACTTCCCATGGCAACACCATCAATTTGTAGGTAGTAATTTTCCCTATACAAGAAATAGTTTGTGGCCAGAATATGGTATAAAAGCTTGGCATATTCTGCTGGGATACCATTTCTCTGTATTCTAGTCTCTATCACCTTCATACAGTCGGCTATAGGGACGTTTGTAAAGAGGGATTCCACATCAAAACTAACCATCACCTCACTCTCATCAACCGTTGTCTGCTGAAGAATCTGTATGAAGTGACGTGAGTCTTTCACGAAAGATGATGTCAGGCCTACAGAAGGTTGCAACACACCCGCTACATGCTTCGCCAACTCGTAAGTAGGTGAGTCAATCTGACTAACGATGGGTCGCAGCGGAGCATTCTGTTTATGCACTTTAGGTAGACCATACAGTTTAGGTGGCTGGATGTTTTTAGGGCGCAACAGGTATTTTGTTAGTTCCTCTCCTATAGCGTATTGGCACTCCTTTATAATTTTCTGGGTACTACGATGTATTCTAGCCGTCGGGTTGTAATTCACCAGTTTGTATGTGTTAGTGTCTTTCAACAAGTTCAGGATTTTATCCTCGTATTCTGTGACGTTCATAACTACCGTAGCGTTCCCCTTATCAGCCTTAAGGACCAACAAGTTTGTATCTTGGCGGAACTCTTTTAACGCCATCAACTCATCCTTAGTAATGTTGGGTTCTGGAGGTTTAGTATGACGTAATATAAATGCAATGTCCTGTCTTAGACACTCCGCGTCACTTCCTGGTATCCTATTATAACGAATGACCTCCTCAACATTACCGATCACTTTCTCATAAGGGATGCGTTTCGTGGTAGGGGCAAAATTTAGACCCTTCTCTAACACTCTGAGAGCAGAATCATTCAAAACCTTGTCAGACAAATTAATAACTGTTCGAGTTTTTTGTGAGTTAATATCTGCATGTGTCTGGTAGGGGACAACTCGCTTTTGTGTTTTCAACATGGATTCTAACTTACGGTTCTGTTTATATGAACTTTGATCTCCAGAGCGCTGAGCTTGCATGTATGTAATACGGTCACAAGTATCAAAATCCGAAGGTGACAACACACTAATGCACTTGAAATGTATTTTATATAATTCTACTTGCAATGTATGAAACCGGTGTCTATTGTTCCGTATTGTTTTTCGCAGACACATGCAGATATTAACTCACAAAAAACTCGAACAGTTATTAATTTGTCTGACAAGGTTTTGAATGATTCTGCTCTCAGAGTGTTAGAGAAGGGTCTAAATTTTGCCCCTACCACGAAACGCATCCCTTATGAGAAAGTGATCGGTAATGTTGAGGAGGTCATTCGTTATAATAGGATACCAGGAAGTGACGCGGAGTGTCTAAGACAGGACATTGCATTTATATTACGTCATACTAAACCTCCAGAACCCAACATTACTAAGGATGAGTTGATGGCGTTAAAAGAGTTCCGCCAAGATACAAACTTGTTGGTCCTTAAGGCTGATAAGGGGAACGCTACGGTAGTTATGAACGTCACAGAATACGAGGATAAAAGCCTGAACTTGTTGAAAGACACTAACACATACAAACTGGTGAATTACAACCCGACGGCTAGAATACATCGTAGTACCCAGAAAATTATAAAGGAGTGCCAATACGCTATAGGAGAGGAACTAACAAAATACCTGTTGCGCCCTAAAAACATCCAGCCACCTAAACTGTATGGTCTACCTAAAGTGCATAAACAGAATGCTCCGCTGCGACCCATCGTTAGTCAGATTGACTCACCTACTTACGAGTTGGCGAAGCATGTAGCGGGTGTGTTGCAACCTTCTGTAGGCCTGACATCATCTTTCGTGAAAGACTCACGTCACTTCATACAGATTCTTCAGCAGACAACGGTTGATGAGAGTGAGGTGATGGTTAGTTTTGATGTGGAATCCCTCTTTACAAACGTCCCTATAGCCGACTGTATGAAGGTGATAGAGACTAGAATACAGAGAAATGGTATCCCAGCAGAATATGCCAAGCTTTTATACCATATTCTGGCCACAAACTATTTCTTGTATAGGGAAAATTACTACCTACAAATTGATGGTGTTGCCATGGGAAGTCCCGTCGCTCCCGTAGTGGCCAATATATGGATGGAGTATTTTGAGAACCTGGCTATATGCTCTGCCCCCTTGCCAATGAAGTTGTGGAAAAGGTACGTTGATGATGTTTTCTGTATTGTAAGAGGCAATAAACATGAGATTGAACTCCTTTTGGCATACCTAAATGGCGTACATACCAAGATGCGGTTTACGTATGAAATGGAAAGTGATCGAAGCTTGGCTTTCCTGGACGTGATGGTACAGATTCGTGATGATGGTAATTTAGGCTATTCGGTTTATAGGAAGCCGACCCATACGGATCGATATCTCCATGCTGATTCACACCATCACCCTCGGCAGCTTAACTCGGTTGTAATGTCTCTCACGAACCGTGCTTTCGACCTATGTGATGAGTACTCCATAAAGAGTGAGCTAGCTCATGTTCAGCATGTCCTACGTAAAAATGGATATAAGCTTCGATCTTTTCCAGTTAGACAAAGGCCTAAGCCCCACAGATGTATAGTAGAACGAAAACCTGCTTTTCTACCGTACATCAAAGGAGTGACGGACAAAATTGCGAAAGCCCTGCAAAAATTGTCCATAAAAACAATTTTTACTCCTTTAAACAAGATCTCACACTACCTGCGCTCACCTAAAGATAAGATTCCTCTTCAAACACCAGGAGTGTACAAGATTGACTGCAGCTGTGGGAGCTCTTACATCGGCCAAACAAAACGTACCATAGCTTGTCGAGTGACAGAACACATCCGGGCGGTCAAAAATATGGACACACAAAAGTCGGCCATAGCTACACATCTACTAGAATCTGGCTCAAACCACTGGATCGAGTTACACAATCCACAGGTAATCTCAACTGAAAAACATTACATCCCAAGATTGGTACAAGAGGCAATAGAGATTACCAAACACAGGAATTTCAATCGAGAAGACGGTTTTCAATTGTCTGGAGCCTGGAACCCTGTGGTGAGGATGTGTGGAAATCGTAAAAGTGAGGTACCAGTTATGCGTCCAGATACCGTGAGTGTTGTGTGTCGTAATCGTGATCGAGTTGTTAGTGACAGTGAAACCGGTAGTAGGGGTAATGTTCGCAGTAAAAGACTGAGAAAGAGGGTAGACCGTTTTGTCTGCCAATAACATCCACCCGCAAAGACTTCAGTTTATCTCGTGATCATGGCGCATGCAACTGTGCCGAAATATCGAGAAGCAGAAAAACTCATATATCATGGTAAATATCCCGTTTTGAGTGAAAATTAATATCTATTTATACAACTGCAATACGTTGGTCTAGAAATCGTATAAGGAAAGAAACCCAAATCGCAGAAGGTACAGCTACTACCTACTGAGCTGACAAACCAGCCAATCGTATCAAATCCGAAATAAAAAAGTTGCCGAGACGAATAATTAAAATCGTAGTACCTACTGTATGCTCTGAAGCATAAAATTACTCCCAGACTGAACTGCATAGCTCTACAAAACATCACTTCAGACAATAACGGTCTATCCTTTCATAAAGCGATTGTTTCAAACGGTTTTCACGTCTATCCAATACGGAAAGTTTCCGATAATGTACTGAAGAGTCCTTGTTTTGCGAGCACAATGATTATAGTCGGAAATGGAAGTGCCGTGGAAGATAAAACTATAATTACGGTCAAAGCTAACCGGATGGAGTCGTGTTGAGGAAATTGAAGAAAGCCTGAGGGTCTACCCAGCAAAACAATAACGATAATCGTTTTTAAACCCTACTCTCTTAAATACATCGTTTCATTCGTGGAAATTTGATATTTGACGGTGAATCGTTCGACGATGGTACGACTTACATTCTCTCTCTCTGTCTCTAAGAAGTCTCTCAACTTCTGTCAAAAGTTAATCACTGTTTCAAATAGTGCCATCTCTTTTTGTCACCCTTTCACTATTTGTTACTATCTTAGTACTATCTACTATCTTAGACTGGCCTGTCAACTCAGTTGGTAGTAGCTCTGCCTTCTGCTCTGTAGGTTTAGGGGTTCGATTCCCTCCCAGGATAAACATTTGTGTGAAGAAAATAGGTGTTTGTTCTGTGTCTAGGTGTTATAAAGTATCATAAGTATGTATTTAAAAATATATAAGTATTCTATCAGAAATCAGTCACCATAATACAAGCTATGCTTAGTTTGAGACTAGATCCTGTTGTGTGCATTGTCCAGCAATATTTATTTATTCATTTATTATAGTACGGATCTTAAGCAGTGTTAAAACAGCCATGGTCAAGTTGAGAGGCGTTTATAATCCCACTGCGCTACCTCTGTAGCGCAGTGGGCCAAGACCCGACAGAGACGCAGTAGGATGCAGGTTCAGACAAATGTTTGTATGATCTGCAAGAATTTGAATCGGGTCAGGGTGTTTCAATGTATAATATGTATTTACAACAAAAAAATACAATATAAGTAGTACCTATATCAGTCATGTGGTACCCATAACAAAAGCTCTGCTTACTTTGGGGCCAGATGATGCTGTGTGGAATGTCCGGCATTATTTAACTGAATTCGACGAATATTTCAACGATTTTTTCGTTCCAATATATCGAAGGCTTCGTCGAGTAGACGAGAAACTGACAGAAGACACGGACACGGCAATTTAGGCGACTCGTTTAACCACTCGTTTAGTATAGAAGTCTTATTATTTAGGAGACTGGCCTCAGTTCAGTTTGGTAGTAGCTCTGCCTTCTGCGCTGTAGGTTGTGGGTTCGATTCCCTCCCACGACAAACATTAGCGTGTTGAACATAGATATTTTTCTGCTTTTGGCTGTAATAGAGAAGGTACCATTTCTATGATTCCGTCACTTCTAGTATAAAATTTACTTAGATCTTCGTTCAATATTGTCTTCCCCATTATGATTTCAAGTTGCGGTCCATTGAATTCGCAGACAATAGATTTATTCCAACAAAATGTAGCAGAACGCAGCTTTGTCGAGCTAAATTAAATTGTTATTGAATGACGATATTCTAGTTGAATTACTCTCTCCTCTTTTAACTGAATACTAATATATGCAATTGGGAATATATGTCTAGTAAAATAGACGTGCCTCTGTTTCTTCTCTTCTTGTAGTGTTTTCGTACCACTGGTTATTCTACGGTCACTATTAATATTATAAACAATAATATTATTATAGAATCAAAAATGGATGAGTATCGTGGAACCGAGTGTTGGAACGAAGTTCCTATCGTAGTTTATTATAATTGATTAACAAATACAATCGAATGAATTACTAGCGTCTGAGAGCAATTAAATGAAACGCAGAAATAACTAATGAATTGAAGGAATGGTAGGAAATATCGTAATTAATATATTTTTCGAGTTGTGAAAATAAATCATTCGATTAATTCATTCGTATAAACCTATGGATAACCATCTACACTAAAGAAAGGGTCGTGACGGAAATTCGTGACGAAACAATCTTACACTTTTTTTCGTTTAGCCCTCATCCGCCAAGTACGTACCGTGAGATAAGGAACATCGTTCCAAAAATCTTATTATAATAAGCCTTTGGCGATATCCTGGGCCCATAGGGAACAGCGCGTCGCGTTGTCAAAATTATTTCACGGCGCCTGGTAGAAACATTGCGTGAGCCAAGAACTCCTATTTGGCTCAACGTGGCAATCATGCCAGTGTCTTGGGGACGCTGCTCTCTGGCAGTGATCTGGACCAGTTGAGCTATCTATAGATCGTTCTAAGCGGTTCTTAGATAGCTCAACTTTTTTACATGTTTTTTATAAATTTGTTAATATTATGAAAGTGCCGGGGATGTGTTACTGAGAGGCCTGGTCAAGAGTAGGTACCTTAAACCGACACGAATATATATGACCAATGTGATGTGAGTGAATGAAGCAAAAGGAGTATGTCAGGATCGTAGTGAGAAACCCATAGTCTCTGCCTGTCCCGTAAAGAAATTGGTCTGATTTTATGTATGTGTCTATGTATCTATGCCGACGGTTGCGGGTTCGATCCCGCCGCGGGACAAATGATTGTATGATCTGCCAGTATTTGTCTCGGGTCTGGGTGTTTCTATGTATAATATGTATATATGTACAAAAAAATTAAGTATGTAAGTAATATATCAGTCATGTGGTACCCATAACACAAGCTCTGCTTACATTGGGGCCAGATGATGAAGTGTGAAAAATCCGAATTATTAAAAAAAAAAAAACGATTTCTCGGTCTGTTTGTTTGTTTGTTTCCTTTTCATAGCTCAACGGCTAACGGAACTTGAAATTTAAAAATAGCTATGAAGATAGATTGTATCTTTCACTTTTTATGAACGCTGCTGCCCGCGGCTTCACACACGTGGTCCCTACATAAAAAGTAGCCTATCTCCTTCAACAAAGTCCCATTTATCTCTATACCAAAATTCCTCAAAATCGGTTTAGCGGTTTAGGCGTGAAAACGTAACAAACAGACAGACAGACAGAGCTACTTTCGCATTTATAATACGAGGGTAACAGTTAACGCGAGCAAAGCCAAGGGAAGCTAGTAACCTGATATAAAGAAAAATGCTTTATACGACTTTTTTATTTGGGTCCAAAATAAGCCACTGAGATTTGGAGTATTTCCCAATTCATTTCAGAGGTCCATAAAAATGTCTTCCCATCTCCATTCCGCTCCTAACTCCGTCTCAATAACAAATAAATTATAGGGGTCACCGTAAAGGGCTAAAGGGTATCGAAATACAAAATACATTTAACCCTGCACCCTTTGGATGGATTTGGTGGAATAATCCTATTTATTCAGCCGTTTGACGGGACTATGGCGATAAAATCAGTTTCCACTATCAGACGCTTATGAAGTTACTTCTGACAATATTCTTTTAGCTTCATAAAAAGCATCATTATATTAGAACCATATAAAAATTTTATGTCACTTAGAATGGGTGACATAAAAATTTCTAAGTGACATAAAAATTTTATATGAATTAATTAATAGGCAATTTTATGAATTAATATGAATTAATAGGCAATTTTACTCTCAAAACATTCATGCCTTGTACTATAGATTTTAAGAAACACTGGCATTTACTTACTTGCTTACTGACTTACTTACGTATTATTTTGCCGATGGTGGCACTGACACTATTCATCTAGATAATCTTCACCAGGGTGAGTTTGATCCATGGTTAGCTAGCTCACGCTCGCAATCAGAGCTCGCTCAGAGCTTGTTGCTCGGTGTTTCTCAAAATGATAAGAAATGAAATGGATGCATAAGTAGAGGAAGGCAAAGATAATATGGATGAATATTAAAGACGATTGATTGTAAGAAAGATGGATTGATGAGTAAGAAAGGCGTATTGCTATGACAGCTGATAGAGGAAGACGGATGGGATACATTTTGTGCTGTACTCACATCATAGCGTGGGATAAAAACAGGGACACCTGAGACATAAGAGACAACCTCTGTGGGGCAGTGGGCTACTGCGCCACAGTGGGCTATTGCGGGTTCGATTCCCGCCACGGGAAAAATGTTTGTATGATCTGCTAGTATTTGTCTCGGGTCTGGGTGTTTCTATCTATAATATGTATATATTTTACAACAAAAAAGAATATAAATAAAAAAAAAGTTAAGTAGTTATTCATGTCCAAACACAAGCTCTGCTTACTTTGGGGCCAGATGATGCTGTGTGAAATGTCCGGCGTTATTATTATCAGAATACTTACTAATGTTTTACAAATACAAATGTTTTATTTCTGTAACTTAAGTAACAAAGTAAGGGTTATTGGATACCGCCTTTTAAGTATAAAATACCTGTACTAGGAGAATATCCGTAGTCTCTACGGATTGGCACTCCACGATCCTGACATTCTTCTTTTGCTTAATTTACTCTAATCACACTCCTCATACATGCTCGGTTAAGGGTACTCTTGACCTGGCCTTTCGCTAACATCCCTGATTTGGTCTAAGTAAGTACGCCGAGGCCTTTCGCTTCCAGTTTCTCCATTCAGATATGTATTCAAATCTATTTTATCAAAGAAAATTGAAAATATAATTTTGTTGGATCGAGGTTTTCGAGGTTGATATTCATGCATATATTTGAATTTTAAAATGTCTGTCTATCTGTTTGTCTGTCTGTTTGTTTAGTACTTTTTCAAGGCACATAAAATTTGACACATAGCATATGTGTCAAATTTTATCAAGATCCGCTTGATAAAATTTGACACATAGCATTTTGGGATAGGACATAGAATATTTTTTAAGTAGATACCTTGTGTGCGAAGCCGCGGTCAGCAGTATATACATAAACATCTGTCAAAAACAGCATAAAATGCCGGATTACCGGATGCCGAACATTTAGAGATTTGTTTGAGTTGAGTGTTTGACTTAGGTTATTATATAGTTACTATTAGGTTATAGCTAGAAATTATCATAGCTTTGCATAAATGACCCGTAATTAACAGATACATTTTGATGATCGCTTCATGCAACCTCAAACGATTTTTAGCTTGTAAGGTGAGAAACAGAGGACTGATAGAATTCTTATCTATATATTAATACGTGAAGCAAAAACTTTGTATCCCTTTTTTGGAAAATTGCGGGGACGGAGGAGTATGAAATTTCACACAATTATAGTTTATATAGTGGAAATTATGCATAAAAAATACATTAATTATTAATTAATTGTGGTCGAATTTCGACCAATGACCACTAGTATTAATAATCATGCATTAAATTGTTTGTTATAGAACTTATAATTTAATAAATTTGACTACATTTGTAAAGGTTAAAAAAATTACCTTTTCAACCTGTAACTCGTATTTTTGTTTAGATATTTTTTTAAGTTTTTTTATATTTTTGATTCTATTTTTATTTTTAGACATGGTTTTATTTTTCACACAGCATGTCTGGCCCCAAAGTAGGCAGAGCTTGTGTTATGGGTACCACATGACTGATATACTCTAGTATATCAGTCATGTGGTACCCATAACAAATTGAAAAACCGCTCTACTCATACCTACTCTTACACCTATCAACCTACACACACACATACTGACATACACACACAAACACACTCGAATACACAGGTCTGTTTAGTTTTTTTTAGTTCACACATTATTTATTATTTTATATTCAATTTTAGTTATAATTCTGTTATTGATTTAGACTTCCGTTTAATATTATATCATTTAGTTTAACAAACCTTGTCCTGGAACATTGTCCTTCCTTGCTAGAGAGGAGTGCGCTGACTCTGTCATACAGTTTCTAACTTTTGCAGTTGTCAACGTTGTCACTCTTTTTTTTGTTTTACATGGTGAGAAGAATTCCAAATAAATATTTTAGAATTTTTTGTTATTTTTTTATTACTCGTATACACAGCTGAGGCTGATTTGGAATCGTATGCTTAGCGACCTATATACATGTCATACCTAAACTTTGTACCCATCTACCACAGCACTAAACGGATTTTTATTTTATTAATTTAACAAAGCATCCCTCATTTGAGCAGGCCATCATTCTGCTATTGTATTTGTCCATCTACAATCGTCATAAAAATATAAAAAATAAAAATATCTACTTAGACGCAAAGGCCTGTATCCACTAGAACCTAAGGCTACGAAACAAACAGATATACATAGAGATGTTTTTGAATTTATAATGTTAATATGGATCTTAGCACTATTATATTTTGCATCACAGTCAAGGGCCTGAAAACTAAGACATACCTAGCATATACATAAGTCGTTTGGAAAGAGGCTAGGATTAATCAGAAAAAGCTCGACAAAAAACGCGTAAACTTTGAAAATTTTGCCGTCTCTTTAATCAGGGTTTCGTAAAGGTCGAGGAGGACCGCTCTTTTGGAAGTCACAGATAATATTCTGGTGGCAGGATAGTGGCCACAACACGGTACTAACTCTGCTTGACTACACACTTGCGTTTGACTGCCTTCACGGACTCACTGAGTGGTGCAGCGAGTGCAGAATTCGTGCTGCCGATTCTCATATAACTCTTTATCTGAATAACATATCTACGATAGATATAGCATATTGGAGAAATCTAGCAGGGCTTATATTTAATGTTACAAAATTCAAAAACCTTAAATATTTGCATTTGAAACACGCGCACAGCCATCAGTCCATCAGTTCTTTACTCCTCTATCACAATGATAAAACTGCAGAATTCACCGGTAGTTTCCGTTATCTGGCAACGAAGTGTTGGAACAACGTTCCCCTTCAATATAATATACAATCTTTACACGAAATTCAATTTTAAATCTTTAAATCTTTATTATTAGACAGACGAAGAGAGGGTGGAATACCCTTTCTTTGTCTGTCCAATAACATCTCGTTTGCCTATTGTACGGAAATTTCCGAGAGGGAGAGTGCTATCAACCCAGTTGAGTACTTTACTATGTCATTCGTAATCATGAGTTGACGTTGCCCACTAATTACTCATACAAACACACATTGGTTTGATTCACACGCACACACACACTATACTTGTTAAGTTGCAGGTATTTCGTCTCCTTCAACTTGTCAGGGTACCTTGACTTGTCAGGGTACCTTGTCTGAAGTTGTCTGAAAATCTGTGTTTGCTCTTTGAGCAAAATTATCAGTGCATTATTTTACTGAAAGAGTAAACACAGAGCTTTTTGCCTGGCACATGTATTAATAAAACACCTATGTTTTGTTTCAAGTATTTTTTATATATTCTATTTATATCTAACAACTTAAATCTCTTCTTTTTATTTAGTTAAATATGTATGTTATTGTAGCAACAAATAAATGCCTTCATAAATCCTTAAAAAATCCATCCATCTATCTACTTTTTTGTGTATGTATTACGCGTACGAAGCCGCGGACAGACGCTAGCGCTATGTTATGTACTAGCCGCTGCCCGAGGCTAGTACGTTTTAACAGTATATCTTAAATCCTTATTAATATTATGAATGCGAATGTTTGTATGGATGTGTTATAAATAAATAAATAATGCCGGTCATCTAGCCCTAAAGTAAGCAGAGCTCGTATTATGGGTACCACGTGACGGAAATACTAACATACACATTGTACATAGATCAATCCAGACCCGATACAAATAATAAATAAATAACGAATGAAATAATGACCAGACGATGCTGAGTGTAATGTCCGGGACATTACACACAGCATCGTCTGGTCTCAAAGTAAGCAGAGCTTGTTTTATGGGTACCACATGTCTGATATATACTTTTTTTTGTAAAAAAAAAACATATTATACATAGAAACATCCAGACCCGAAACAAACATTTGTCCCGCGGCGGGAATCGAAACCGCAACTTTCTGCGTCACAACCATACCTTAGTTCACTGCACCACAGAGGGTTGACAAGATCTAATACTTGCAGATCATATAAACATTTGTCCTACGGCGGGAATCGAACCCGCAAACTTCTGCGTTTACGTCTGCCAGCCGGGCCTTGGCCCACTGCGCCACAGAGGTCGTCAGATGTTATGAGGTAATGTTTGTATGTTTATAAGGTTGTGGGTCTATCACACTGTAACAACTGGACAGATTTGGCAAAAGGAACTTGGTATAAGAGTTTGAGTTTATTTATTCATAACAAGATAGTTACAAGTCAGTTCAATTCTTATAAATTTTACATAATATAAACACACAGTAACAATAATTATAGATAAAATTAATAATAAAAAATCTCTTAATAATAAATAATATAACACAATCAAATGAACTTATAAATTAGTAATATAATAAATCTAATAAAAAATCATCAATATTTTAGTATGATTTCTGAACGAGTATCTCTTTAAGTTTATGCTTGAAAGATTGCGTTGTCTGTAAACTCGTAATAGCCACTGGTAAGCGGTTGTATGCTGACGGCCCTAATACGTGAACCGACTTCGACGTTTTAGTGACGCGCCTCGGTACGGCTCTCAGCTTCAGAGCGTTGCGCGTCGGGTATCTGTGACTATCACCCAGTCTCCAGTCTAGCTGCTTGGAAAATGACAAGCGCTGGCACTGTCATTATCTTTAGAGAGCGAAAGATTGGACGAGCTGGAGTATCCCAAGCTACTCTAACTATGGCACGTACTGCCCTTTTCTGCATTCTGAAAGCTCGCTCCCAGTCAGCGGCTCTGCCCCAGAGTTCGACGCCGTACTGGAGTAGCGAGTGAACTGAAGCAAAATAGCAACTCCTTGTCATGCCAATTTCCAGAGTTTCTGACAGGCGCCACAACGCGAAGCAAGCGCTGCCTATCCTCTCGCATAGTTTGTGAATGTGTTGTTCCCATGTGAGCCCTTCATCCAGTTGAAACCCAAGAAAAGGTGTGACCCTGACCTGGTTTATTACCATGCCACCCAGGGATACGCACAAAGGTTCACAATAATGGCCAGCAAGATTGAAATGCATGAAATCAGTTTTTTTTACATTTAGTAGAAAACCATTACGATGAAACCACTGATGCAACTCCCCCGCCACCACGTTTAGTTGCCTCTCCAAGATTCCCAAATTGGGTGCAGTGACAACAGCCGCGACGTCATCTGCGTACATTAATGTGTACGCACCGTCTATGCAGTCGGGAAAGTCATTGAGGAGGATAGAAAACATGATGTTAGAGAGAGATGACCCCTGGGCGACCCCAATACACGTTTTAAGTGGCTTTGACGGTATTCCTTCCTTATCACCAACAACTGTCTGATATCGGTCCGTCATGAAGTCTGTCAGCAGCTCTACGGACGATCCATCCAAACCATAATGTCTCATCTTAGCGACGAGAACATTGTGGTCGGCCACGTCAAACGCCTTAGACAGATCACACATAATCACCGCTACCTGCTGCCGCTGCTCCCGAGCCTCCATCACTCGACGCGTCAGCTCGCGAGCCACGTCCGTCGTCGACCTGCCGGCCCGATAGGCATATTGTCTATCTGAAAGAGAATTCGTTGCCGACAGGTACTCTGTAATTTTTGAGCTGAGGCCATGTTCGAAAATTTTGGCAATGCAGGGAATAATAGAGACAGGTCGGTAACTATTTATGTCTTCTTTCTTTCCCTTTCCCTTATAAAGTGGCGACACTCTTACGTTTTTAAATATTTGTGGATATCGGCCTTCGCTAAGACAAATATTAAAAAGCACTGCAAGAATAGGCGAGAGATGATCGGCGGCTGCGTTCATAAGAGTTATCGACATCTCGTAAATGTCTTTAGTGGGCTTATGTGCTACTCCACTCGAAATAATTTTATATACCTCAAATGGCGTAAAGAGGCGAAGTCTGATTAAGCGGTCCGCCGGAGGACGCGCACTAGTCAATGCAAGCAGCGACGCAGGTACATCGGCAGCGGGCGCGCCACAGGTTAACGCGGCGTTTACGAAGTGCATATTGACTGCATCAATGGCCTGTAATCTGCTAGTGAATTGTGAGCCATCAGGTCTTCGAAGAGACTCTACGACATCAACCTCCCGTCTACACTGTCCTGTCTCGAGTTTTACAATATTCCACATTGTTTTTGTGGTGTTAGTTGCTTTCGAAATAATGTCACATTAAAATTACTACGCACGCTTTTTATAATTTTATTAAATCTTTCCTGGAATTCATTAAGTTTAGATATAAAGGACATATTTGAAGGAAATTTTGTCATAAGGGATTTGGTTTCTCTAATTATAAAGTCTAGGCTCAGGATCTCCTGTGTAAACCATGAGTCCACTTTATTTCTGGGTGTGACCTTTTTGACAGGAATACATGCGTTCAACTTATTTTTTAAAATATTCACTATACTATCGGCCAAGTCCTTCGCTGACCACATTCTATTACTCACCTCCACCCAGCCGACACTTCGAACGGATGCCACAAACTTAGCCATGTTGGCAGTGGTGTACGATCTGGCGAATTGGGTGGTGAGGCAGGCGCGCTGCTCACACAGTATCTCCATTCGCACGGCATAGTGGTCGCTAATCGCAGACTTTACTGCAGTCGCGCTTACATTTCCAGCTTGCACCCGCGCACTGCTGGCATACGCGTGGTCTATGCACGTGTTTGTCGTC
The DNA here is from genome assembly GCA_948098915.1 of Lampropteryx suffumata. NCBI lineage: Eukaryota > Metazoa > Arthropoda > Insecta > Lepidoptera > Geometridae > Lampropteryx > Lampropteryx suffumata. Next base: position 6,164,753 of record OX402568.1, on the reverse strand, counting down.
GTTGTTACCCTCGTGGGGAAGTCAATAAAGTTATAGTAGTCACGAGTATGTGTTATGTCATTTCATCGTTTTTGGTCGCTATTGATTGGGCATAAATAGTCAACATTAATATCACCTAGAACAACGTAATCCTTCCCGCTCTCCATTAGCTTGTCGAGCAACCGTTCGAATACAGGGTAAATAGTGATCCGTTCGTTTTATTAGAGCGGTACAAGCAAATTATAAGTAGGTATAGTCAGAGGGCTAGCATTAATTCTTTAGGTAATTTTTAGATATCCGCGGGCAGTTATTAAATTTGGCAGAATACGGTCTAATTTTATTAAATTCTTTTTCGTTTATTGGTCTTTACTTTTTACAAAATTTACCTCAAAACACGTTTTGGAACACACCGGCTGCGTAATGGTTACGTAAACATGAAGCCCGCTCTCCGAAGCGTGAAGAAACATTTTAAACACTCGCAATTTACTGGAATTCGTCCTGTAAAATGTTTTCGCGTAAATATTATTTCAGTCGATACATTTACGTGAGCTGAGCACCCCCTCGGAGTCCCTCCGATTTAGTGCCTTGAAATGGAAAAAATGCGGGACTATTCTGGAACATTCGAGTTCAGGACATGTTTTTTTTAGAATAGAATGGAATATAATAGAATATGTTTTTATTTGCAACAACACATTATAATGGACAAAAATACAATAAACCTATACATACTAACACAATTATCGGTTGTCGCAAAATGGACCCTAACTCAGCATATGCGGATTGCAGTGCATACAATTCGCGCTGGTCTTCCGTTAGGACCAATTCTGTTAAGCGGACATGAAACATTAATCTACATTATAAATTAAGAAATAAACAAACAAAATTTACAAAACAGAAAATAAACACAAAAAGAAAAATAGGTACATTAATAAATATCTATGGACACATAGCCACATAGCCATCTAGCCCCAAACTAAGCAAAGCTGTCATAAAGGAGAACTAAGGGAACCAGAAGGCTGAAATAACGTACTCAGCATTTATACTATATTTATACTGGTACTTATACTATAAAGCACTTGTATCCAACTTTCCTGCGCTTTTTGCCAGTCAAATGAATAAATTTTAAGTTTTTTTTCTAAAGCGATGAATACTCTTTTAAAGAGTAGGTAGTTTTGAAGAAAGCGTGTTATATTATAAATGACTATATTAATTATACCTATAAAAGAGCGTAACCTGAATGACTGACTGATTCATCGTCGCCGAGCCGTCACTTTTCAAAATAACCCTAACAGAGGGGTAAAATGGAGTGTCAAAATTTGTATGGGAACTTTGACACTTTTAACTTTCTAACGGGTGGTGTGATTTCTTAGAAACTTTGTTTGGATACTTAAAATGCAAAATAAATGGATACGTGTATAAGGATTTTTCAAAATAACCCTCATAAAGGAGTAAAATTAGTACTATTTTTTCAGCATCATGGTTCTTTTACAAGCGGTTACTGTTACTAGTCTATCTATACTGTCATTAACTATGAAAGCATATTGTTTGTTTTTGTGATAGGTAACAAATAAACGGGTTTCGGACTGTTTCCTTTATTTTTGCTGTTAATTTATGCTTATAATTTATAATTTTATAATTTATCTTGCGTCTTGCCAAATTTTATGATTCTAGTTCAACGGGAAGTTTCAAATAGGTTTTGATTTACTGGCGAGTTTTGAAATAATGGGCTAAAATAACCGTATTCAGGCCGCATCTTTTGATTGCGATGACTTAGAAGCATGTTTTTTACAGCTTATTTGATATTAATTTCAACTTGACACGTCCACGTGGACTTTTTTGAATTAAAGAGTCTTGACATTCAGACAGACGGACATTAAAGTGATCCTATAAGGGTTCCTTTTTCCCCTTTGAGTTACGGAAACCTAAAAATGAATCGCCTTCTTAGTTATCCGCTAAAATGTACCGACAGGTTGTATTTTTGCAATAACGTGTAATTTGTACTCATGTTATTTAAGTTTAATGAAAAAAAATCGTATTAACTTTACTACCTCTGTGGTGTAGTTAGCAAAGGCCCGCCTGAGATGCAGAAGGTTGTGGGTTCAAATCCCTCAGCGGGAAAAATATTTGAGTGATTTACTAATATATATCTAGGGTCTGGTTGTTTTTCTATGTATAATATGTATGTATGTATATACAAAAAAATATATCAGACATGCGGTTCCCATAACACAAGCTATGCTTACATTGGGGCTAGATATGTAGTGTGCAATGTCCAGCATTTTTACGTGAATGAAGTATAAAACGTGATCCAAATTAAAGCATTTTCTATACAAAAGTGAAGAAACAATTGAAATCAGATCAGTCAGTGAAGATCAATTGGAGTAGAAACAAAAAAAACATAGTTTCTGGTGTATCCTCTTTTGCTTAAGTCGGTTAAAATGCGAGACTAAAAATACAACAATGTTTTCCAGAATACGGCCATGCATTTCATTTCCATTAAGCAGATTGAGAGTGGAAAACAGGAATCTTATGTCCCGGGAAGGTGCTTCGTACAAATTAAATTTTTAATTACAGTAACGGTGTTGTATGTTTACCATAACGGCGGCTGAGTGCAGGTTCAGTTCCCTGTTTAGTCTCTACGAGACACTTAAAAATGCACTTATTGTAATATATTTGCGTGTATTTCTATTTATCGTTCTAGCTAAGTAATTAATACGACGACCTCTGTGGCGCAGTGGGCTAAGATCCGACTGAGACGCAGAAGGTTGCGGGTTCGCTGCGGGACAAATGTTTGTATGATCTGCAAGTATTTGTCTCTGATCTGGGTGATTCTATGTATAATATGTATGTATTTAAAAAACAATAGCATATCAGTCATGTGGTACCCATAACACAAGCTCGGCTTACTTTGGGGCCAGATGATGCTGTGTGAAATGTCCGGGACTATTTATTTTATTGATTTATTAATACTTACTTATCTACGACGAGATACTATATCATATGTAATGGATACTATGTCGACTGGATACGACACAGCAAATCCTAGGGATGTACGTTACATAGTACTGTAAAAGTTCGGCTACTATATTACGTAACTCGCGACAACTAGCAATAGACGTAATTTGCACGATCACTTATACACACACACTTTTTGTACGCTATTATATCTGCTTTAGGCAGATGTAACTCTGCCTATAGCAGACACATAACACATCACTTACTACACTCGCCCTTACACTCTACATGCACGTGGGCCTCTACTGTTACCCAGACACTTAAGAGACCACACCAAACGACACAAATATAAACTCATTCTCTCACTCACACACAAACACACACACATTTTACACGCATTAATTCACTTAAAAGCACTCGAACTGTTGGTAGGTACACTGAATGTTGTATTGCGCTCGTTTTCGGCCGTCATCTCGAGAGTATTAGCTGAAAATCAGTGTTTCCAACTTAAGCAATATTAGCAATTTTATTGCATTAGCATTAGCAATATTATTGCTGAGCTATGACCCTTTTGAAATTGCAACACACACGCACTTTTACTTTGAAGTATCTATTTAAAAATTTAAAGTTAAATCTTGAATTGGTCAGTGATTTGTCCACAGAAGTATTTATATTTTTATAAATGTTTCTGTGGACAAATCGCTTTCGACGTTTTATGTCTCGCCGAGGAAAGCCTCGCGAGATATTTTGTGACAATGGCACCAATTTTGTCGGTGCAAGCCGAGAGATTGCTGCTCTTTTCAAGAATTGTTCAGATTCTGTGGCAGCTGTGAAGTCAGCAAAGTTTAATTTGAAACGGGTTGCAGGTAACGCTCATTTTACTTTTGAGGAGCTCACTACATTGTTCTGCCAAATCGAGGCTATTCTTAACTCAAGGCCGCTTATTCCTATGTCCTCCGATCCAAATGACCTTTTTCTATTAACCCCTGGGCACTTCGTAGTGGGGAGACCGCTTACATCACTACCTGCACCTGATCTACAAGACGTTAATCCGAACAGACTCCACAGATATGCCCGTATATAGCAAGCGAGGCAATATTTGTGGCATAGTTGGAGCCGTGACCATATATGCGAGTTGCTGCAACGAACGAAATGGCAGAACAGACATCCTGACATCAAGTCCAATCAAATGGTTCTTATCTGAGATGAATCCAGCCCACCCATGAAGTGGCCATTAGGCAGAATCACTTCCGTTTACGAGGGTTCAGACGATGCCTGTCGACGATCAATCAACCGACTTTGTCCTCTCATGGATCTTCCCGAACAAGAATGGGATTCTTCACTTTTCAAGGATTGTTGGAGTCAACAAGTACAAAAAATAAACCAAACCAGTTTCACGTTCGGTCCCCCCTCCGCGACCGCGCCTAGGGGTTCTCACTTATATTTAATATAATAAATATTTAATAATAAATTATATTATTATTATTATTAAATATTTAATATATTTTAGCTGCTGAGTTTACCAGCGCCGCACGTCCGATTGTTTGGGATTTCATTGGAAGGATATATCTAAATCTTTAACAGTGTCTATCCTAAAGTTTTATGTTTTTATCATTATGTATAATGGTACCATTGATTGTATGTGTGTGCTGGTTTATCAAATCAATGTTTTATCTATCTACATAGTTATATCTGTATTTTCATCTGTTAAGCGACAGACGAGCAATAGGCAACGGTTGGTATTCGTAATAAGAGTTTTTTCATGACTTGGCACCGATTTTGTCGGCCTTTGTGGCCCAGTCGGCGAAAGCTCATTGAGGCAGAAGGTTGCGGGTTCGATTACCGCCGTGGCCAAATTTTTGTATGATCTCCAAATGTTTGTTTTGGGTGTTTTCCATCTATAATAATGCCCTTAAAAAAAAGTATGTATATACGTACGAGTAGCATATCAGTATATTATATCAGTATATATTATCAGTATAGTATCACATATATTAGTAGTATATGTGGTTCTCATAACACAAGATTTGATTAGGTACTTTGGAGAGCTTTTTTTTTTTTAGATGATAAACAGTTTATTTACAGAAATATTTACAGAAATGTACAAAATAAACAATAATATAAAATACACGTGAAACAGTTGAGCTATCTAAGGACCGTTCTATAGATAGCTCAACTGATCCAGATCACTGCCAGAGGGCTGCATTCCCAAGATACTGGCGGCATTACCACGTTTAATGGCAATGCTAATACGCTGAGCCAGATAGGAGCCAGCTCTTGGGTCATGCAACGTATCTACCAGACGCCGTGAAATAATTTTGAATACGCGGTGGGCTCCTGTTCCCCACGGGCCCAGGGTCTCGACTCCAAAAGGCTCAAATATGCAGGCCTTATCCAAACCAGCATATTTGCGGTTTTTGAGGTCCTCGGCACATTCAGCCGCCGGCACCGAGCACGTCCTGGCTGGTCGCATTATTTTATATTCATTATTTATTTTGCTGTCTCGTTGCTGTTGCTATTGCAACTGCTACTTTTATGTAATAACCCAGCATTGGTCAGCATTGGTATTCACTAAAGTTCATATTTACGAATACAATACAATAAAGAACTTTTTTGTGTTCAACTTATTATTAGTATCTACATAAAAAGTATAAAAAGAATAAAAAGGTCCTACGCCCAAAGCCTTTGTCCTTCTCCATCTATCTCTATACCAAAATTCATCAAAATCGGTTCAGCGGTTTAGGCGTGAAAACGTGACAGACAGACAGACGGACAAAGTTACTTTCGCATTCATAATATTAATATACATAAATATATACTATATAGAAATATATTATAAAATATATTGTACAAAAAAAATTCGGGGCAGTCTTGGGGACTGCCGATAGAAGTGAAAACTAAGTAATGTGTGAATTGTATCGTCGAGCTGATTATTATTTTCGAATTATATTTGGTTTGTAAATAATTGTTAATGACCAATCTAAACCTTAATCCTTGATTGTTAATAATTAATTAATTGTTTAATATTCTTAAATTGTAGCTCATGGGACTCGTGCGGTTCAATGACGCGAGTTTAACGCTTTTTGTTCACCCAAAAACTACATATATATAAACAGTATTCATGGAAATCATGGAAAGCGTTCGGTGACGATGACGCGAGTTCCATGATTTTTATTCACCCAAAAAGTGCTCAACGCGTCTAAATAGTTTTTACTTCAAAAATTTAAGTAGTGTACTCGTATCAGTACCCATAAACCAAGCTCTGCTTACTTTATGGCCAGATGATGTCGTGTGTTTAGTGTGTCTAGTTTTTTCTCAAGAAAAAATGTAAAACGTGGAGGAGTATGTATTCTAGTTAGGAACACACTAGGGTATATAAAGCTTGATATTGATTAAAGTATGGCAATTGAAAAGACATTTGAAATATGTGGTGTACAGATCCGTTCAATTAACTGTGTCGTATTATGTATTTATCGGACTCCTAATAGTGACATTAATATTTTCTTTGATAAACTGGACATTATACTGAATAAATTTGTAATTAAATTATCTAGAAAAATAATAATTGCTGGGGACCTTAACATTAATTTATTAAAAATAGATACTGCAGCGTCACGTTTTTAGCAGCTGGCATTGAATTATAAACTCACATTTCACATTACTACGCCAACAAGACTAAACAGCTGCATTGATCACATTATCAGCAATATTGATAACGCTATCGGTTGTACATATAAAATGCATCTATCTGACCACGACACTTACCAAACTCTTTCTATACCTATTGTCCAAAACAATAAATGTTTGCAGCACTGGTTTACTAAGGTTAGAAACTATAGTATAGAGAATATAAATAAATTCATTGAGCATCTATCATCATTATCATGGGCGGATGTTTTAAACGAAAGTAATTTAAACAAAGCCTTTAATAAAAAATTTTTGCATTTTTGCATGCTGGGTTTCCTAGCGAAATGTGTGAATCTAATTATATATTTAAGTTCTCTGTGTACCACATTTCACGCAAATAAATCATTTTATTTCATTTCATTTCATTTCCGGCATTATTATTATTATTATTTATGTAAAAAGTGTAATTCAGTTACTTTTTATTGTTATTGGAACATTTGTTTTGAAATAGTTTTTTACTTTTATTAACTATATTAATTAAGTACCTACTTACCTGTTTTTAGGTAAATATAAGTGCCTTTCTGTAACTTTATATAATGGATATAGAAGAGCGGGGTTTTCTAACAAAAGTATTTTATACTTAAAGGAAAACCTAAACCTTATTTTTATTGTAATATTTTGGCTACAGAAAATAAACATTTTTCATTTTTCATTTTTCATTTTCATTTTTTCAAACCGTGCTAACGTGACTTTACTAGTTTAGTAACCAGGTATCAGATGTAATCTAATGTTACCAAGTTAGCTACAGTTGCAAGGAAAAGTATAGCAAGTGCACCTGCGTCCAACTTCCATCATTAAGTTAAAACTTTTTTGCAACACTGTACGACTTGAAAAATCTGTCCTGACGAAGTTTGTGAGGGTGGGGGTAGAATGAAGACAGCCTTTGGCTCACAGCCAGACCTACATCTACTCAATGGAGGTACACAAAAACGTAATTTTGTGACTAACTGAAGTACCAACAGCTTAATGGACAAAAATTTGAGTGTTGAACATAGGTGTTGTATCCGGATGTTATAGATAGGTAAATAGATAAACACTTTACTGTACACAAGAGAACACACAAAAATAAAAATTGCAATATTGTTGTACAATGGGCAGCCTTATCGCTAAAAGCGATCTCTTCCAGGCAACCTTTGGATGGACAGGATAGACAAAAAACAAAAAGTCGGCGGTATACAAAAAAGTTACCTATACTTAATAATCTTATACATAATAATACAAAATATGATAATAACTATAACAATGCCTATAATTAAACCTATAGAATATCTTGTATTTAGAAATGTAGGTATAAGTATTCTATCAGTCTAATAGTCACCATAATACAAGCTATGCTTCGTTTGGGACTAGATGTTTGCATAATATGTACCCCTCCTTAGAAACGTCTCTCAAATTACGTCAAAAGGTAATCTCTGTTTAAAATTCGTCTTGTTCTTCTTCGTTAATGGCATGTGTCATAATGATGTCAATTTTGCCAATGTCAAGTGATTGTTTGATTATAAAGTCTTAGTCGAATGTCGATCGTCATTTGTCTATTTTAAACGTCATCGCGGAATGGGCGTCTAGAACTTTCTAGTGATTCCTCGTTAAAATCACATTGCAATTATTAGTGTATTATGATACACTAATAATTCAAATGTCCATGCTTGAGTAATGAAGTCACAATTTATTGATTAAAATATATCCCGCGGTTACGTTTGCGCCATTGATTTGCCCCATTAATGGTGCAGACGTAACTGGTTAGTTATGTTTGCACCATTGATTGATAGGGAAAAGAAAAAGAGACAAACAGACGGTATTAAAAAAAATTAAGTGTGTATCTAGTGTTGAAAACTCCTTCAGATAGCAACTATTAGACACTTGAGAATTGAGTTATTACTTCAAAGTATTTCCTCTTTGCATGTTATTTATAATACTTATTATATTTAATTGTTTGACAACTTACCTCTTGTTTTCTGTCATCTTCTATCAATCATTGTAAAATTGCAAATAACTGGATTCGTATTCATACAGCATGAGCCAAATAACTTTTATAACACAAAGTAGAGCATGGCCGGCAATCATTGAACTTTAAATCCTGGCCGATTTATAGTCTATATAGAACGATAGTACTAACATAGTTAACAGTTCCTCTCCCCCTTCTTTCATACTTCTTTCCTGCCCGATCAAGGCGTGTTTGTTTCCTATTTTGCTATCGACATCAAATCATTCCAAACAAACCAACCAACCAAACTAACAAGCAACAGCTGTTGTAGTTTCAAAGCTAAATGACGTTGATTTTTAAATTCTGGAAGTAATTTATATTTATCCTCTCAATTCCTGAACCTATTTAATCTCGCAGTAATGTACAAGTGCTGTGTTGTGAGCTGTGCTAGTGAACGAAAGGACGTCAGTTTTTTTATGCTTCCGAAAAGAGAGATTGGACTCTTGGACTGGACTTTGATTGGAATAAAAGACTTCTAGACCTGAAGTTTTCAAGATCTTCGCAAGCAGTATGATTGTGTGTCGAAAGCATTTTTAGAAGAGATTTCTCGCTTCAACTCGAGAGCACATGCCTATCCAACGTAATCTGCTGTTACCGAAATGTCTGTCTATTGGTGTTCTTCTGCTATAATCACCAGTAAGTACTTATTGTACCTACTTATCTTACCAAAATCATTAAATAATAATTATAATAATAATAATGATAATGTAAGCAGAGCTTGTGTTATAGGAACCAAGTGACTGTTAAACTACATAATCGACTGGCCTGTCAGCTCAGTTGGTAGTAGCCTTCTGTGCTCTAAGTTGAGGGTTTGATTCCCTCCCAAGATAAACAATTGTGGGAAAAGCATAGGTGTTTGTTCTGTATCTGGGTGTTATAAAGTATCATAAATGTATGTATTTAAAAATATACTCTTATAAGTATTCTATCAGTCATCTTGTCACCATAAATAGATGATGTTGTGTGCATTGTCCAGCAATATTTTTTACTTATACCTTTATTTGTAAATACATGCATATTATACATAGAAACACCAATAGAAACAACATAGAATGTTACACTCAACATTATTGCATTTGGTTATGTGTGCTTAAATTTCTTTTTTTCCAGATAGTACTGTGATCATCATGTGATTACACACCATGAAACTACAACATTTGGCTCACACCTACTCCAAAGCAGATTACACCTAATTCAAATGTCAACATCAACATACCAGCTGTTCTCGGCTTGTACAGTCTGATAAGTGATGATGGTAAGAAGCCTGATGACTCTTGTCCCTTAAGAGATGGGTGGGCCATTGATATGAGATGCTACTTGTGTAGACACCCTTGCCGCATCCCATTACAGTCTGGGATTTATCTTAGAGCTGGTGAGGACAGCTGCATGTGGGGAGGTGCTGAGGACCTGATAAGATGCAAATATGCCTTTCTTTCTTGAATTCAAGGCCGCTTCCGTGAAATAATCAAATGTTCTGGACCAGTTTGGCTATCTATAGATTGTTTTACGCAATTTAGATAGCTCAACTGTTTGACTTGTATTTTGTATTATTGTGTATTATTCTGTATATTTCTGTAAATAAATGTCTAATTGTATAATCAATGTGTTTATTATGATTATCAGGGTCTTTCCTTTGTAGATCAATAAAATATTTTAAAATAGTAAGCAATTGTATGCAAGCAAGCAAAAAAAATATACTCGGTAGAATGAATACCTTGCTGATGCTAAAAGGTTCATTCAAAATAAAAAAGTTATCTGTCATATGGGATAAGGTGAACAGGTATTGGACAGGATTTCGTCTATGGGAGTGCCCCGTCTGATGCGTTAGCATCCTATAGTTTGTGAAGTAGAGGAAGACTTTCGTTGTACGATGGTCGTCAGTACCATTTTCATACAAAATATAAAAATTTAAATAGTTTATGGAGGTGTCGATACCGTAAAAGACAAAATGCACAGGAACGCTTACGATCACACAGGTACGTACCTAAGAAGCATTAACGAAATCGTCAAAAAACTATGAAAAAAAACTATGTATTAATTTACTGTGGATGAAGCCGGTTGGTGCCAGATCACGGGCTTTTTTATATTTCAAAGTTTATTTTCCAAAACGCTGTATAAAAAACATTTTTTTTTTTGGATGAATTGGAGGTTGTGAAAGCCCATAGTCATTCCAATAACTGTTTGCCAGATGAAAACAAAAACGCCGTATGCCAGATAATTCGTTCTAACATGGAAACCGCAACCACTTCAGAAGAAACAGTTCCTGCCATTTATAAAAAAACCGTGGCCTCTTTCAGGGATAAGGGGCTACATCTAGTTGAAACACTACCACGGTATGAAAATTATAAAGCGGTCGCTTATAGACGGATAAATAAAAATCATGGAGTTCAAAAGATGGCGTACAGTGTAGAAACTGAAGTCGAAATTGGTAAAGATCATAAAGATTTCGTCTTGGCTGACTATTCTCACGAATACGAACGTATTTTAATTTTTGCTTCGGAAGAAGCAAGACAAATTATTAAAAACGGCAAAATCTTTTTTGCGACGGTATCTTCAAAAAGTGTCCTTAGCCATTCAAACAATTATATGTGATCTTTTGCGACCTAGGAAGCACTGAAGATAAAAACTTTGTCGTACCGGTTCTTTATATACATTTGGGAAATAAAAAAAAGAAAACATACACTCGAATGTTGGAAATGATTAAGTGACAAATACCTGGATGGAACCCTTCTACATTTATATCGGACTACGAACCATCGTTTATCGGTGCCGTAAAAAGTGTGTTTCCCCTAACAAAGCATAATGGATGTTATTTCCATTTTCAAAACCAATTATAGAGAAAAGCAAAAAGTCTTAATTTAAAGAAGAATAACAGAATTCATAAAATTGTATCTCTTTGCACCATCCTGCCTCTTCTGCCTGTATCAAGAATTGATGATGGATGGGAATACATAGTTTCAGAAAATGATGTTGTAGAAGGAGATGACATTATCAATGTGCAAAAATTTCTAAGTTATGTGAAAAAGTTTTGGATGCCTAAGAAAACCCTGTGGTGCTGTTTCGGTGAACGGCATCGTACTAACAACGTTTGTGAGGGATGGAATGGGTATATTAATAACTGTTTCAAAAGGAGACCTCCGACTATTAATAAATTCTTAGCTGTGCTTAAACAAGATGCCGCTTTTAATGCTGTTCACGCATTAACAAAATACCCATAAAAGAACAGGGCAAAATACGTCAAGGAACGTCATAAATATATAATGCATGTACAAATGCAGCTAACTAATGGCGACATAAATGTGCCGTTATTTTTAGAAAAGTTAAGATAGTATAAATAAATTGTAGTGTGAAAAATCTAATGAACTCTTATTTCTTGTTGGATGTTCAAGTTGCTGTCAGCTGTCATCAAAAGGTTGGTTTTTCATTTGGTGGCAAAAATATTTTTTTTACAGCTGTAATTTAAAATGTAGGTACATTAACCTCGGACATATTGTTATTATCTGGTGTACATTCTATTCTAAAAAACCAACCATGTTAAAAATAAACTCTAAATAAACAAATTTTTCGTTGAGTTTATCTACGGCGAGGAAAGCAAGGTTAGTTAGTTGTATTAATTTTAATGGTGCAAAGATAACTAACCAGTTACGTCTGCACCATTAATGGGGCAAATCAATGGTGCAAACGTAACCGCGGCAAATATATCCGCTAAGATTACTGAATAAAACATGCAATAGCACGAAAAAAATTATGAATTTAAAAATGCTGTTTCTTCATGAAATCACAACAAACGAAAAGCACTGTTTAAAATATCTCTGCTTATAAAATAGTGATAAATAATGATAAATAATGACAGAGCGAATTTTAAGCAGTATTTAGATAGATACATAGAAAGAAAATACTTTTTTGCATACCTTACCTTTTGCATACATTAGAAATGTAGAAAAAAACAACAATGTTTTGCTAGTCGGTAGTACAATGGGCGGTCTTATCGCTATGTAGCGATCTCTGCCAGACAACCTTGATTTAGGCAGTGTTGAGAGACGTTTATAAATAATTAAAAATAGCTCGTGTCAAGACAAAACAATGTTCACTGACTGTTCAGTGAACAGTTCACATCGTTTTCAATGCCGCCTACTCGACAAGACGAGTCAGTTTAACACGTGTACTGTAGGTATAAACTAATTTTAGACAATAATCAAACAGAGATTCTATGTTTGAGTTTAGTTCAGAGCATAGATTTTTTAGAAGATCCTTATCGCACGGACTGCGGATGGGGGCTAAGTGAAAAAGAGTGTTGAATATAGCAAGAAGATGTGCTTAATGTCATTGATAGAGTCATTATTTTTGGCCATCTGGCGAAGTAAACATTCCGCTCTTATAAATATTTATCTTTGTATGATCTGCAAGTATATTTTGTCTCGTGTCTGGGTGTTTCTATGTATAATATGTATGTATTTACAAAAAAAAATACATAATATGTATGTATAATATGGTATAATATGGTATGGTATAATATATCAGTCATGTGGTACCCATAACACAAGCTATGCTTACTTTGGGGCCAGACGATGCTGTGTGAAATGTCCGGCATTATTTAATTATTTTCCTCCAGTTATGTGGTTTTATTTGTAATGTTGGTGTTTTTATTTAAATAGAGCTAGAGTTATTGACTTGGGTGTGAATAATTGGAATAAAAGCTTTGTATTTTTTTGTGATTCGAGCAAAAATATACCGTATTATTATTTTGTAGCAAGGAAACTATTTTATATAAAACAAAAAATGACGAACGTCAAGATACGACTGTAACATACTAAAACAATATAAAAAGCTTACATTATTGACACATGCTATAAACTTTTTTTTTTGCTTTAATTTGTTATTTTAGTGCACAATCATGATCATTGATCATGTGCTAAATAATATTACAATTTAGCCAAATAAGCTAATGAGTAATTTTGTTTTGACATAGTTTTATAAAATAAATTGCTATTATTGCTAACATGCTATAATCGAAGAAAGAGTTGAAGTCGTATCTTCAACAGTTTAAACCGAGTTTTGACGCAGGTTTGACTTCATCTCCTAATAGCATTTTCTCGCTTTCTGAAGCCGTGCTGGACGGTTCACTAGCGTTCTATACTTTGTGTACTTCGTGAAATGGTTTACACATTATGTACGACCTAATATTGAATTCAGGACGAGAGTGGTTCGATGCTGCGAACCAGGGGTAATGCACAACTCTGCTCGGTCGTAGAGCGAGTTCTTGATATCAATTTACACCCAGACAGCAACCCTAATAGGAACTTTCTTTCAGGAAAAGACACAGCTTTCTCAATTAAATATATAATAATATAATGATTTTATCAGTCGATCTTAGAGATTTGATAACAATCAAATCAAACATAGATATTTTTGACATGTCTCTTTCTAAATTGAAACTCGCAGTTAGGAACCAACTGCATGCTTCGCATACTACTTAGAGTGAAATATCTGTTGTAATTTCTTTAAGTTTTATTATTGTTATTGTTTTAAAATGTCCATGAATTTCTTCTTTTCAGACGACCTCTGTGGCGCAGTGGGCCAAGGGCCGGGTAAGAAGGTTGCGGGTTCGAATCCCGCTTCGAGACAAATGTTTGTATGGTCTGCAAGTATTTGTCTAGGGGTCTGGGTGTTTCTATGTATAACATGTATGTATTTTCAATAAAATGTATATAAATAGTATATCAGTCATGTAGTACCCATAACACAAGCTCTGCTTACTTTGGGGCCAGATGATTCTGAGTGAAATGTCGGGTTTTTTTTTATGAATTAGTGGAGACTTTGTTGGATTAAGTATGTTATATAGTTATTTAGTAATATTATGATGTAGTTCTGTTTGTTCTGCCAATTAAAATAAAATAAAATAATAATTCTGGAAATTTAGCACAGCATCAATAAGCCCCAAAGTAAGCATCGCTTGTGTTATGGAATTGAGATGACTAATACTTTTAAGCTGTATTTTTTGTAAATACATACATTTTATACATAAATAAACACTTAGATATGAGAAAACATATGATACGACATTTTATACCGAAATTTAACATTGTCTATTCTCGCGGGAGAGTAATCTTTGTCTGCAGATTATCTTACATTTAATTTAAAAACTAAAAAGAAAACCGACTTCATTATTATAAAAAATACGAAATTTCGATTACTTGTGTGCCATTTTTTATCCAGCTATTTTTATCCAAAACACTGAACCGATTATGATGAAATTTCACAAAGTATATTTTTTTACAATTGTTTTGTTCCAATCGGTTTATAAATGCCGTTGAGTTTACAAACATAAAAAAAAACATCCGAATTGAGAACCACCTTTTTTTGAAGTCGATTAAATAAACAAACAATCAACTGAAATTGATAACACAATTGATTTGCTGGTACTGAGTCGAAAACGATGGGTCCTATAATAAATTAACATAAAAAACCCTTTTTCACGCGCACCAACAACCACAGAATCAAACTTAAAAATACGTTTAAAAAACTAAAAGGAAAACCGTCTACATTAGATACAATTTGAGACCTTACAATTATTTTATTTTGAAATGTTTGGTGGAAAGTAGATGTATTTTGTTTATATATAAACTATAATACATATAACGTGCAGAGCAGTGCGTTTAGTTAAACGCGAAATATAAAAAATATCATCGGTGTATACACATTTTAGATTTATGAAGATAGTTTAAAAATCGCTCGACCGATTTCGATAAAATTTAAATGGGAATAATACCCTTTAAAAAAACAATTTTCCAAATCGGTTCAGGCGTCTTTGAGTATTCGGTGAACATACATAAAAAAAAGATTCCGTCGAATTGAGAACCTCCTCCTCTTTGATGAAGTTGGTTAAAAAACTTCTTGCATCGGAAGGTTGTATACAATAGATGAAGCGACGCGCACTGTACCAACACATAAAGGCACTCGCACATAACAGGTACGAAAACATTCGTAGAACTAGATGCAGGCGTGCTATTTGCCTGTCGTTTCAATTCTACAGCTACATATTAAAAAGCAAAAAAGCGAATAGTTTGAAAAATACTTCGCAGCCAAAAAAGCTTCACGATTTCGTAGTTTTAATTTTGTAGTCAGTTATGCGTATTATTTTGAGTACCGCGGCTCGTTTTGCACCGGGGCTGCGCTAATGGACACCGTCAAAGCTCACTAAAAGCGACTGCAATCATGAATACCGAGCAGCTGTCATAGATAGATACGAGTAGTTCATTAGTGAAAAAATGTTAAGGAAAAACATGATAGCGTACCTACATCAATGTTTTTATAGATCGTAAGTTGTTAACCTACCGTTGAAGAAATCTAATACAAAAGTATTGAACACATAAATTATACAAATACCTAGGTACTATTCATTCAGACTGTCTGTCAGCTCAGTTGGTAGTAGCTCTGCCTTCTGCACTGTAAGTTGAGGGTTCGAATCTCTCCCAGGATAAACATTTGTGTGATGAACGTGGGTGTTTATTCTGTGTCTGGGTGTTATAAATAAGTATGTATTTAAAAATATATAAGTATGTTATCAGTCATCAGGGGGCGATTATAAAACTTTGATACTATCAAAACATTGATACTAATAGCTTTCAGTTACTATTGATGAATTGGTATTACGGATCGTTGTGATTTCTATCGGCTTCTATCGCTAGTTAAAATGTGATGTTGGTGTCAAACTATAACTTGACCAATTTCCAAAGTACGATTGTGGTAGGAACCGTGTTTAGCGTACTAAGCATTTAAATACATCGTATATGATTGATTGAAATAATGCCTATTGCTAATCGAAATTGATAGACATTGATGCCGATTGCTAATCGAAACTGATAGACATTGATTGTATCAAGAGTTCCATAATCGCCCTACAAGTCACCATAATACAAGCTATGCTTAGTTTGGGGCTAGATGGTGTTGTGTGCTGCATTGTCCACCAATATTTATTTATTCATATTTATTATACTACTATTCTACTACCCTATTCAGAAATTTATCGATGAGACTGTTGGATAAGACCAATAATCAAATAGGTAAGAATCAGCTACCTCTGACAAAGGATTAGTATGGTTATTCAACGAGGTAACGTTGCCAGCCTTTGGGCACTTTACCTGAGGTCAGTGAACTGAATGTTTTATATATATAAGTATTTTTATAATTAATTAAAGATTTATGAAACCAATTAAAAAAACACATAACATTAAAAAAAACGAACATTACATCATATAATTAGGTTTAAAAATGAAAAAAACCGATTTCATTAAATTAAATTTGAGCCCATAAAAATACTGCCGAATCGATAATCTCTTCCTTTTTTTGAAAAACGGTTAAAAATGTTTTTATTTTACGCCATACTATATTATTTTTGATATACGGAAACACCTCTGTGACAGTCACAATAAATCAAAATATAGACATTTCGTTAACTTGAATGACATATTTTTTAACCGATTTTGATGAAATATCTAAGGGACCTATCGGGAATTATATCCATTAACATGAAAAAATGATTTTTAAATCGGTTCATAAGTGACGGAGTTTTAATGTTACAAAAATAAATAAAAAAATGCAACCGAATTGAAAAGTTCCTTCTTTTTTTGCTGTCTCACGCAAGACACGCAAAACGAAGAACTATGCAATCTTATAATAATAATAATAATAATAATAATGCCGGACATTTCACACAGCATCATCTAGCCCGAAAGTAAGCGGAGCTTGTGTTATGGGTTACCAGATGACTGATATAATACTTAAATACTTTTTTTTTGTAAATACATACATATTATACATAGAAACACCCAGACCCGAGACAAATACTTGCATATCATACAAACATTTGTCCTGCGGCGGGAATCGAGCCCGCAACCTTCTGTGTCTCAGCAGCATGTTAGCCCACTGCGCCACAGAGGTCGTCAAATGTATACACTTAATGTAAAACTAAGTGTAATGTATACAATTAGTATATTGAAAATATACTTCTGTAAATAACCTAGTTGTATATGGCAACGTTAGATTTATGATTATCTATGTAATAGATTAATAAGATTATCTATGTAACTTCCGTTTCCGCACGAGACATTCATTCGTTTTATTCATCTACTCGTTCTCTTGGGACTCGGCTGCAAAGGCGGAAGGACGTACACTTATGTCGCTACTTGGTGTGTCTGACACCATTTTTGTGTTGTGATAATACACGTCTAAATTTACAAGGGGGTGTTTTGGTTTTCATCCCTACCAAACAACCCTCCAAAGTATATTAAATATTAACATTATAACAACATTATTATTGACAAAATGATATTTTTGATATGCATGACAATTACGGTGTGCCAACATTCACCATGATAAACAGATACTAAACCTAAGGATTAAAAATAATACTCAATATCCAAATTACATACTTAATCATGGTATGGAAATTAGGGTTTAGACAAGGTGGCTTAATATTATTTTTTTAAAGGTACGCAGAGTGTCGCCTTAAGCATCTAATAAAGGGTTTCTTGTATTAATGGCATTGTATTCATTACATATTCGCGTAGAAGCTACTTGCAGGCCCATAATCGTTCTCGATTTAGGTGTATGCAATATTGTGTTAAATATCTTAATCGAAAATTTAAAGGTACCTACTTAATGAGGGATTCGCTCTTAAAGCTCATTGCAATGTAATGTTAGGTGTCAGAGGGTTGCAGATCAAATATTATCAATATAATTACGTATTAAAAACTAAAAAGAAAACCGACTTCATTGAATGAAATTTGAGCCTATACTTAATACATTTTTAGTGGAAAGTAGTAGTATTAGTGTATATATAATATGGGTAGGCTAAATAAACGCACCGCTCCAATAAGACAGCGAGGTATCGAAGGACACGAAAACATCATCAATGTGTACAATTTTTAGATTTTCGTTAATTTTTCAGCTCGACCGATTTTGATAAAATTTAAATGAGACCACCTGTGAAGTGAAGTTAATGTGACCACCCTTTCAAACAAAACAAGAGTTTTCCAAATCGGTTCAGGCGTTTTCGAGTAATCGGTGAACATACCTAAAAAAAAAAAGATTTCAACGCGTTGAGAACCTCCTTTTTGATGAAGTCGGTTAAAGAAAACCGACTTCATTTAATAAAAAATTGAGCCGATATATATTCGAGCCTTGGGATATGTTCGTAAACATCACTGGAGAGTCAAGAAGACAAGAAAGCAAAATACGAAATTTCGACATGACATATTTTTGCCAGCTATTTTGATTTAAAAACCAAACAACCGAACCGATTTTGATGAAATTTTTATGGGACCAATTGGAAAGTATATTCCCATAAAAAATATTTTTTCAAATCTGTTCATAAATGAGGCAACAAACATAAAAAAATAAAATTGAATTGAGAAACTCCTTTTTTTTATGTCGGTTTCAAAGCGAGTAGTTCGGTCGAGTGGCGAGTACTTCTATCTACTAGTTGGTCGCATGATCATCAACCCAATCACTAACGCATGACCGGCGCGGTCACAAATCTAATTCCATCCGGACCGGTCCGGTCACGGACATAAATCCGGAACAAGACGGAGCGAGGCCGCCATAAATCTCACGCCGGACGGGGAATATTCATGACCATTTCGTATACAGGGTGTACAGCGTAAGCAAATACAGGATGCTCCGGAATATATTTGGTTAGTGTTTGGTTGATCATGAGTGTATTTGCTGATGTAGTTTGGATATATTGTTGTTATAGGTTTACAGTTTGATTGGCCTTACAGCTCACTTAGTGGTAACTCCGCCTTGTGTGCGTTGTAGTTTGTGGGCTTGATCCCTATCCAGGACAAATATTTGTGTGATCATCATCATCATATCAGCCTTTATGAAGTCCACTGCTGGACATAGGCCTCCCCAATAGATTTCCAGGAAGAACGATTTTGAGCCCTGTCCATCCACCGACTTCCTGCGATCTTTACAATGTCGTCAGTCCATCGGGTGGGGGGTCGTCCTACGCTTCGTTTTCCTGTCCTTGGTCGCCATTCGAGAACTTTTACTCCCCAGCGGTTATCAGTTCTGCGAGCTATATGGAACTGAGACTTGGTCGCTGACTATTGGCCTCATACACAAGCTCAGAGTCGCGCAACGTGCAATGGAGAGATCTAGGTTGGGTGTTTCGCTACGAGATAAAATCCGCAACGAGGAAATCCGGAGAAGAACCAAAGTCACCGACGTAGCGCTAAAAATTTGCAAGTTGAAGTGGCACTGGGCAGGCCATATAGCTCGCAGAACTGATTTGTGTGATGAACATATATAATTAAATAGATATAAATAAATAATGCTGGACATTTCACACAGCATCATCTAGCCCCCAAAGTAAACTGAGCTTTTGTTATGAGTACCACAAGAGTGACATATATATGTATATATATATATATATATAAATAACATATATATATATGCTTTTTTTTTGTAAAAATATACATTAAAAAATCCAGACCCAAGACAAATATTTGTTGTTGAACCTGCAATCTGAGTCTCAGGCGGGCCTTCGCCAACTGTGCCATA
This sequence comes from Lampropteryx suffumata, assembly GCA_948098915.1. Taxonomy (NCBI): domain Eukaryota; kingdom Metazoa; phylum Arthropoda; class Insecta; order Lepidoptera; family Geometridae; genus Lampropteryx; species Lampropteryx suffumata. Next base: position 6,144,583 of record OX402568.1, on the reverse strand, counting down.
GAGGTCGTCAACCGTCGCCAAACAGTAATATTTGTTCTGTGTTTTGGTGTTATATAGTATCAGTATAGTATATGCATTTAAAAGTATATAAGTGTGTCTGGCTGTTGTAAAGTATCATAAGTTACGTATTTATAAGTGTTCTATAAGTCATCTGGTCCCCATAAATATCTATAAGATTTGTTTAGACACAGATAACATAATACTATAACAACAATTTTGGGCTAGACGGTATTTTGTGAAATTTCCACCATTATATATGTTGGAAAAAATATATTATCGTTTCTTTACGCTATGATGCACTTTTTGTCCTGTCATTATCTGTTGCTTGATTCTTTATGTAATTTTGGATTTAGGTATGTTTATGTAAGTATTGGTTTATTTAGTTTATCTTATAAGGTTGTATTTAATATATTGTAATGTATGTATTGTATATATTTTGGTATATTTATCGACGTATCCTTTTCTTATCCTGTAAATTTGTATGTACCTACATATTATTTTCATTATTAATCACTTATAATTATCATCACCCTTTTTTCAGCTTCATTTAGTTCAATCCATCCCAAGGTTGTACTAAGACCGCCGATTGTACTACCGAATAGCAAAACATTGTATTTTTTTTTCTACTTTCTATTTATAGTGTGCAATAATATTAGATTGTTGCACCGAGCGCAAAGTGAGTTATTAATGCACGAGTGTTATGTTGGTGCCCGAGCGCAAGCGAGGGCACTGAATTAACACGAGTGCATTAATTACTCTCTTTAGCATGGTGCGTAATTTACTTTTCTTTCAACTACCAATCTACCTACTGTGATAAAATATACCTATTTAAACTAAAAATATGAAGAATCAAAGTTTTACAATGGTACAAAATGCGCGCCATTTGTTTTTTTTTTCACCAAGTCGGCTTTATTCAGCCGATTTTTATTATCAGCCAGTATCTTTTTGAACGAATGCAAACATTTTATTTTATACTTAATGGGAGATATTAAACCTCTGTGGTAAATTTATATCTAAATAAAAAGTAAAAAACAGTGCAATTACGAGATTTCATATAACATTACTGCACTGTTTTGGTTCTAAGCAAAAAATACGTCCTTTGTGATCGGTTTTGTAGTGATTAGTGATAACATTACTACGTAGTTGAAAGAAAAGTATTTTTTATATATTATCTCTATCTATGATACTGACAATCAGCGTTTGTCCCACCTGTATATTATTATCCCACTCTATAATATGCCACTTGTAAGTTTTTCAATTTAAATACCTTACGCACTTGGTAACTGGATGACCTCAAAAATGAGACTGATATGGAACGCAGAGCGTTGCTCGGTGTACAGACGCTGTGACATTATTTAAAGCGTACTGTAAATCTCTGTATTTAGTGGTTCTAGTTAGTTTAGTTTAGTTTAGTTCTAGCTACACAATAGGCTTACAACGTTTTGCACGTCCAATATAAAAACGCGTTTAAGGCGTTATTGTCCAAGTTACTGCAGTGCTTCGACAATGTTTGTGGAGGCGCGTACCGACACCTTCGACGCCATCTGGCGCAAAAAGATTGCGCCATTGCTAAGCCGGCCTCGCGCGAGCAGCAACAACATCCTGATGGCGATTGCTTATTATTATAATTGTCCCCTCTGGTGGGAAAAATTTACAGAGGATTAAATCACTAGTTTTCAAATACCTAGTTTTAAGTGCTAACACCATGGACTATTTTTGTCTGAATAAATAATTATAACATTATTATAAGACAATTTTGTCTACAAAATTTGTCAGTAAAATACTTACTCACTCAAATCGGTTAACGGTAAATAAGGAGCTTTAACGTGAGAGTTTGTTTATGAAATAGTGAAGCGTTGCGTTGTGCATCGCGTCTTACAGATGTCGTCTGTATGACGCGATGCACATCCCTTGGTGACGCAATGGCTAAGGCCCGCCTGGACGCAAAAGGTTGCGGGTACGACTCCGCCGCAGGAAAAATGTTGCCATGATCTGCAATTATTTGTCTTGGGTTTGGGTATTTTTCTATGTATAGGGTAAAGTACGGATAGATACCCCAGTGGGATAGGTGCCCCATGTTATGGAACCTAACTTCCGAATATCTGAATAAAATGATAATATCCTAAATGCGAAGCGTTTGCCTCTCCTACCTCAGTGACCCGCAAGCGTCGAGCAGCACGCACGCATCTCGTCTGTGTCAGCGAATACCTCCGCAGTGAGTGCAACTAACGCCTCTAGCGTATTTCGGTGAGTGCTTACTGTCGAATCACTTTGTTCGTAATAGTTAATTATAATTGAATCTCTATAAATGTAATACACTTGTTCATAGCAAAGATAATCCGATAACAATAACCTTTCTTTTGTGTTTAATATATTTTATAACTAAAAGGGCTGCTATCCTTAGTGAAAAGGATAGTCGCCTCGATTTTTGGGAGTATAGATGCCCTTAGAAGCATGTGGGATGTATTTAAGGGCATCTATTTAGTAATAAAGAAAATGGAAATCATTTAGAAGAGAGAAGTAATCAAAATAAAATTTAAAATTTAAAGTGACTAAAACAAAAAAGAAACAAAAACGGTCAACCCAAGAAAAATCGTTTTCAATTTTTATCTAAATCTGATCTAGCGTATTCTGATTCATAGTGCTTAGAATATGGAATTAAATCTTAAAATAAAACTAATTATTTTATATATAAAATATTTTTTTTCCTTAGGGCATCTATCCTCTTAAGTATTTTTGCGATGAGGCATGTATCCCTCGCTGTAGGCGTCTATCCTTTTAATAGGGGTTTTGTAAAACGCATTTTTCTCAGAATCAATAAATGTTAGAATAACAAAAACCAAGTGTAATGTAAAATAAAAGATTTAACTTGTTATATTTACACGAATTTTTGACATAACATCAATAGTTTTAGAAATATAAGACAATTTCGAAAAGTAAGGCATCTATCCGTACTTTACCCTAATATTTATATATTTAAAAACAAAAAATTTAAATACAAATACGCATTTATTAACACCCTGTATGTTATTTTTAGGCCGTATGTAGCGGTCTCGAGATATTCTCGCATTATGAATACTGAATGATAGCAATAACTCCACCGGGCCGTCCGCATACGAGTACAACCCGAGATACTCGTCGCCAAAATGTGCAAAAGGAGCATAACTTTTATTTGTCCTTTTACTTCACTTCAAATTATCTACCTAAGAAAAATTACATGTAACCATTGAATTTGGTCGAGTTTGATTGAATCCAAGCTCAGATATTTGCCCTTACCTGCATGATACTTTCTTAACAATTGAATTGTTGTATTTTTTAATGGTCTTACTTTCACTGTACCTACTCAACTATTTACTATACTTAGTTAATATTATGTATTTAAACAAGTGTTTGAGTAATATTAAATTCTCACCAACCACTGAAAAGAGGGGACTCTTCTAACACAGGTTACTTCAACCTAACAGAAAAGTTCCCAACCCTAATTTATACCATTCTTTGTAATCTAAATAAAAATCTTTTTACATTACTTTTACTTTACTTCTCTTTCTTCATCTACACCATCCGTTTAAAACATTGCTTTTCTAGTGTATTCACTACATACTGTACACACTAGAAAAGCAATGTTTCAAACAGATTAAGCATCCATCTCAATTCTAAGACTACTTCTCTAAAGCTTAGCACGCACTTGCGAATTTATCATCTTATCATGTCACTTATTTTTTCGAATCAGTGTGTTGAAAGGTGCTCCTCAGAGGCTCCTTCCATGCACTAACACGCACTTCATCATGTTGCTCTCATTTTGCTCTGCAGTCAGACAGTTAACCGACACATTTGAAATGTATAATGTATTTATAAAATCTCTTGTAGTTTTTCGTAGTTAAGGTAGATACAAGATGGATCATGTAAAAAAAGCACTAGGACCAGGACGAGTTTCTTGCCAGTTCTTTTCGGGCTTGGGTTAGGACGAATTGGCACATAAATTCAGTATGTAAGACGTTTCAAAGTGATTCTTGTATCTTTTGACTTTGACTTGACTTTGACTAGAGAATTATTCAGCGCGGTTCAAAACGCGCTATTCTGATGTCAATTCTGAAGTTTGGAATTGTCAAGATCTTTTTTCTGCTAGTGCGTTCGTTTATGTCTGATTATAATGTTCCACAGAATAACGCAAAGAAATTCGCTGCGGATTATTCCGTAATACCCGCTAGGCCTTAGCATAAACCATCAACCTAGTCAGTTCACAGGAAATATCGTCAATACTTTCAGATATATATTTTTATATTATAGCAACGTTTGAAACATCAGATTTAACTGTACGGCGATCGCACTATTCGTCAACGTAATTGCCATCGAACGGATTGGCAAAGGTTTGGGTATGGCTAATCTGTATATCAAAATAATAATAATATTGCCGGACATTTCACACAGCATCATCTAGCCCTAAAGTAAGCAGAGCTTTTTTATGGGTACCACATGACTGATACACTACTTAAATAATTTGTCCCGCGGCGAGAATCGAACCCGCAACCTTCTGCGTGTGAGCCGGACCTTAGCCCATTGCGCCACAGAGATCGTCTATAATTGTACCACGCTATTCTTCCTGAACGTTTTGTTCGTTGAGTTTACAAATTAAATAAATTTATACATAGAACTACCTAGTATTACTCTATTAGGACACATACTATTTGAAAGCACTGTTAAAAATAACGCGATCCCGCAACGTTTGACTAACGTATAATCCATATCAGAGCTAAATCGTTTCCGTTATAGTGATTAGCGCGGTACGAAATATGTCAAAAATAACGTTTAGACTATGGAATAATTTGGTTTAGCTTTGGTTCAAACGTTCAAAATTAGCGCGGTCGGCCCACAGGGCTGATTGGGTATTTTTTTTAAAGTCAGCCGCCATTTTCCTCTGAGTAAAACGTTGTAGGTACCGCAATAAGTTAAGAAGTGATTAATTTTCGCAGAGTCGCAAAGTTCTTCTTAATTAAATAAATGAATTTGCCTCGAGTGGGGCTCGAGTCGATTATTTTAGTCGTTGAACTTCAGGCGTAATGGTTTAGAGAAATACTATGGGTTCTCGAATTTTTCTCGAATGAAACTCGATAGCCTGGCGACAGAGCACAGAGCTTTTTTCTTTTATTAATTACAGTGCAATACGAAGCAACAAGCTGCAAATATACTCGTTACGAGTGACGTTTACGGTTTACTCGTTCACTCATTCACTCGTTCACTCGTTTACGGTGTTGGTGTTTGTTCATCCCACTGCGGAGCGAATTATTTATATATCTATCCTATTTATAATATGTATAATATGTATGTATTTACAAAAAAAAAAGTATATAAGTAGTATATCAGTCATGTGGTACCCATAACACAAGCTCTGCTTACTTTGGGGCCAGATGATGCTGTGTGGAATGTCCGGTATTATTATTTTATTTAGCCTCTGGCGAGTAAAATGAAATTTTAATTTAATGAATACATTTATTACAGAAACATCGTATTAATAATTGTTTATGCCAACAATTTATAAACGAAATAATTGAAACCATAACTCTATTTTAAAATTAAAATATATTGTATTCAGAAGCCATTTTAATCGTTTTACATGTTAGGTGAATGTCATTTCCACTTAACCCATGAAAATTCTGGTAAATACTCGTTCAGTTCTAAAGCTTCTTGGAAGTTTATCATTATTATCGACCTATTGCAATCTACTTCTGAATATAGGTATCTTGCAAGGCGCGCCACTGAGACCGATCTTTTGCCCTTCTCATCGGTCCATGTAGGCCGCGGGCTAAAAATTAGTTAGTACTTTTTGTTTGAGTTGACATTATTATGTAGTTTCAATAACGAACCTTGTAAGCCACCCAAAGACCTATGACATGACCTTAATGGATACAGCCAAGACTGAAAGCGATAGCTTAACCTCTTAGGTTCTATCTATCCTGCAACACCATGAACGACGTATCGCGATAATCGTTCAAAAACATACTCATCTTTTTGACTCGTTTTGAACGATGGAGCGACCAAAATTACTTTTAACAATCGAAAGAAGGAGACTGTGACGTCTTCCACAACATATATTTTTGCATTGAATTTTGAATTGAAAAATGAATTTAAATTTGTCAACAAAACTGACAATTGTAATTTAACGATCATTTCAACGATGTTATAGTTCCGAAATATCGGAATCGGTTTGCCGAGACGCCCTGGTTTGATGTTTTAAATCGAGAACCGATAGTAAGTTTTCAAATTAATTTTAATATGCCTTATTCTAATCATGATAACGAGCTTCATATTCTAAAGCACGGACAGGATTGCTTTTACAATGGAAATATAGTTCAAGCGGAAATTATTGAAAATTTGTTTGATGGAAAATGTAATACCACCGTTATTCAGAGCATTTTTACTTGACTTGTACTCTTTTTAACGTGTCACTAGGCAGTTTGAACCTGTAAATAATTGTAATTGTAAATAATTACGTTTTAAAAACTAAAAAGAAAACCGACTTCATTGAATGAAATTTGAGCCTATAATACATTTTTAGTGGAAAGTAGATGTATTTTGTATATATATATGGTTAGGCCAAATAAACGCACCGCTCCAATGAGACAGCGAGGTATCGAAGTACAGGAAAACATCATCGATGTATAAAATTTTTAGATTTTCGTTGATTTTACAGCTCGACCGATTTTGATAAAATGTAAATGTGAAGTATACCCTTTCGAACAAAAAAAGATTTTTCCAAATCGGTTCAGCCGTTTTTGAGTAATCTGTGAACATAAATAAATAAAAAAAAAGAATTCGACGAATTGAGAACTTCCTCCTTTTTGATAAAGTCTTTTCGGGTAAATGTGTAAAAAATTTGATCATACATATGAGTCTTTGTGAATCTGATGATATTGATATATTTATCTCTAGTTTGGTGAAGTTCTCAGATGCTGCTACACAATATTTATGTACTATGTGATAGTTGTCTGTTGTCGTTTTGGTGTCCGTACTGTTAAGACAATGTAATTGTAATTTAAAATTAAAAATATAAATAATAATTACGTTTTAAAACCTAAAAAGAAACCGACTTAATTGAATTAAATTTGAGCCTATAATACATTTTTAGTGGAGAGTAGATGTATTTTGTACATATATAATATGGGTAGGCCAAATAAACGCAACGCTCCAATGAGACAGCGAGGTATGAAAGTACATGAAAACATCATCGATGTATACAATTTTTAGATTTTCGTTTATTTTTCAGCTCGACTGATTTATATGGGACCACCTGTGAAGTATACCCTTTCAAACAAAAAAATAATTTTAAAATCGGTTCAGCCGTTTTCGAGTAATCGGTGAACATACATATAAAAAAAAAAAGAAACCGAAGAACTGAGAACCTCCTCTTTTTTGATAAAGTCGGTTAAAAATAAAAAAAAAATATTGCCAGAGACAAATCATAAAATAGTGTCTGTTTCCCGACGGAGTAACTTCGAATTTCCACTTGCTACGATAATAATAATAATAATCTTTTTTTATTTGGCAGAAATAACTTACAGTAGTACAGTATACCTAATTTTAACTTAACTTACTTATAATTATAATTTTGAATAAATTTTGACACTACTTAAAACAAATCTTGACATACTTTATTTTAATTTATTCACTTTAATCAGAATTTAGAAACATGCGAGTTTAGAGTCAGTTAAGAGTACTTCTCACCAGGGGATAATTCTGTTAATTTCAGTAAGCCCCTTTGGAATCGAACCGCAGCTGAATGACAGTTTTTGACTTTTTTCGTATTCTGCAAATGAACAATAATCAACAATGAACAAGATCGATCGAATGTCTTCTTTTATTTGGTCGTAAATATAACAGAATGGGTTTTTAGGTAATTATCGAACCGTAATTGAAACCGAAACGTAGATGAATTGGAATAGGACGGTAAGCATTGTAAATTAATTGAGGCCCTGGGCTTTTTCTAACACATCCCCAATTTGATCTTTCGAAGTTTGCCAATATATTCCTCTTCTAAGCCTCCTCATTCACAGTTGCATCATCTATTACGATTTAAATACGATACGGAACCTATACTATTTTAAAGTGCCTGTCTGATTGTTTGTCTGTCTCTCTGTTTGTTTGTTACCTTTTCACGATTAAACTGTTGAACATATCTTGATGTTCCCAAACATAGACATAAAAAGATAGACTGATCCTTGAGGATGGGTATACTCGTAAGCTTCTTTGAATGTAGATAACACGTTTTCAAAACCGCAGACAGTAGCTATTATAGCTAACACAGGTTACTGAACATAACAGAAGAGATCCTAGACCTAATATAAACATCATACTTGTATAACTAATCTAAATAAAAATCATTTTTTTATTGTCTTATAAAAAACATAATCTTGGTAATGAAATCGTTGTAGGAATGTCGGTCATCCTTTGGCAAGATAGGTAGACGATATAATCAAAATCGCGGATGGACAAGATTAACACAAGATCGCGGATGGTACAAACTTAGGAATCTTATACCCAACTGTGGGTAAATCAGTCTGTGGATGATGATGATGAGCCTTACTTTTATCTGTTATCTTCTAAGCAAGACATTAATTCCCCCAGAGCCACAATAACAGGAACTATAACTTAGTTATACTTCTAACTGTATTTTCCGCCAGGCGCGAGTCGGCGCTTCCTGCAAGTTCCAATAGAACCTTTTCCTCGGTAAATCAATAAGCGGAACCCACTTTAAGAGGAGTTAGGTAAACTCTTCCACGCAATATACCTTTAAGACTTTGGACTTGAGATTTTTTTAATAATGTACTAAATAATTACGTTTTGAAAACTAAAAAGAAAATTTACTTCATTCAATTAAATTTGAGCCTATCAAAATACAATCGAATGGAGAACCTCCTATTTTTTTGAAGCCGGGTAAAAAAGTATATATTACAAAATATTTCGTTTCACCCAAGTGGATGACAAAGTTTTGTTGTTTTAAAAACCTAACTACTAAACAGATTTTTATGAAATTTATATAGGACTTATCGGGATGTACATCCTTTCACATGAAATTTCATAGATTTTTTTCGGTTCATAAATGACGGAGTTATGAGGTAACAAACATAAAAAAAGATACAGTCGAATTGAGAACCATTTTTGAAGTCGGTTAAAAACTTAGAAACTAACGTGAATCATGTAACGAACGAGCCTTTATCATCAACAGCCCATGTGAACCTGATGATATGGATATATTCACAACCGACCTCTGTGGCGCAGTAGTCTAAGGTCCGGCTGAGACGCAGAAGGTTGCAGGTTCGATTCCCGCCGCAGGACAAATGTTTATATGATCTGCAAGTATTTGTCTCGGGTCTAGGTGATTCTATGTATAATATGTATGTATTTACAAAAAAAGTATAAAAGTAGTATAGGGTCTTTCATTAAGCGTGTCCTATCTTTAAATTTAAATAAAACAAAGTGTGTGTGATATATTATCGAAATTATTTATTTATTTGAAAGATGTAGTGATGCCATTATGTGTGGAATATGACATCATTCAAATGTCCGCCACGGCTTCTCTGGATGGAGCGCATGCGAGATATCCAATTTTCCATGACTTTTGCGCAAAAATCAGGCTGAATTTGACTTATGGCATAGGTTATGTTGGCTTTGAGGGCCGCTGTGATTTGTGGTTTATTCACATAGACCTGCGACTTAAGAAAACCCCACAAGAAAAAGTCTAGCGGGGTTAAGTCACAAGATCTCGGTGGCCAGTTCACATCAGCTCCACGTGAGATGACCATGCCCTCAAATCTCTCATGCAGAATATTCAATGTGGCATGAGCTGTGTGGCACGTAGCGCCGTCTTGTTGAAACCACATGTCGTTGGTGTTCAATGATCCAGTTCATGCCAAAAAAAGTTGGTAATCATCGACCTATAGCGCTCGCCGTTGACAGTGATGGCCTGGCCAATGTTGTTCTCAAAGAAATATGGCCCGATGACGCCGCCAGCCCAAAACCCACACCAAACTGTAACTTTTTCGGGATGCATTGGACGCTCTTGGATCTCATGTGGATTCGTATAGTCCCAAATTCGACAATTTTGTTTGTTTACGTACCCATTCATCCAGAAATGGGCCCCATCGCTGAAGATAATTTTTCTGTGAAAATTACGGTCAGTTGCTAACTGCTCCAGTGCCCATTCAGCGAACACACGTCGTTGTCTATGGTCGTTTACCTTCAATTCCTGGGTGAGTTGAATTTTATACGGGTGCAGGCCCAAGTCACGACGCAAAATTTGCCAAGTTGTGGTCTGTGAAAGGCCGAGTTCTTGTGAGCGACGCGAAATCGACTGCCTCGGATTCTCCTGCACACTCTCACGGACAGCGGCGATGTTTTCGGCAGACCTTGCGTTTCGTTGACGTACGGGTGTTGGTCAATCATTTACCGAACCAGTGGACTCAAATTTATCCACCACACGACGAATAGTCCTCTCGGTAGGACGATTATGGCGACCGTAAAATGGGCGAAGCGCGCGGTGCGTTGCCCGAACAGAACACTCATTTTGATAAAACAATTTTATCATTTGCACGTGTTGTTGAATGCTATAGCTGTCCATGATGATTTGGCAAAACAGAATGAATAAATTACAACCAATTTGACAGATGTAGCTTCAACAAGATGGCCGCTACCAACTGTCAAAGTTCGGACGTGCCTATTGGAAGACCCTTTATATCAGTCATGTGGTACCTATAACACAAACTCTGCTTACCTTGGGCCCTGATAAAGCTGAAATCTCCGGGATTATTTATTTATTTATTTCTAGTTTGGCGAAGTTCACAGATGCTGTTTCACAGTATATTATGTACTATGTGATTCCATAGTCGTTTTGGTGTCCTTATTTTTAAGACAATGTACTTAATTGTAATTTAAAATAAAATAGATGAAAAGTACTACCAATGTAAACGAGGAAAGATATTATATTCAAAATCAATAAAACCACTTTGAATCGATTGTCTTCTTACATGCTAGTGAAACTAGGTGCTGGTTCCTTCTAACCCCAGTTCAAGAAGAATCCGGCAAGAAACTCGTGTGGTCTTAACACTTTTTTTTACTTGTCAATTTTGTTACGGATGCAATTTTTTGTTTGTATGATCTAATGTTTGTATGGTCTGGGTATTTTTTATATGTATGTATTAATAAAAAAAAGTATATCAGTCATGTGGTACTTATAACATAAGCTCTGTTTAATTTGGAGGCAGATGATACTTTGTTAAATGTAAAAAGAAAAACTTCTCGCTAGGAGGAATTGTCACATAAATTCACCTTATATGGAGGACGTATCAAAGTGATACTTGTGATTGTATTGAATCATAATTTACGTTTTAAAAACTAAAAAGGTAACCGACTACATGCATTATAAAAAATATTATCGATGTACCTATATACTTTTTAGATTTTTGTTGATTTTTTGAAAACTGCTCGACCGATTTCGATAAAATTTAAATGGGACACCCTGGGACGTACACCATTTGAAACAAAAAAGAATTTTCCAAATCGGTTCAGGCGTCTTTGAGTAATCGGTGAAGATACACACAAAAAAATGGTTATCTGTAAAGTCGGTTTACGGACGATAGTTTAACGTGACAACGTTCTCTCGCTCCGATCGTAACGTTACAATGAGCGTAACGGGACAATGTGTGATCCTTTTTCGTGCGTGCAGCCGGCGTTCATCGATTTATTAGACGTTGTCACGTCAAAAAAAATTTTGAAGTCTGTTAAAAAGGTTTTTAAATTTGAAAAAATATTTTGGTGTTATCATCATCAAAAGTTCTCAAGTCCATTGTCTAGGAGACACTTCCTTTACCAAATTAAGCCGTCTGCCGTCACGAAGATAAACAAACTCTTGAATCGCGACTGAAGTAATCAAGTTTACGGAATTTGATTTGGACGTCTTGCACGACCTACTCGACCTACTCAACCTAGGTCGTCGTGAAAACAGTTATTATTTGATTTGCTGGTGAAGTGGGAATATTTATTTCGAGTTAGCAAAGGAAATGTTTTCTTGGATGTTATTTTCTTTCAACTTCCTTTATGAAAGATGTTTAATATTTTTTAGCAGAGGAGAGAATTAATGTTATTGCATTCGGAATCGGAATCTGATACAATATTTGTCAATTAATTCTGTTGAAATCACAAAGAACGTAAATACAATACAATGACAATTTAATGATTAAAGTACTGCTGAGATCCTTACTAATATTATAAACGCGAAAGTTTGTATGTATGTTTGTTACTCTTTCACGCAAAAACTACTGAATGGATTTTAATGAAACTTTACTATTATATAGCTTATAAATCAGAATAACACATAGGTCACTAGCAGGGGGGTAGGTTAGGGGTAATATGCTGGCCCGCAGGTTTTCCCGTCGTACTGAGCAAGTTAAAATTACTCTGTTTATAGCCTACTGTCAGAATATGTACACGGGAAGCCTGTGGTTCAAGTACACAAAAAACTCGCTGGCCACCATACGCATCCAGTACAATAATATTTTCAGGATGATGTTGGGGCTGCCTCGCTTCTGTAGTGCATCAGGGATGTTTGCTGAATACCAAACTGATGGCTTTGAAGCACTTATTCGCAAGAAATCTGCATCCCTGTTCCGTAGAGTTCGAGACAGTCACAAGAACATCCTGAAAACTATACCGGATAGGTATTCGTCGCCGATGTGGGCAAAGTTGGTATGCAGGGTGATCCCAGAGAACTGCTCGTTACTCTGGTGATCGCTCTGTGAACCAGCGTTTCTTTTTTTACTTTGTATCTTTTATATTATTATATTACTAACTCTCTTTTGTCATATTAATATGTGCTATTAACTATGGATCTAAGTGGTCCGAAATAAAAAGATTTGAATTTGAATAGGCTATAATTTATAAAGATATAATGTGTATTGTTCAAAATATAACGATTTCTTGAATGAATTTTAGTATAAAGATAGGACCTTGAAGAAGAAAATAAGCAACTCAAAGTACTAATCCTGCGCAGACGAAGTCGCGGGCACCAGCTAGTTATTCAATAAATCAAGAAATAACACGAGAAATACTAATTAATTTATAACAGCTACATAATATAGCTATATGTCACATCGTGAAATGTCAAACCAAGAATCAAACACCACAAAGACATGAATCTTTATTTCACATATCACGAAAAACAAGCTCTTCTAAATTAGTTAAAAATAAAAATCTAAAATAAAAAAGATAGCTATTCAAATTATTGTAATAATAACAGAGATTAACAAAGTTACGGATAAATATTGATAGATGGTGCTATATCCCAATCCAAGTTACTAACCATATTCATTTTATGTTTCATCCAAATCGGTCCAGCGGTTCTCGTGTTATAAGTGGTGTAACTAACACGACTTTCTTTTATATATATAGCTAATAATAATAACAATAAATATTGCTGTACATTCAACACAGCATCATCTGAGTAAGCAGATCGTGTGTTACCATTATGACTGATACATAACCTATATACTTTTTTGTAAATACCTACATACATACTATACAGTGGTCAGTTTAACACCATCGTGTTGTATTGGTTTGGAACCGGTCAGGTTACCTTACAATACAGGCATCTCACTCAAAATCTATCAAAATCTGAAATCTTAATAAAGCCTTACTACCGGTGATAATTTTCCTTGTAATTTCATCATAATGTATAATCAATATTTTGTTGAACATTTCGGGATTCTCCAAACAGCAGTTTAGCTTGTAAGATGGGAAGGGGTAGGCAACTGACGTCTATCAAAAATGGCCACTACATACCTTAATATTTATTAAACGAATATTATTATATTTTGGATATTCTTCAATAGGACTCTTTCCTCGTTAGTACATTTTTATTTATTTTATTTTATATTATAATTATATTATTTATATTACATTAACAGTAGAGACACCAAAACGAACACGGAATCACATAGTACATAATAGTAAAACAGCATTTGAGAACTTCGTCAAACTAGAAATAAATATATAAATAATCCCGGACATTTCAGGTTCATCAGGCCGTAAAGTAAGCAGAGCTTGTGTTATGGGTACCACATGACTGATATACTACTTATATACTTTTTTTGTAAATACATACATATTATATTATACATAGAAACACCTGGACCTGAGGCAAATACTTGCAGATCCTACAAACATTTGTCCCACGGTGGGAATCGAACCCGGAACCTTCTGCGTCTCAGCAGCCTCTTGGCCCACTACGCCACAGAAGTCGTATAAGAAGAAGAACAAGAAAGAAAAAGGCTACATACTCGTAGATGATGTTTTCGCCACTTTCCTCAATTTTGAAGGATAACGTGGTCTTAAACTTTTCACTTAAATTCTGATGTGACTTCGCGTTGCGTTTTCGCGTTAAAGCGTAACAAACAAACTTACATTCACATTTGTAATATTATATTATAATATATTGTAGTAGGATTAGTATACTCGTATTAGTATAGATTGTAACCGAAACGTCTAGAATAGATTGAAATACCCGTTAACTAATTTAACGATATTAATTAAGTATATGCATAAAGGCATATGTCTTCTTCTTCTTTGCCGCAGTGGACCAAGGCCCGGTTGATACGCAGGTGGTTGCAGGTTCGATTCCCGCCGTGAAACAAATGTTTGTATGCTCTGCAAGTGTTTGTCTCGGGTCTGGGTGTATCAATGTATAATATGTATGTATTTACAAAAAAAAAGGTATATAAGTAGTATATCAGTCATGTGGTACCCATAACACAAGCTCTGCTTACTTTGGGGCCAGATGATGCTGTGTGAAATGTCCGGTATTATTATAATTATTATTATTATTAGTATATCAGTGGTAACACAAGCTCTGCTTACTTTGGGGCCAGATGATGCTGTGTGAAATGTCTGGCATTATTTGTATTATTATTTATTTATCATGTCACTAGTTATTTCGAATCAGTGTTGTGAAAGGATTTAAAGTGCGCCTTTCGTGCACTTGGCACATGTTTTTGAAGTTTTGAGGTTCTACGGCATACCGGTTTCCTCACGCTATTTCCCATCACTGTTTGAGAGTACTGGCATATATATCTGTGATAAGATTATATTACTGAATATCGACAGTTCGTTATTTCGACACGTCGCTAACTTCGAAGAAAATACATAGTTTGACAAAACACACTCTTGAAAGACTAGGTTGATATTTTTCAACGCTCTTTAATATGTTTTATCTGTACTTCCTACATATACAATACTACAATAATATTATGAATGTGAATGTAAGTTTGTTTGTTACGCTTTCACGCAAAAACTACTTAACCGATCATCATGAAACTTTGTACACATATTCTTGAAGGTATTAGAAGTAAAATAGAATAATTTTTATAAAAAAAATTTTTACGAAGTGCGGACGAAGTCGCGAGCAACAGCTAGTAATATTATAAATGCAAGAGTAACTCTGTCTGTCTTTTTGTTAGGGTTTCACGCCTAAATCGCTAAACCGATTTAAATGAATTTTGGTATAGAGATAGATGGGACCATGGAGAAGGACATAGGCTACTTTTTATGTAGAACCACGCGTGCGAAGTCGAGGGCAGCAGCTAGTATTTTATAAAGAAAGAGTCCTGATTTATATATCCATTATCTTTTATTTTAAATTTTTAAACAAATATTTGCCCTATCTTAGTTACCTTTATTGCTTACTGTACCAAACAATTGCCTGGACCAGTTGGGAAAGGAAATATTAATAAATTTAAAAATGTCTTGGACTTGTTGGGACTCAAAGTATAAACTTATTTTTTATTAAAACAATAATGTCGGGGACCTCTGGGAATAAGCCGACAGACACTACTGTATGTTTCTTTAATTATCTGCCGAACAAGTGCATGTCTCAGTAGTGTCTGTCGAAGTAGTGGTCTTTCGAAGGTGTGTGTTGTCGAACTTTGTTTTTACGACGTGTCGAAATATCGAACTGTCGAAATTCAGTGGGACACCAGTTATTATTCAAGTCAAAGTCAAAGTCAAAGTCAAAAGATGATTTATTCAATACAATCACAAGGATCACTTTGAAACGTCTTACATACTAGGTGAATTTAGGTGCCAAGTCATCCTAACCCAAGCTCGAGAAGAATTGGCAAGAAACTCGTCTTGGTCCATCATTCTTTAATGATCTTCTGATTATTCAAAGTCTCGTTCAAACTGTAAACTATTCTAAGTTGATTTTGAACTAACAAAGAAGCTTCGAGAACTTTCCACTTGCCTGTTAGAGAACGGTTCAATTAATGGGTTGTTTTTCTTGCGTTGTTTGAGGCGTCACAACATGAATAACAGATGAGGGTAGGCATTGCGTACTCGATTGTACGCGCCGCCGCCGATCCGAATCAAATATGGACGATCATGGAGTGAAATAATTAAGGCTGTATCGTATTCCTTTGATCGTGAGTACTGTTTTGAAAAACCTATTTGTATTGTGCCCTTACACAATGACATTGATATTAATGATGGCTCTAAGCTAAAAATCTTAAGAAAACCTTAAGCAATCTACAAACCGTAAGCTTGTAGACAGCTTAAGACGGTATTCTCCACAAATTACCTTTTTAACCGACCTCAAAAACGGAGGAGGTTTTCAATTCGTCGGAATCTTGTTTTTTAATGTCGACGGTCCCACCGAATAAACGGGTAAAAGCTTTTGTCGTAAATTTTTTTTTTTTGATTTTTGGATTTTTACGCTTAAAATACACCTCCTAATTTTTTTTCAGAAACATTTATCAATTATATTTATATTTACGTTGAATATAAATATAATATGTTAATGTTGAATGGTAATTCTACGGAAAATAAAAACACCAATCTCGCACGAATATTGCAAGTATGTATTTTGCACACCGTCTACTCTCACTCGTTTATTGCAAACTAACTTTGTAATATTATTCGTGGAAATTTGGAAACAAAATAATAATCGTAAAAGTGTTTACTGAATTTTGGAGTTTGCCTATAGTAGGTAACTACCTGTATAATTTTATTCATTTGTACTTTTTATCTTCGTTTTCCTAAAGAATTTTACCAAACTTTACCAAAATATAATGAATACCCTAAAACTGTGTAAAGTTTGTTAACAATTCTAAAATGTTTTATAACAATGTGTTACTTTTATTGCACACATTTTCTCGTTGTTTCTTTTATTAAAAGCATTTTATTGCCTGTCAAAATTATGATATATTCCGTAAAAGATAAACGGACAATAGATAAATGCGAGGGGGGATCATCATTATCATCATATCAGCCTTTAAAGCCCACTGCTGAACATAGGCATCCCCAATAGATTTCCAGGAAGAACGATTTTGAGCCCTCTTCATCCACCGACTTCCTGCGATCTTTACAATGTCGTCCTACGCTTCGTTTTCCAGTCCTTGGTCGCCATTCGAGAACTTTTATTCCCCATCGGTTATCAGTTCTGCGAGCTATATGGCCTGCCCATTGCCACTTAAACTTGCAAATTTTGAGTGCTATGTCGGTGACTTTGGTTCTTCTACGGATTTCCTCGTTGCGGATTTTATCACGTAGTGAAACACCCAACATATCTCTTTCCATAGCACGTTGCACGACTCTGAGCTTGTGTATGAGGCCAATAGTTAGCGACCAAGTCTCAGTTCCATATGTCATCACTAGCAACACGCACTGATTATAGACTTTCGTCTTGAGGCTCTGCGGTATCTGTGACGAGAGGATGTGCAGTCATTTCCTAAACGCTGCCAATCCGATTTGGATTCGTTGGCTGACCTCTTTGTCGAAGTTGGACTTGTCTAGTTGAATCGTCTGACCCAAATAGACCCAAATAGATGGTCTACAACTTCGATTATATCGCTCCCAACATGTACCGGTACGGGTGCAACATGAGCATTTCACACGATTTTTGTCTTGCTCATGTTCATTTTAAGACCCACCTGTTGGGAGGCGATATAAAGGTCGCTAAGCATTTTGCCAAGGTCTTCCAGCGATTCTGCCATGAGAACTATATCGTTGGCAAATCGAAGGTGAGTGATGCGTTCGCCATTGATGTTGATACCGTGTCTATGCCAGTACAAGTGCTTGAAAACATCCTCAAATGCAGAAGGGAATAGTTTCAGAGAAATAACATCTCCCTCTCTCACCTCTTTATGCAATGGAATGGGATTCGTGGGGGTCCTGGAGGATGGAGGTCCTAGCGGGGGGATGCATTAAGTCATTACATCACACAAGGTCAGAAGCGGTAAAACATGCAGCTTACTTTTCTTGGGCTGACGTTCGCAACAGCAAAGCCACGGATACACGAACTAAGAAGAAAGCCTTTAATCAAGACGCCAAGCCCTTCAAGAAGGTGTTACGCCAAGCTTGCGACACATCCAGCAGGCAGCAAAGCATTCTGGTCCTTGGCCAAGTCGGAAGCGAACTTCAGCCGCCCTTCTCTCCCTCCACTACTAAAACCGGATGGATCTCTAGCCTGTAATGCAATCGAGAAAGCGAATCTCTTTCCTGCTCAATTTGATGAAGCTTCACGTCTAGACACCTCTAACTAAACGTCTTATCATGAACAAAGCTATTGGTCCGGATGGCATTTTATCTGTAGTGTTGAAAACTTGTGCCCCTGAGTTGTCTCCCATACTCACAAGACTTTTTCGCCTATCTTTGAAAACTGGAATAGTCCTAAAATCCTGGAAGCTTGCTAATGTGCAACCTGTGCCCAAGAACGCAGTTGCGCTGACCCATCAAATTACCGCCCAATTTCAGTCACCTCCCTATTACGTGTCCTGAATACGAACGTCCTTACATACCTTGAAGACGACGACCTACTCAGTGATCGACAATACGGTTTTCGACGAAAGCAGTCGACTGGGGATCTTCTTGCGTATTTCACGCACATTTGGAGTGAGGCCATAGAGAAATATGGTGAAGCATTAGCTGTTTCACTTGACATCTCAAACGCCTTTGATAAAGGTCTGGCACGCTAGCCTTATTGGTAAGTTTCCAGCCTACGGATTGCCGGTTCAGTTCTGCTCATGGCTTGCTGCCTTCTTGATGGAAAGATCCATTCGAGAACTTATTGACGGCTGCTCGTCTAGATATGCTCGATACTCGATAGATTGGACATTAATTCAGGGTCAGTGCTCTCGGCCACACTGTTTTTACTGCACATAAACGATCTGCTTATGCTCGGAATCATTGAGTATGCAGACGACAGAACAGTTGTGGAGAGATACTTTGCCAACGCACGAGCCAGTAAAACTGATATTCATAAAAACAGAAACGAGATGCTTATGAGTCTGGATTTAACTCTCCAGGTCGTGTCCGATTGGGGCGATGCCAATCTAATTAAATTCAACGCATCTAAAACGCAAGTTTGTCTTTTTTTGGCGTTCCCCGTTTTCCGAAATGTACCGGTAACTGTAGATGATCATCCCAAACTCTTGGGAGTTTCACTTACTCGGACTCTCAATTTTGTCTCCTATATCGAGTCCAAAGCCAAGACTGCTGCCATGAAGCATTTCCAACAAGGTGAGGCGATACTTCAGCTTTCAAGGACAGCTTTCAACTTTATATAAAGTTAAGTCCGGTCGGGTATGGAGTATTGCTGCCATCTATGGGATGGTTCAGCCAAACACCAGCTGGCTGCTTTGGACTCGATCGAGCGTAGAGCATTGAGGGTGATAAGTGAGCAGTTAAACGCTAAGACTAAGGTGCAGAGTCTCGAGCACCGGCGTAGAATTGCTTGCCTTTCGATCTCTTATAGAATACATTTCGGAGAATGTGCCCAGGAATTGCATGATCTCATTCCACCATGTCCTTTTCACAACAGGACAAGCAGAGGTACCGCTCAATACCATCAATACCTTGTCAGTATACCACCCTTACAAACAAAGCGCTTTGCTTCCACATTTTTAATGCGTACAGCCAAGGATTGGAATGCTTTGCCGTCGTCTTGTCTTTCCTGAAAACTACAATCTGGGTTTCTTCAAGTCTAGGGTAAATAGGTATCTTCTAGACCTGCGTGCCCCGTCGTCGACAACATGATCGTTAACATTAGGCAAGTTCATGGTCAAACGTAGGCCTATCTATGATAAAAAAAACATTGTTTTGGAGTGTCATCTTGTTTTCAGTAAAATTTGTGCTAAGAACCAAATGACTAACAATAAATTACTTATTTTAAACATAATATTCTGTTAATTGCTATTTCAGTAAAAAACGACATACATAAACGATAGGTACTTCTATAATTAAGTACCTAATTGTTTTATCCCTCAAAATAATTTAGAATAACCTGTAAGTTCCAAGATATTCTAAAATATTTTAAATATTCAGTACTTTGTAGTTGAACAAACGCGTTTTACAAAATATTGTAAAATGAAAAGCTAAATGAATAAAACAGTAATACAATTTTGCACTTTTAAAATATAAACCCAAATACTGGAATACCCATGTAACTATCTTATAACCACATGATCAAATCAAAATACCCGTAGTAAACCAGGTCAATACTTTGTTACACTTTTTAGAATCTATAACATTTCCGACGAATAATAGTGTTAACATTGAACACGAACCAACCTCGAAAAGTTTTGACTAGAATAATAATTGAAAAGGGTTTTTTTTTAATATTTCAAATTCTATCCGTGTAGTGGTATTTTATATTTTATTAGAAAAAAGAAGGTTTTTTCACCTTTAATTTAATTATACATTGTTTATAGGTATATATAATAATCACCGAGTAATATTTTTTTTACGTTTTTAATTGCTCCTGTAAAGTTACAGTTTTTACTTTATACGTTTATTCGATGGGGCCGTCGATGTATGTACACCGATTACTCAAAAACGCCTGGACCGATTTGGAAAATTATATTTATTGTTTCAATGGGTATTCTTCTCAGATGGTTCAATTTAAATTATACCGAAATCGGTCGAGCGGAATAAATCAACTAATATGTAAAAAAATTATACATTGATGATATTTTCTGTATCAATGAACTCATTTTTTTTAGTAATTAAACGTAAAACGTAATTATGTATGGAAAAAATGTGTTATATTTTACCTATGTACTTCGATCAGTGATCCAAATTTGACCATAATTAATGCATTTTATATGCATAATTAAACATTCTGCACTCCTCTATATAAATTATAAGTGTGCGAAATTTCATACTCCTCCGTTTGCGCAATTTTCGAAAAAAAGTTTTTGCTTCCCGTACTAATAATATAGATAATTGTTTCTGTTTATTATAAATGTAAATGTACCTAATACCTAATATAAACGAGCAATTCTTGTATATATGTATTATGTATACATATAAACTGAATCTCGAAAACGGCTTCAACGATTTTCATGAAATTTACTATGCAGGGGGTTTTGCGGGCGATACATCGATCTAGCTAGGTTTCATTTTTAGAAAACGTTGTTTTATACATGTTTTATACCGAGCAAAGCTCCATCATCCAGGTACTAATAATTAATGTTACCAACAGAACGTGTAATAATCAGGGTCAAATTGAGGGTAAGTACTGATAGTTTTTTCCTGTAGATTGACAGAGATAGGTCCTTAGAGATTTATTCCTTACGTTTTGCCATTTGCCTACAGATCTCCAATCCAATTTAACCCATCAAGATCTCCACTTGACGGATCGCCTCTTTTCCAATTTTCTAACCAAGATGCGATCTTTGAGCGTGGCGTTTGGCTTTCCTTTAATACTGACTTCATAATATTACGACCATACATAGTAATTATTGGCAGAAATCATTTCACCATACTATTTTGAAAGAACTAGTTACACGATGAGTAAAGGCGACTGATTTAACTACACTTACTTTTTGTTGTGTAGTTAAATGCAAGTTGCACAAAAAGTTCTCAATTTTTAAGGAGGTTTTCAATTAGGTTGAATTTTTCTGGGCCCAAATTTCATTAAATGAAGTCGGTTTTCTTTTTCACGTGACAGCGTCTAATAAATCGATGAACGCCGGCTTCACGCACGAAAAAGGATGACTCATTGTCCTGTTACGCTTATTGTCCCGTTACGATCGTAGCGAGAGCGCATAACAAAACAGATTGTTATGACGTTGTCACGTTATACAATCGTCCGTAAACCGACTTTACAGACAACCAATTTTTTAATTTTTAAAACGTGTTTATTTCGTGCTTTTCTGTGGAACATGGAATCAGACTTGGTCTTGAACACTTAACTCTCGACTTGAACCACTGGTTCAGGCGTTTATAAGTACTAAGGCCGTTTGTCTTTTATGAAGGTACCTAGGTAGATATTTATCGAACGACGACACTGTACTGTACTAGTTATAAAACTATAATAAGTTCCGGTAGGTAAGAAACATCGATATAAAATATCGATATCAATACATTATAGATGTCATTGTCTTGCGTACCTCCCTAGCAACGTCCACTAGTTTCAGGAGACGTATGATTTAGGTATACACACGGTTTTTGCACGTATATCTGGATGCTTCTTTCGGCATTTGGTTAAATAGTGAAAAATAGTGACAAGGCGAATCTTTGCTCTGTGGCGAAATGGGCAAAATGGTATGGCACTAGAGATTCTTCGTTTGTCATTTCATGAAGTACCATAGCACTTCTAAATGCTATGCTACATTTTTTTTCTCGTTTTATTGCATGTTTTATTATGTCATCTTAGCGGAATTTTAATAAATAAATTGTGACTACATAGGACAAGTATGGACAATCCTTTCTAATATAATATTATTATAATATATATATTTATATATTATAATATTATTATAATATATATATATACATATATATAATATTATAAATGCGAAAGTAACTCTGTCTGTCTGTCTCGCTTTCACGCCAAAACTACCAAACCGATTTAAATGAAATTTGGTACACAGATAGTCTTAAGTCTGAGAATAGACATAGGCTACTTTTTAATTGGAAAAAAGTGTTGTAAAGGGTTGAAAAGGGGGATGAAAGGTTGTATGAAAGTATTGTCATTTTCAGAACCAGAAGCATAAAATGTTAGGCTGTTGATCCTTACTAATATCCTTACTAATCCTTACTAATATTATAAATGCGAAAGTAACTCTGTCTGTCTGTCTGTCTGTCTGTCTGTCTGTTTCGCTTTCACGCCAAAACTACTGAAACGATTTAAATGAATTTTAAATGAAGTATTGTCATTTTCAGAACAAGAAGCAAAAAAATGTATGGCTGTTGATATCTACTGATATTAATATTATAAATGTGAAAGTAATTATGTCTGTCTGACTGCTACGTTTTCACGTCTAAACCGCTGAACCGATTTTGATGAATTTTCGTATAGAGATAGATGGGACCTTGGAGAAGGACATAGGCTACTTTTTATGTGGGTAGCATGCGTGCGAAGCCACGGGCAGCAGCTAGTTGAATTATACGTGCATTATGCTGCAATGTGATTTGAACGATGAGGAATCCCGAGAAAGTTCTAGACGCCATTCCGCGATGACGTTTAGAATCGACAAATGGCCATCGTCTAAGACTTTATTATCAAACTATCACTTGACATTGGCAAAATTGTGGACAAGACAGATGCCATTATAGGAAGAAAAGAAGAAAAAGGGATGGCACTACTTTAAACAGTGATTACCTTTTGACAGATGTTTGTTAGTTTGTGAGTAAGGCCGAATTATTAATAAACGAAAGTATTAATAAAAAATATTAATAATATGAATTATCTTTGGCCGTCTTGCGGAGCAAACGTTATATTATTACGTTTATATATTATTTATTTTTATATATTAATTATTTCCAGTTTTATTAGTAATTTTAATGTTTGATTTAAATAGAGCTAGAGTTATTGACTCGGGTGTGAATAATTGGAATAAAAGCTTTGTGTTTCTTTGTGATTCGAGCAAAAATAATCGATATCATAATTTAAACGAAATGCACCATTTTATATAGAATAACAAATGTCGAACGACAAGATACGACTTTGTAACATCATACTATAATCAATATAAACAATTGATACTGGACAAATTTTTGACACATGCGATTAACGAAGAATAAATAATAAATAAATAATAAATAATCCCGGACATTTCACACAACATCATCTGACAAGAAGCTGAAGAAGAAACGATAGCTGTCATTAGAAAAGCGCAAGCTATATTTTACCTATGTACGGCAGTCAAAGAACTTATTCAAACGCAGTATAAAAAACAATGAGGCTACTCTATAACAAATAATAAATAATCCCGGACATTTCACACAGCATCATCTGGCGCCAAAGTAAGCAGAGCTTGTGTTATGGCTACCACATGACTGATACACTACTTATATATTTTTTTTGTAAATACATACATATTATGCATAGAAACACCCAGATCCGCGACAAATACTTTCAGATCGTACAAACATATGTCCCGCGGCGGGAATCGAACCCGCAACCTTCTGCGTCTCAGCCGGATCTTAGCCCACTGCGCTACAAAGGTCGTCAATAGTTTCTTTACTTATTAATCAAATAACGACCGCCAAAAACCGTCTTCTAATTCATAGATAACTCTGGCTATTCGTGGTTCTTTTTCTCAGTTAAATATTTAATGTGGAGGCAACCAATTTAATTTTGAATAGTGCTGAACCGAAAGGTTAGCCTGAAAATTTGATGTGTATCGATTCAGGACTTGTCCGATCCAGATGTATGAGAACGGTGTCGTGAACACCGTGTATTCCAGGTGTCTTTACCAACTTTCGAAACTTAGATGCACTCAGCAATTTTTGTACGAAGCTACAAAAGCATCAGCTCGCCCTTAGTGGGCAAACTCGTAGAAAAGTGCCGCGCCAGACGAGATACTTGGTGGTGGAACTCTTCAGCAAAAGTCCGACTTAGTAGTATCGCCAGATTTATTATAAAATAGTAATAATTTATTAATTTTTTAATTAATTAATTATTTTATGATTATTTTAACTTATTTATTATTTGTTTAGTTTATTAAATTAATAATCTATAAATTTACCTTTTTATTTTAATTAAAAAATATTTTTATGTTTATGAAAAAAAAAAAATGAATATTTTATTATTAATGAGTTATTTATTTACTTATTATGGACATACAGAAAAAAACAAAGTCGTCCAAATGTTATTAAATGTCATCAATGTTATATACAATTTAGAATATCTAATACACAACAAATACAATAAAACACAAACAGAATGCCCAAAACAAACGATATAAAATTCATTACAAGTCATTCAAGTTCAATAATAAATATAGCATGCGATTAAATTTAACAGTATTGTCAACGAAAACGTGTGTTAGTGTTAGGTTCAAAGGGCACCGAGTTTTATTCACGTATTATTTTGTTGATGAAGACACCGACACTGTGAGACACTGTGAGAATCTTCATCAGTTTGATCTGTGAGTTTGATTCAGTGCGAATCGCAAACGCGAGCACGAGCGGACCGCGGATCAAACTCACCCTAATTAAGATTCTCTAGATGAATCGAAACAGTGTCGGTGCCTGAATTAACAAAATAATACGTGAGTAAAACCCGAGTTTCTCAAAACACTCGTATATACCAAAGTTCTGATTAATTAAGTACCATATTGAAGTTAATTAGGTTAAGAGTACTCAGGTACTTACAACAAGGCATTTTAGGTTGATTTCTTAAAAGCTGTAGCTTACAGGCCTCTGGCACATTTCGATGGATTTAACAAGGATATACCATCCCTAGATGTGACACCTTTAAACAAAAGAATGATTATAATAAAGTTAAAATCCGTTATTAGTACTCCTTTGAGAAATAAATTGAGAGAGGCGTGTTATGGATGGTTTTTCTTAAACTTACAAGTTATACAAGTAAAGGAATATTAAAAATTAAAAAACCCGGCACGAAAAGAAAACTATTTTCATAAAAAGTAGCCTATGTCATTCTCCAAGGGCTCTTAGCTCTATACCAAAATACATCAAAATCGGTTCTGCGGTTTCGGCGTGGAAACGTAACAAATAGACAGACAGACAGAGTTACTTTCACATTTATAATATTAGTATAGATAATTTATTTTTGTAAGGAATGCATCTGCGCATCTAAAGAACATCTCATAAGTTATTTTACCCCCTTCGGGGATTATTTTGCGAAAACATATTTCTTTTTTTCTTACCAAAAGCCTAAATATGAATTTTGAGATCCCTAACTTAAGGAAATATGAGTTGCCCAAACAAACTTTCATCCCCTATTTTACCCCCTTTAAGGGGGTACGGACCCCCCCTCCCCCCTGGTACCACCCCCATAATAGGTATTGCCCCGTTCTCGAGATATTTAAATAAATGTAAAATCTGGTAGAGTTTTGCTTCCAAATTACATATTTACCACTTTTACCTAAAGTTAAAAGTGGTAAATATGTAATTTAATCCTTAGTTTTCGAGAAAATAATAAAACATTTATAACCTCAAATGCTCCTGAAAGCTTCAAATGAAGTGAAGATAAGCCAAAGTCGTCGAAAGAAGCCATATGTCAAATACATCGGTTTTTTACGTATGGAGCGATTTGGCGCGGTTACAGTGATACATGACAGGTTTTTTACGTTTCGTTCGCATCAATTTTGCACAACATGTTAAACCATAGACAACAAAATTTTGATGATGAAATTTTTTTTTTCGTTTTTTTAATTCGGTTTTTATTTTATTTTATGATGTGTCGCATACCTTATCGTATTTTATGTTTTATTATTAGTATTGAAATGATTATGTATAATATACCTCGAACTCGCCATTGCACAAGAAATGGTAGATATCAGATTACCGAGTTCCATGAAGTCTATTGTTTATGAATTGTCAGCAGAGCGAGCAAGACCGTACATAAAAAGTGTTAAGTAAAGATTTATTTTAGGGACGTAACTAGGTAGAAGTATTTTGACTTGTTGAATTTAGTTTAAATCCTAAACCACGAACATGTAGATTCACGATTCACGCAAAATATTCGTGCACCAAGATGAAGAAGTCATTATGTCCAACATATGACGGACCCGTGTGTCGTGTATCGTGTGTTAAGTAGAGAAAATAAAGTGTTTGAAATACAATATCCGAATAGAATAAGTTACGTGTCAATAGATAGGTTAAAGGCAGCATTCGTGTTAGTAGATAAGAACTTAGATGATAACGTAGATATTGATTTAAAAGATAAAAGTGTATGCAACGACACTGTGAGAATAGAACCCGCACCACTGCGAGTTCCAGCGACTCGACAAACTCGAGGCGGACGCATTGTAAAACAACTTGTAAGATTTGTATTATAAGGCATTGTCGTACTCAATGATATAGCGACGCGATATTATAGCACTCGGATAAGATTTAGATTATAAACTTTAGTTAGGTACTTAGATATTACTGGATTAGTAGTATTTACTTGATTAACACAAAGAACGTATTATTATTTTTTAGTCGTCAGCGTGGTTTGTAAGAATAGCAAACCCGCACCCAGATTTTTTTGGCATTGTCACACGGTTTTGGAGATATTAATTATGGCAGGTGGCAATTACCCTTAAATATTAGGTTAATACGTTGTTATGTAGGTTAATCAAGTAAAAGTAAAAGTAAAAGTAAAAGTAAAAGTAAAAGTAAAAGTAAAAGTAAAAGTAAAAGTAAAAGTAAAAGTAAAAGTAAAAGTAAAAGTAAAAGTAAAAGTAAAAGTAAAAGTAAAAGTAAAAGTAAAAGTAAAAGTAAAAGTAAAAGTAAAAGTAAAAGTAAAAGTAAAAGTAAAAGTAAAAGTAAAAGTAAAAGTAAAAGTAAACGTAAAAGTAAAAGTAAAAGTAAAAGTAAAAGTAAAAGTAAAAGTAAAAGTAAAAGTAAAAGTAAAAGTAAAAGTAAAAGTAAAAGTAAAAGTAAAAGTAAAAGTAAAAGTAAAAGTAAAAGTAAAAGTAAGTAAAAGTAAAATAAAAGTAAAAGTAAAATATAGCATTATATCGCATCATATCGCTTTAGGTTAAATACGACAACAGGTTTATAGGTTCCTTATAAGGTAGACAATAAGTACGTATTAAGTATTTAATTTGAGAAGCAGTACTAATGAATATTTTATTTGTCACTTCGATTGTGGACAGTAGTTACAGTAGACTTACTAAACGATAATTTGAATTTCGTGAAATTTAATTTTAACCATGTGTCGATCAAATGTTAAACAAGAAGAAATAATCATAGCACAGAATGGTGCAAATAACGCTAATCAGAGTTCCGTAGAGAAAAAGTTAGCAGCTTACGGGATTCTCATAACTGTATTGATAGATGTAGTGATAATAATCACCCTTTGCATTTGTTGTCGGAGATGCAAGAGAGGAGCAAAGAGATGGGCTAGGAGAGAAATGGTTTCAGCCATGTCGACTGTGTCGTTGAGCCAGGTTGATAAAACCGTTCAGCAACCGACCCCGACTATACAGCTTCAGCCAGTTCAGTACGCTTGAAGAGAGTGATATATTAAGGTAAAATTGCGTGGTTAATAGAACCAGTAATCATTATTTTGTTTAACAATAATCATTATTTTTTTTAGTAGGTAGTAATCGAGTAAAAAAACTCATTATTAATATTGTCAAATGTTTTATTGATTAAAAACTTTGGATTGTAACTCGTGAAGTAGGTACACAAGTATTTGTTAGTTGATACCTTTGTTACAAGCACTCGGCTCGCGCATTTGTTTGCGTAGCAAAATACTACATTGTAATCTGCATCGAGGCACGCTCGATGGATGTATGTTTAGATTAAGTTAGAAACATCGAATAATTTGGGTATGGAACAATTTAAAAAAAAAAATTTTTTTTTTGTAAAAGGGGATGACTGTGGGGTTCACAGAATGCTTACACGACCTTTTGCCGCGGCCGCCCAGCGCTCCGTCGGGTATGCTCGCCAGTCATCTCCTAGTAGCGCAACCAATTAGTACTGTTAAATGTAATCGCGAGTTATACGAATTGATGCGAGAATAAATGTGTATTATAGTGAATACAGACTTGATAATTTATCAACCCAACCAAAGGTCCCGGATAAGCAATAGTAGAGGAATCTAAGTAGTGCACAGACTTGGTTCCCAGGGTATATAAATAGGTAGAACTTTAATAGGTGATATACCTAAAGTGATGCCATATATACCCTAAAACAAATACGACAAATTTGGACAATACAACAAATACGTTTTGTTTCATGTTTTATCAGATTTGAGGTTAGAAATGTTTTATTATTGTGAAAACTAATGATTACCTAAAAGTGATATCAATATGTAATCAGGAAGCAAAACCCTACCAGATTTGAGCCTTTTATCCTCCAATTCGTGCGACGGGAAACTAAAGTAAAGCCAAAATCTCGATCAAGTCATCTTTCAAACATTAAATCATTCGTTCGGATGCAACGATGCCAGATAAAGACACACATACACAGATACACACGATAAATGTATAACACCTCTGCTTCAGTGGTAAAAAAACGGCCCCTTCGCAAAACGGACCGAAAAAAAACATTTTACGCGAAACATATCGCCATATTGAAACGCCTTGTTTGCATAATGTTTTAACCAAAGTTAATAAATCGAAACTCATAAAAGCATGTCTCATCTAGTATTTTCTTGTATAATTTACCTCCGTGTTTTCTGTCACTTAGTTAATGGATCGCCGACTAAGGAATTAATCCTCGCAAGGAATAGAGAGATTAATGGCCGGTGTATTTCATCCGAGCCCGAAGCAAAGCTAAGATCTGTAAGAGCTGTTTCCACCATTTACATTTATCTATTGTTAACTTAAAACACTGAACGAAATTGTAATCTTTATTCTCTAATGAATAGTCCACTAAAGGCTTCTCCTTCGTTAATGACATGTGTCATAATTATGTCAATTTTGCCAGTGTCAAGTGTTTATATTGTTTATAGTATGATGGCACAAAATTGTAACTTGTCGTTCGTCTTTTGTTATATCATATAAAATGTTATATTTTCATATAAAATAATAATACGGATTATTTTTGCTCAAATCACACAACAGCTTTTATTCCTAGCTCTATTTAAATAACTCATCAAAATTATTAATAGAACCGGGTTCTATTAATAATTTTGACGAGTTATCTATAATATTATTTAATAACTCGAGAAAAATAAATAAAATAAGTGCGCGATGTTTGCAAGACAGCCAAAACTAATCTCCTTCTTTTTGTAATGGAATCTGTCTTGATGTATTTTTTCCAATGTCAATTGGTTTTATTTATTTATGATCGTCATTTGTGTATAATAAACGTAATCTCGGAACCGTCAAGATTTTTTTTGGATTCCTCGTCTTATAAATTACAAAACAACATACTACACTTATAATTCAATAATGTACACTTGCTAAGAGTTTTCTGATTCAAACTTTGCTAAGATTACCCAAATAAATATGGAATAACACTAGAAAAACGGCATTAATTTATAAGAGTTATGAAATGTATAATATTCATAGTATATTCATTCTTCATAATTATATCATACAAAGAAACCTTCTCTTCTTCTTCTCGATACTTTCATAAAAACGGATGTTAGAAATTATTTTGACAGTTAGACGAGCCTGTTTTAATTTGCAGTACGTCAGTAACAAAGCAAATATAGTACAGATACTGTTTATAGAGAGAAAGAAGGAAAGACGAAAGATTTTGACAACACAGGAACGGAAAAAATGAACAACGATTATATCATAATCTGACGGTACATGAAAAAACACAGAAAGAACGGACTGCCGACTAAATAAGCCGTAGCCACTACTAGTCCCTCACTGTATGTGCAGACAAACAGGTTCTGAACTCAGCATAATGCCGCCTTACCTGATATAGGTACCACATAAAGCGCTAGCTCTAAGTCAGGGCCTGGGTTATTGTAGCAGTGAATACATATTGCATTAACAAAGAGGAACAAAACGCAAAAGAGTTGCTTTGGTCAGCATTTTACTGATGATATCAAGGACAAAACGGTTTTATTCAACACAACCACGTGGGCTATTAATAATGTTTACACGCTAGGTTTTTTCAGGTGCCGACTCTTCTTCAGACAAGTCTAAGAAGGAGTTTATGTATTATGTATTAGGCGAGTTGCCAATTCTTCCTATACCACAAAAATAAGGTTGAATATAATAAGTAATCAACTATTTTTTTTACTTTATAATTTTCAGTGCGAATAGCGAGCGCGAACGGCAAGCGGACCGCGGTTCAAACTCACCCTAATGAAGATTATCTAGATAAATCGAATCTTATGTCGGTGTAGAAACACGTGTTTCTCAAAATGTAAATTAAGTTTGTTTAAAAACTGCGCTAAAACCGGAAAACTAACTCAATTTGTTGTACGTCAGTTTCACGTTAAAACTCATTTAAGTTCACAAAGGCAAACAAACCTTAACATCATGTAATCCTTAATTTGAAATGTAATTAAAATGGAGCACAATTTCATTGCTCAGTAAATTGCTACAACACAACACTGCTGAGTGAATCTAGTGTTGTGTCTGGAGGCGGGCTGATAACGTGCTACTCCTTAAGCTGGAAATAAATTGTCTGACATATCCCACGGTAGAAGGTGCAGGAAATAATAATAATAAATATTGGTGGACAAAGCACACAACACCATCTAGTCTTAAACTAAGCATAGCTTGTATTATGGTCACTAGATGACTGATAGAATACTTATATATTTTTAAATACATACTTATGATACTTAATAACGCCCAGACAGAGAACAAACACCTATGTTCTTCACACAAATTTTTATCCTGGGAGGGAATCAAAATAACACTAGCCCATGCATACTACCGCTACCGCTCGGAAGCAAACGGATCAATGTACCGTGCAATAGTCTGGCGATTATGGAACTTTAATACTATCATAACTTTGATCAAAACTGTTTTGTTATTACGGAAGGATAATCTTGATTGTAAGACATATGAATAGAAACCAGTTCAAATAAGTTTTAAGAAGGAGCACCGCGATCAATCAAAATGAAGCCCCAACCCCTTGGCGCATGGTTAAGATTTATATGCAGGGGTGTATACATATTACACAGAGGAACACGGTTTTGAGGCTTCTCTTTGGTTGTTCACCGCAGTCTGTCTTTTAATACATCTTGACTAGCCTATCTGCTCAGTTGGTAGTAACTCTGCCTTCTGCGCTGTAGGTTGAGGGTTCGATTCCCTCCCAGGATAAATATTTGTGTGAAGAACATAGGTGTTTGTTCTGTGTCTGGGTGTTATAAAGTATGATAAGTATGTATTAAAAAATATGTAAGTATTCTATCAGTCATCGGTCACCAGAATTCAAGATATGTTAGTTTAGGGCTAAATGTGACGTGCATTATCCAGCAATATTTATTATTTATTATCTTGTCAAAATAATAAATACTGGGTTCCAGTTACAATCAAACCAGTAATTTCAATTATTGCTAGTCCAAACTGATAGACATCGATTGTGTCATAAGTTCTATAATAGCCATGAAGATCTTTAGATATTTTTTAACCGACTTCAAAAAAAAGAGGTATCGCAATTCTACCGTATATTTTTTTTATGTGTTCGCGGATAACTTTGTCGTTTATGAACCGATTTTGATGATTATTTGACAATGATAAGGATCCCTTAGTCGTAGTGGCGACTAGTGCGTTTGTTAATTTTTTTCATTTAGTATTTTAAAGCACTACTATTAAATGAAGGTGAAGTCGATCTGATGAAGGAGCCGAAACACAGTCGAGGGAACTCCTCAACGATTTACAGCAATTACCTGGGTGTTTGGGCTTGATTAATTTGTATTGATGAGAACTTTAAACCTAAATGGGTTGTGACTGTCATTAGAGGTCTGATGATCTCATCATCAGACCTCTAATCTACTTTAAACCTAGATGGGTTGTGACTGTCATTAGAGGTCTGATAATGAGAACGAAGGACAGTCAACATTTTACAGTAGTTGTGTATATACATGAAGTCGGTTGCCTTTTTAGTTTTTAAAACGTAATTATGTCCGATACATATAGAAATACATTTCTGATAATTTAATACATGATGCATTTGTTGTTTAGTACTTAACGGATATTTATCGCGTATTTTAATTTAATCCCGAAGTTTCGGTAATGTTAGAATAACCGTGGTTGCCGTGTAACAGTGGGCTGATGGCTGCTTGGGGAGTTGTTCAATAAATAATAAGGTAAAACGCGATAAATATCTTTTAAGTACCAAAACAACAAATGCTTCATGCATTAAATTATCAGAAATATATTTCTATATGTATCGGACAAAACAGCATAAAGATCAGCATGCCGATAATGGAACTTTTATCACAATCGGTGTCTATCAGTTTCGATTAGCAATAGGCATAATTTCAAGCACTAGTTTGATTGAAACTGGAACGATGTAGTTTTGACAAGATAATAAATAAATATATAATACATGTTTAACTATTTAAACAATAAGAATTCTGATCGCGGAAGTTTAAAAGGTACTTGCCGAGACCACGCAATTATACGTCATCTATCACATTAAGATTTACTCATTTTACGAACATAAGTCAAATATTTTTCATCATAATCGATTCATTACATCGACAAATGACACAAACTATGACCAACTGTTCTTCTTCTTCTTCTTCGTTTATGGCATGTGTCATAGTGATGACAATTTTGCCAGTGTCAAGTGATTGTTTGATTGTCTATTCTAAACTTCATCGCGGAATGGAATGGAATCATCTTCATCCATCTAGAACTTTCAAGAGAAGATTCAATTTATATTATTTACAGAAATTATCAACCGTTTTACATGTATTTTATATTAGTCTAATATAAAATATACGGTTGATCTATTTAGGGACAGCTCAAAATGACCTATAGATAGCTTTAGAACGAACAGATCCAGAGATCCAGATTACTGATTCAAAGGGCAGCGGCATCAAAGCCACCGGCGGTATTACCACGTTGAATGGCAATGCTAATACGCTGCGCCAGATAGGAGCCAGCTCTTTGGTCACGCAATGTTTCTACCAGTCGCCGTGAAATCATTTTGAAAACGCAATGGGCTCTTGTTCAAAAATATCAAACTAAAAATGCTCAAATAAGTGTATTTTTTTGCTTTGTGATTTGTACGATGGTGTTTCCAAGAAAATAATTGTTGGTCATTTCGCGACTTTGTGACAATATTAATTTGACATTTAAAAAATTGCCATCAAGACAGCCATTATAAGAAGAAGAAAAGAAGAATGTACCTATAGGTGATACTGAAAAATTGTATGACTTATTTAGGAACCTCTGAACATGACGCACGCTTTCACAAACACAAAGTACGAAATTGAAAAACAGAAACCAAAGTTATTAGGCTCAATACTGCGATATTGTAAATCGCACGCTCTATAGCCGAATATCGGAAATGGTCGCAACTCGCCCCCGAGCAAAAACGAGCCATAAATTATTGGAAACAGATGTATCGAATGTTGAAACTGGTTTTTACGATTCCGGAGATTTTGCATTTTGCCCATTAACGCACGCTTGTTTTGTATAGGCGAGCTACTGACAACTTTACTAGTGTAACGAATTTAATTTGTTAGTAATTTGATAGAGACGGTTATAAGAAGTGACTGTCGTATAGTAATGTCAAGTGCGAATGTCATCCCTGGGAGGGCACCGTACCTTTATCAGCACCATGGTTCTTTTACAATCGGTTACTATAGCTAGTCCAATTATACCGTTATAGACTATGAAAGCCAGGAACATTTTGACGTGATAACGTCTTATAAATCAATGACCGCCGGCTGCACGCACGAAACATTGTCACGTTTCGCCTGAGCCGAGCGTGCAAGCGAGAGCGCAGAACAAGCGATAGAGAGGCACGATCAGGCCTAAGCGTTCGGCTTGTGCCTCACAATCTTAATAGGTTAAAAGTAGCAATTTTTCATCAATGTTTTCTTGACGTTATCACGTAAAATTATCGTCCGTAAGCCGACTTAACAGACAACTATTTTTTTCACATTTAAAACTTATGCGAACCGTGAACTTGAGCGGCAACGAGCGGACCGCGGGTCAATCTCACCCTGATGAAGATTCTCTAGATGAATCTTAACCGACACTCACTGTTAAGATTCATATAATCCACCGACAAAAAAGCACCGAACATTGTTTATAAGTTTAGTTTTTTTAGTTTCGTATTTTTTCCTTTACTTGTGCTGTGAGACCTTGCTTCTGAGTTCGAAATATGCGGCATAAATGATCGAATTTAAGCCGTTTTTTTAAATTGCGTTGACTTTTCTAAGCAAGCTTCTGCTTGCTTGTTTTTTTTCAGACAGACAGACAAATAGCCGTACAGTATCTACTGGCAGTCTATTGGTCATTTTTATACGCTGTGTATAAACGTTTTGACAGCATAAACAAACAGCGCCATCCATCGAAGCAGTTGGAACTACATTTATAATTCAAAAAAATTTAAACCCTCTAAACATTCATAGTTCTAAAAATGACATAGCTTAAAAAAAAATGTTAGAAGAGTAAGTGCCGATGTTCAAAGGCATCACAGGTTGACGTTCGATTTTATGCGAGATTTTTTAAATAAAGTGTGGCGTTGATCGGCTGAAAATATGCGTTGGAAGGTAATGCCTTCGGGGGTTCGGTGGGTTAATGGAGGGCCATTAAATAACCTTTAAATTTACGCGTTTCATGCCATGAGACCACTCGGGAATATTGTTATGGGACATCGGATGATATTAACAATTTAACATGCCTAGTAGGTAAGACCTGTAAGCAAGAGATTATGTCCTTTTGTTCAAACTTTTGTATTGTTTTTAGGGTTCAATCCACCTCATAAAAATAAACATGGGTTTCAGCGAAATAGTGATTTTTATAAAATCGATACTAGGAACAGAAACAAATGACACATCCCTAGTTTTGGACTAGAAAACACGGTGCGCTACTATAATAAGCTTCCAGAAAATGCAACTAAACTGTCAATTGGGAAGTTTAAAGCTAACATAAAGGGTAGTCTTTTGAAGAAAGCGTATTGTAATATGAAATATTATATTATTGATAAGCATGTGACAGAATAATTGAAATTATACTCGTAAGAATTCAATAAAAATCCACCTGTCATTCAATTAGTTCACAGCTAAAAACACAGATGGTGTTTTGATAAACAGTTAAACAGTTTTATACTTATATTATTATTTTATAGTTTGTTTAAATTAACGTATGCTTTAATAAATATTATTGTAATAAAAATGATTATACCATCACACACATATAAGAACGAAATTAGGATTTCAGAACGAAAGTATCCAATGATTGTTATATATTGTAAATTTAATTGTTCGATACATACTTTCTTACTATTTTTCAGTTATTAATTAGTTTGGATTTATTAACGAATGTTTCACTTTATTATTTTCTGTTCTCATTATTCTGATATTTACAAGTCCTTAATTTGATTGTTTACTAAATCGGTAAATTCGTTATAATTCTTTTATTAAGACATATATAGCAAAACTATGAATCCATTGTTTCTTGAATTATATTTTAACGTCTTTTTATTGTTATTAAGTAAATAACTTTTATTATTATACTTTGATTCTTAATAGGCTTCTGTGATTGGTTGAATAATGAATATGGTGTGATGTTTTGTATATATTTCAAAAATGTATAAAAGGCGAGGTTAAAGCCTAAGACGGGTAGATTGGGAGTGACCACCGAACTAGAAAGATAAGTGCCTTGCAATAATATTGTACTAAAATATATTTGTGTGTATTTAATATGTGTACCGTTAACTTTTTGTGTTGTTCTCTGTTTGGTTATTTGGTAACTTTAAAACTATATTATCTTTGTGAACTACGTACATTTGTATCAGTTAATTATTCTGTCATTGTTTCCTTATATTCCTTATGGTGTTTATTTTGTAGGAGGGTACTTGTGTTGTGTAAAATTGTAAAGGATCATACAAAAAAGTGTTAGGACCAGACAAGTTTCTTGCCGGATTCTTCTTGAACTGGGGTTAGGAGGAACCGGCACCTAGATTCACTAGCATGTAAGAAGACGATTCTAAGTAGTCCTTGTAATTTTATTAAATAAAGAAAATTGAATATACTATGGTAAATTTGTTATTCTCTCTTCTTATTGAATTTATCCTTGCTTACATTTAGCTTTTATTCCTCATGTGAGAAGTAGGTATTTAACTTCAGTAATTTTACTAACTTTCATTATAAACTTCTAAATCTTGATATTAGGTGTAATATATTATTGTAATTAGAGCAGGTATCTATCAGTTTCTGACACATGCATGGCCTCATGTTGCTCTGCCCTCAGACAGTTAACCGACACATTTGAAATGTATAAACTCTCTTGTATTATTTTTTCGTAGTTAAGGTAGTTATAAGATGGATCATGCAAAAAAGCGCTAGGACAAAGATGAGTTTCTTGCCAGTTCTCCTCGGGCTGGGTTTGGAGGAATTGGCACCTAAATTCACCTAGTATGACGATTCAAAGTGATCCATGTAATTGTATTGAATAAAATGTCTTTTCCATTTGACTTTGACTTTGAACAAACCCTTACCTTATAGTTTCGCTATTATCCGTCTGACTGTTTATCTGTCCGCCCCTGTAGCACATAATGATGAAATTATAAGGAAAGTTATCTCGGCTCGTAATGCTTTACTAGATTATTAGAAACAGCCTGATTATAATCATTAAAAAAACATTTTCATACAAAATTATCTTATTATACTAATATCAAGATGTTGTATTCGTTTGGACATCTGACCACTTAATACTAAGTCAATCATATCTTTACTGACTTTGGAAGCCTTCACTGTGGCAAATTTATTCAAAATATCGCATAGGCTAAGCGATATTTTGAGTATTTTGTTTATTTTAAGTAATAAAATAAAAGGAAAAATGTCTAAAACCAGGAATATGTTCTAACTCGCCTCTTGAACGCAATTATTGTTCAATCTAAACATGGGAATAAGCTACAACATTTAAAAAACACACTAGGTACCTAAATCACTTATAAACCTTCGTAAGTTGTACTATGTATTTAGATAAAAAGGTTTTATCCACGTATTATTTTGTCAAAGGAGGCACAGACACTGTTTCGATTCATCTAGAGAATCTTCATCAGGGTGAGTTTGATCCGCGGTCTGCTTGTTGCCGCTCGCGTTCACGGTTCTCAGTGACAGTGCCTCCATCGACGTAATTCGTGAGTAAAATCCGTGTTTATGAAAATGTTCTATAAACTTTAAAGTTATTGTTAGTCATATTAGTAGCCTATTCACTTGGGCAAACTTAATTTAAGTTGGGGCAGTTTTGTGTAGGTAAATGTTATCTTTGCTCAGCTCTTTATTTAATCAAAATTCAATTTAACCCTATCTCAAGCCGGTTTCCATCTCAACCCTGAACCAATAAACGGTTAGTTAGTCAGAGAGAAGTTAAGTTTTTACTGCAGCGCGTATTTTGTCCTATACATATAGAACTTACTAGCAGATTGGCCATATACCTACGGGTTTCAGGACTCGGCTGTTTAAAAATAATATTAAAAAGCTTTAACTTATTGGTTGAGTTGACCCAGAATATTATGCCATATCGCAGAGTCGAAGCAACCTGGCCATGGTAGGTTGTTAATACCGCTGACTCGTTTGAAACTCTACTCAGTTTAAAAAGAGCGTAAGCGAACTGGTGCAGCTTGCTACATACTCGTATATTGACGATCTGAAGTTTCCAGTTTTATTTATTGTCAATAGTTGGTCTCAAGAACTTTGTGTTATTAACCTCATTTACCTTAGTACACAAGTAATTAATATTCATGTCAAGATTACTGTTATTTTTCTGTTTAAAATTCATTACAAATGTTTAATAATTTCATAGTAAATAGAGTACTAACTAACAGGTACTTGCTAACCAGGAACATCAATCTTTTCCAGTTGATTACCTATTATACACATACCTAACAGAAATGTGTATGCAAGCACTATTGATTTTACTTTTCTTCTTCCTTTATAATGTCGAGTGGTTTTTTCGTTGCAATAACGTAACAAAGTCGTAGTCGATCGTCATTTGTCTATTGTAAACGTCATCACGGAATGACCGTCTAGAATTTTCTTGAATTCCTCGTCGCACATATCAAGAAAAATTATAATATTATAATTTAGTGTCTACAATTATGCTATGTCACGATTTATTCACTAAATTCCGCTAAGATTACCCAGTGAAACATGAAATCTATGAACTTGAAAATCTAATTAATTTAAAAGAGCTATGTTACTTCTGATAATGTTAAACAAAGAAGTATGGACCAACCTGTAATATGACAATAGACCGAGTAGTCGCATGCCATAGCATGTGTCAATGTCAACTGTCAAAGTTTGGACAAACTGTCATTAAAAATGCAGGCGTGTCGGACCAAGATATTGTTGGTCATTATCGATCGACATGAGCTAA
Organism: Lampropteryx suffumata; assembly: GCA_948098915.1. NCBI lineage: Eukaryota > Metazoa > Arthropoda > Insecta > Lepidoptera > Geometridae > Lampropteryx > Lampropteryx suffumata. The sequence continues at coordinate 6,105,155 of OX402568.1, read as the reverse complement.
AGTTCGTGCTGGAAAATCTTGCTACAAATAACCGAAAGAAATCTTCGACAGTGACTGACTATGACACCCCATCCATTATCACTGAACCACTCATCTTCGCCATTTTACTTTGAAACTTTCAAACACCCTATCTTATTGATATTATAAGGTTCACTTTTGTGTAAAAGAGGTGCAGGATGAATTGGTTTCGGAGCTAAGGCTCATTGGAAGATCGTCAATCAAATTGGACCCTATTAACGTCGTCTGCAGTATAAAAATGACACATCAAAAGATCGAAATTAGATACCGGTGCTGCGTACCAGCTCAAAGTAAGATAAATCGTAAAAATTATACGGAATTTACAGCGGTTATTTGCTAACTTTAAGGTATAAATTTGATTCGCTTATAGAACGCTTAAAAGATAGAAAGAACATGTTTATTTGACACACAGCAACGATAAGTAATGAAAATAGTAAGTACTCCAAGGTGCGCAAAGGTTGCCTGGCAGAGATCACTGTTAGCGATAAGGCCGCCCATTGTATTGCCTTATATTGTGAAATCATTGTTTTTGTAATTATCGGTGTTGTATATCAATAAAGATGTATCTACCTGTTATTAAGTTGTTATAGTTGAAATATTTTTTCTGGTACCTATGTGCCAAATATCTTATATTAATATAACTATTGGATAGTGATTCTGTAATTACAATTCCTAAAACGAACTGGTCTGTTAGTTCCGTTGATAGTAGTGTATCATTAGTTAGAATGCTAGTTTCGGGTTCGATTCCCGCTGTTTGACTTGTTATGGTTAAGTGTTATATTCAATGTTTGTGTGCAAGAAATCGCTTAGCGATAGGTCTATCGCTAAGCGACTTCTTCCACATAGTACATAATGTATTATGGGTCCGTAATACATCATTTTTCATAAGTACATGTATGGATATGGATCAAAGGAACCACAATATGATTATTATAATAGTTCCTTTGATCCATTTCCATACTTAGATGAATTAAGATGAAAAAAATATGGTTGTTCGTAAAGTCAGTTTATGGACAATAATTTTACGTGATAACGTCATAAGAAAACATTGATGAACCGATCGTGCCTCTCTATCGCTTGTTCCGTGCTCTCGCTTGCACGCTCGGCTCAGGCTGAACGTGACCATGAGTCATGCTTTTTCGTGCGTACAGCCAGCGTTCAGCGATTTATAAGACATTATCACATCAAAAATTAATATTGGTGGACAATGCACACAACACCATCTAACCCCAAACTAAGCATAGCTTGTATTACGGCAGATGACTGATAGAATACTTATATATATTTAAATACATACTTATGATAATTATTACTGTATATTAGCAGTATATTGAGCGAAAGTCAAAAAGCCTCTAATAACTTTACTCATGAATATAATATTTCACTTGTTGAAGAGTGGAAGGAAGTCTCCATTATGAAAGTACATAAAGTTCGAAATAACTCTGAAGATGGAAAGTTAGTAATGATCGATGTCTTCCAACTTTTAATGATGGCGGGTAAACGTACTCAGGCGGGTGGTAGTATTCATCTTTACTTCCATAAAAATATAAAACTTCAGCTACTTTCATAGCATTATGACTTATGGCATTCTATTATGGGAGAGTGCTGCAGATATTAACGCCATATTTGTGTTGCAGAAGAGCGCTGTTCGTCTAATTAATAACATGGACCCTAGATTATCACTCAGAAAACATTTAAAGATGTAAATATCGTGGCAGTATCAGTTTATATACGAAAATCTAATGTATGTTCATAAAAATAATAATTTATTTAAAAAAATAGTGATAATCATAGTAACAGCGAGTTTATCTTTATTAATAGTATTACTAGAATTAAAAATAAACTGACTGTTCCCACAGTTAGGCTCGCTAAAGTTAATAAGTATTTTATAGGGAGAAGCGTACGCTTCTATAACAAGGTCCCAAGCGACTTTAGATTTGTCGATTGGCAAATTTAAAATCGTTATAAAACAGAAACTGTCTATTAAAGAATATTATAAAATATCAAATATTGAGATGACAAAAAAAGCTTGGGATGAATCTGCTCCAACTCGACTTGGCATCCGTAACAAAATTGGCAAGGATTATGCAAGAAAGTGTTAAGATCAGACGAGTTTCTTGGCGAATTCTTCTTGAACTGGGGTTAGGAGGAACAGGCACCTAGATTCACTAGCATATAAGAAGAAGATTCAAAGTGGTCCTTGTAATTTTATTGAATAAAAAATGGTTTGACTTTGTCTTTGTATAACCCTTTCTAAACATAATTGTGAAACTTAAAACGATGCCCCCAGCAAATGAGCTTTTGTATGGAAAAATATGTCATTTTTTACAGATGTTTATGAAATGACACTGTGTGTATGTTCATTTGTTTGTTACATTTTCCTTTTTCTTAGGAGATAGATTGTATTTTGGAATAAAACATAGGCTTCTTTTTAACCGAATCAAAAAAAGGGAGGAGGTTCTTAATCCGGTTGTATGTTTTTGTTTTTTACCTAAATTTGATAGGATATACTTTAAATTTCATCAAAATCAGTTCAGTTGTTTGATTTTTAAATAAAAATTGTATGGGATAAATTTGTCATCCAATTGAACGAAAATTTTGTATATTTTTTCCTGTGACTTTCCAGTGTGCTTACGAATTTCGAAAAGAGATATCTAAAAAGGGTTAAATTAAAACATACCCCCAAGGGTGAAAAAATTAGGAATGATATTTTTAATGGGCTCGAATTTTATACCGGCTCAAATTTTTATTCAATGATGCTGGTTTTTTTTTTAGTTTTTAAAAGGTAATTATTATTTTCGTAACATCCGTGCGATGCCGCGGGTAGCAGCTAGTTAAAATTAAAATAAACACAAAGTTATGGTCCTGCAAACTAATATCACGTAGTCTGAAAACGGTTACGAGTTCATATAGGAAGAAGAATGCACATAATTGTATTTTTGGGTATTACTTACATTACTTGCTTTACATTAGACTGGCTATCAGAACAGATGGTAGTAGCTCTGCCTTCTGCCTTAATACGTCTCTGTGGAGTTCCTTAAGAGTTCTAAAGCACGATCCAAAAATATCAAAGGAATATTAGAACTCATGAATTGAAGTCTTTTGGGACAGAAAGGCTGGGTACCGGCTTCAATACCCGGATGAGGTTATTTGTAAAGGTTTTATTATTATCTGGTTTCAAAACATTCTCGTTATTAAACATTAGTATGAAGTAGGTTCCTATTTTATGGGTCGGTAGGTAGGTTGGTCTCTACTCTTACACGGGTAATTTTTTAAAGCAATAATTGTTTCGAATTTATGGGTAAATACAGAAATAAACCTACGGAATAATATAGGTACAATAATATAAAATACCTACATCTGAAATAGACCGTTTCAAACTATCTATAGATATAGTTTTCACTCAAAACAGGATAAAATTCAAAATTCAATATTTATTTATTCAATAAAATCACAAGGACCCCTTTGAATCGTCTTCTTACATGCTAGTGAATCTAGGTGCCGGTTCCTCCGAACCCCAGTTCAAGAAGAATCCGGCAAGAAACTTGTCTGGTCTTAACACTTTTTTGTATGATCCTTGACAATTTTGTTACGGATGCCGAGTCGAGTTGGAGCAGATTCATCCCAAGCTTTTAGTCATCTAAATAATCAGATATTTTATAATATGCTTTAATAGACAGTTTCTGTTTAATTACGTTTTTAAATTTGCCAATCGACAAATCTAACACGTCGCTTGGGACCTTGTTATAGAAGCGTACACATTGCCCTATAAAAGACTTATTAACTTTAAGGAGCCTTACAGTGGGAACAGCGAGTTTATCTTTATTTCTAGTGTTAATACTTTGATTATCGCAATTTTTTTTATATAAATGAATATTTTTGTGCACATACATTAAATTTTCGTATATATACTGACATGGCACTGTCATAATATTAATTTCTTGAAACTTATTTCTAAGTGATTCTCTAGGGCCCATGTTATAAATTGCACGAACAGCTCTCTTCTGCAGCACAAATATGGTGTTAATATCAGCAGCACTCCCCCACAACAGAATGCCATACGACATAATGCTATGAAAGTAGCTGAAGTAAACGAGTCTAGCGGTATCTACGTCGGTAAATTGACGGATCTTTTTAACAGCGTATGCCGCAGAGCTGAGTCTCTTCGACAATTTATCTATGTGCGGGCCCCATTGCACTTTATTATCTAAAGTAATGCCTAAGAACACTGTGGTGTCGACGAGATCTATCTTTTAGTTTTTAATTTTTACATTAGCTTTCACCTGTTTTACGTCGGGCAGTATAAAACGAATGCATTTCGTTTTTTTCTCGTTAAGTAATAAGTTGTTTACATTAAACCATGTTACAACTTTAGAGATTGCATTGTTTACATCGTCAAGATTAGTAAGTAGTCGCTTTAATTTAAATAAAAGTGACGTATCATCAGCAAACAGTACAATCTCGTGATCATCCTTTACAAGTTTAGGTAGATCATTTATATAAATTAAAAACAAGAATGGCCCGAGTATTGGTCCTTGTGGTACACCCATTTTTACCATTTAACCTAGAGAACGCTTTCCATTTACATCTACTCGTTGTGTTCGGTCACTTAAGTAGGATGTAAGAAGCTTAAGTGAAACTCCCTTAACACCATAGTGATGTAAAATTTACCATGATTTGCGAGTTTTTTCTGCTTCCTGAGATTACCTAAAGATAGCTCAACTGACTGATCCAGATCACTGCCAGAGGGCAGCGTCCCAAAGGTAAATAAACGGATAAATAAATTTAGGTTGTGGAATGGTTTGACGACCTCTGTGGCGCAGTGTGCTAAGGTCTGGCTGAGGCGCAGAAGGTTGCGGGTTCGATTCCCGCCGAGGGACAATTGTTTCTATGATCTGCAAGTATTTGTCTCGGGTCTGGGTGTTTCTATGTATATTATATATGTATTTAAAAAATGTATATAGGTAGTACATCAGTCATGTGGTACCCATAACACAAGCTCTGCTTACTTTGGAGCCAGATGATGCTGTGTAAAATGTCCGGCATTATTATTTAATGATCTTCCTTCTCAGATTTATCCAAACTATAACATGAACCGCCTCCTGTAATACATAACAAGAGTCATTGAGGGTAGACAACGCATCAACAATGCTTCTAGTGATGCAGAACTCTATAGGTGACGGTCTGCTGCTTACGATCAAGTTGGCCGTAAAGTCTGTATGACTCCATTGACAACATGTGTTATAAAAAAGAAAATGTTGGTTAGATAACTGATTCAGGCGTGACCTTGTGGGAAACCATTACAAAACATTAAATAGATGGACAAATATTTAGTACTATTGGGAATAGATTGGCAGAATCGTACTAAATATTTGTTTATCTATTTGACGTTTTACACAACACCATTTAGCAAACCATGTAAAATAAAATAAATAAATAAATCATTCCGGACATTTTACAGAGCACCATTTAGCCACAAAGTTAGCAGAGCTGGTCCGGCTGAGACGCAGAACGTTGTGGCTTCGATGCCCGCTGCGAGACAAATGTTTGAATGATCTACAATATAAACAATATAAATATTGTCATGCTTAACTCGACCAAAGGATTGTTGCCAGTTTTTTGGGCACTTAACATGCGACCAGTGAACTGAACTCAGTTTTTTAACCATCTTCAAAAATAGGCGGAGGTTTTCAATTCATTTGTATATATATATTTGTGACTTATAGATAATTACGTATTAAAAACTAAAAAAGAAAACCGACTTTATTAAATGAAATTTGAGCCCATAAAATTACAACCGAATTGAGAACCTCTTTATTTTTATGAGGGCGGTTTAAAATGATTTTATTTTAAGCATTTTATTGCCTTTTATCATTTTAGAAATTCGTAAACACTACTGGAAAGTCACAGGTTATCAAAATACAAAATGGATGACATATTTTCCCCAGCTATTTTGATTTTAAGAAATGAAATGAAATGAAATGAAATGAAATGAAATGAAATGAAATGAAATGATTTATTTGCGTGAAATGTGGTACACAGAGAACTTAAATATATAATTAGATTCACACATTTCGCTAGGAAACCCAGCATGCAAAAATTAAGAAGGTACATATAATAATTTAATGAAAGACTACATATTTAAACAAATTAAATAAACATTACAATAATTATTACAATCTCGAATAATTAAATTTAGGTATGAATATAAATAAAATATAATAGTTTTTACCAAAGCAGACGGAACGTTAATTAAGAAATTCTTTGACACTATAAAAACATTTGTCAACAAGCCAGGTAAGCATTTTTGTTTTAAATTTATTGTGTGGTAATTCTCTTATAGATCTAGGTATTCTATTAAATATTTTTATACACATTATGTAGCAATTTTTATGACTTAAAGTTGTTTTTCGAACTGGAACTAATAGTCTAGTGGGGTCCCTCAATTTTATTTTTGAATTTATTTGGTCCTCATATTTGTCAAAGAATTTGTTGTGCTCCACAACAAAACAGCATACCTGAAATATATATAGGCTGGGCAACGTAAGCAACTTTAATTTTGTAAATAATGGTTTGCATGAGTCGAGTGGACCAGCACCACACACAGCTCTAATGCATTTTTTTTGGACAATGAAGGCCCTATTGATGTGAGTCGAATTACCCCAAAGTAGCAAACCATACCTCAATACCGAAGCAACATAACCATGGTACGCAGTCAAAGCCGTTTTTTGACCTGATGTTTGGCGCAATGTCTTTATTACAAAAACAAAACGATTAATTTTTTTGCATGTGAAGTCAATATGTGACTTCCAGTTACAGTTTTCGTCTAACTTTAAACCTAAAAAATTTATTTCATTAACATTATTTACGAATTCATCACGACATGTCAATTTAATATTAATATTATTTTTATTATTGTAATTTTGAAAATGAATAAATTTTGTCTTAGATATATTAGCTCGCAAATTGTTACATTCTAACCAATTAAGAATTAATTCAATCTCAGCATTAATTGACTCTACATAACTTATATTTTTACTATTATCAGAAACAACTATTGAAATATCATCTGCAAATAGAACACATTGACATTTAGTGATCAAAGGTAAATCGTTTATATATAATAAAAATAATAGTGGTCCCAGTATGCTTCCCTGAGGCACTCCAAAATTATTATTAAGACTACTAGATTTGAAAGCTGTTGTCATGAGATCTTCGTTTAAACTTTTAATTTCTACATATTGTATACGATTTTCAAGATAACTTTTTAGCCAATTTAAAGCGTGTCCTCTAATACCATATTTCTCACATTTCTGTAACAGAGTATTATGATTTACAAAATCAAAGGCCTTGCTCATATCAAAAAATATAACTGAAACAGGAATACGTTTATCAATACTTTCAATAATACTCGACATTAATTGGAAAGCAGCTAAGGTCGTTGACTTATTCTTTTGAAAACCGTTCTGCTCTTTCTTAATTATTTTAAATTTATCTATAAAACTAACCAGACGCATATGCATTGCTTTTTCAAATAATTTAGCAAATATGGGAATTAAAGTGATTGGTCGATAATTATTCAAATCTTTCTTGTCATCTTTTTTGTGTAGAGGTCTAACTACCGAAAGCTTTAACCTTTCCGGGAAAACTCCAGTAGCTAGGGATAGATTAAGAAGATATTTCAAGATTGGGTGCAACAAGAACAAACACTTTTTGAGGATATGTGTCGAAATACCATCAAATCCTACAGATTTTGTATTATTTAATGAATAGACGATTTTGACGACTTCATTGTCAGTCAGTGGACTAATAAACAAACTGGCATCACAATGCTGTACCTTTGTAAGATAGTGATTATTTGGTAATGGTAACGACTTATTGGTTAATTCTATAAAAAACTTATTAAAAGACTCTGCTATTTCGAAGGGTTCTTGAATTGTTTTGCCACCATAATTTACTGCCTCAATAGTATCACAACTTTGTTCATCATCTACTTTATCCTTAATAATGTTCCATGCAGCTTTACATTTATTTTTGGCCTGCATCATATGTGTATTATTTATAATCATTTTAGATTTATTAATGCATTGTCTTAGAACTGTACTATATTTCTTATATTTTTGTTTAGATTCAGAGGTTTTGTTCTTATAACACTGGAATCTTAGTTCTCTTTTGTACCTAGTGCTTATTTTAATTCCTTTAGTGATCCACTTTGGTGTTGTGTATTTGCAATGTACCCTTCTTTTTTCCATGGGAAAACACAAATTATATAATAGACAAAAAAAGTCATGAAAATTATTAAAGGCTTTGTTTAAATTACTTTCATTTAAAACATCCGCCCATGATAATGATGATAGATGCTCAATGAATTTATTTATATTCTCTATACTATAGTTTCTAACCTCAATAAACCAGTGCTGCAAACATTTACTATTTTGGACAATAGGTATAGAAACAGTTTGGCAAGTGTCGTGGTCAGATAGATGCATTTTATATGTGCAACCGATAGCGTTATCTATATTGCTGATAATGTGATCAGCTGTTTAGTCTTGTTGGCGTAGTAATGTGAAATGTGAGTTTATAATTCAATGCCAGCTGCTTTAAACGTGACGCTGCAGTATCATTTTTTAATAAATTAACGTTTAGGTCCCCAGCAATTATTATTTTTCAAGATAATTTAATTACAACTTTATTCAGTATAATGTCCAGTTTATCAAAGAAAATATTAATGTCACTATTAGGAGTCCGATAAATACATAATACGACACAGTTATTTGAACGGATCTGTACACCACATATTTCAAATGTCTTTTCAATTGCCATACTTTTATCAATATCAAGCTTTATAAACCCTAGTGTGTTCCTAACTAGAATACATACTCCTCCACGTTTTACATTTTTTCTTGAGAAAAATCTAGATAATGTGAAGTATTTGAGGTAGATATTAGATTCACTACCTGACATAATATTTGTTTCTGTGAGGCAAATAATATCAGGTTTCAGATTTTTTGCTGATAACTCATCTAAACACACTGCTAGCGGCTCCAGTTTATTAAGTAGGCCAGCTATATTTTGATGTAAAAGATATATGATATTAGTTATTAGTTATTAGATTGATTTGGCACGAAAAAGACGACTTGACTTTATCCCAGTTAATGTTGCCTCTAGTTGAGGGATGGCTGTTCTATTTTCAGATTGTGAAATATTTACTGCTACATTTTTTTTGAAATAGTACGGTATAGTACCCTTTTTTGGTTGACTTATCCTTTTATAGTAATTACACAAATTATTTTTATGTTGTATCAATAAACCAGTAAGATATTTTTTATCATAATATCTAGAATCCACTATAAAATTTATCTTTCTACATAAATATGTTATGTACTCTGAATGTGATAACAGAAATGGTGTTTCTATGGAGATAAAATTACAATTTGGCAATTGAGTACATAGATTTTTTAAACAGTTATTTAATGTACCAGTATTTAAAGTCTTATTATAATTCACATTTACTATTATTATATTACACTTGTGTAATTCCTTTATTGCACCTGACAATTCATGTAGTAAAATTGTGGGGTTCGTATCATTCTCTCCCACACACAAAACAATTAGGTCATTTTCATTTAAATTTAAACTTGGTTATCATAATATGACTTTAGAATTTCATCCGATTTAGCATAGGGTTTAAGAAATGAAAAAATACTATAGTCCTCATAACATTTTACCCATTCTCTTATTTTAGCTAACTTTGTAGAAAGACCGATAAGTTGTTGGCTTCCTAAAATCAGTAAGCGTGGTTTTGATTTTTCCAACACAGATTTCTCAATCATAGCAGCATCACAACTATTTTTGAAAATTGATTGTTTTATTGATGGAGTTGACTGATCAATAATATTATCAGTTTCTATGTGTATTTCTGAATTTATTACAGCGCCATCTTGTGACCCTTGCTCCAAAAAACTCCGAACAGTATCCTTTTCCTTTTGAGAAGTTTCAGGTGAATTCTTTGATAATACTTTTTTAGATTTAGCGTCTTTGTTGCTGCTTTGTGGGTGTATGGTATTATTCATCCCATCATGTACGGCTACTTGCTGTTTACCATCTAGTTGCCTCTGAAGTGAAACATTTTTAGAAGTCAATTCCTCTATTTTCCTTGTTGCCTCTTCTAGCTTCAATTTTAGATTTTGAATTTGCTCATTTAATGCATTAGATTCTTGAAAATCTGTTGATAAGTCTGGTAGGCTTCTTGCATGTAGATCTGATTGTATCGAAGTAAATGAGTGATCCACAGAGTCATCATTAGACACCACAGATATTCTTCTATCAACATTTTGTCTTATGGTAATATTATCGAAATCGTTATTTTCCATCTTAGGTTGACGAAGGTAGTAAAATTGTGGATAAAACGATATGTACAATAAAAAAAAAAAAACAAATATTTTCTTCCCCACTGAGATTTGAACCCGTCCCAGCCGAGCAGGTAAGGTAACCTCATACGCACGCGCTCACCGCTCTGCCAACTTGCACTTCGTACGATTCGACGAATTTAGGGATCCAAGTCTAATTGTTAATTCACAGCGACAACTGTAGGTTAACTCTGAGTCATGTTTCTCAGAGACACTGGCACAATTTAACGGTCTAGTTTCGATGTTTTTAGTTGATATATTTTTGAAAACAGCACTTTTCAAATACTGATTTGATATTTCTTTCTGTAGCAGGTTAACTCACAAATTGTTGTAACTATCAAGTGAAAATTTGCACTTTTTGCACACTTTAGAATTAAAATGCATAAGTGCAACCGGCAATACGTCCGCACGTTTTGTGTTCCGAACGGAGAGACCAAACTACAGAACCGATTTCAATGAAATTTCTATGGGTCAAATCGGAAAGTATATCCATTCACATAAAAAAAACCATAACAATAAATCGGTTCATAAATGACAGAGACATGAGTTTAATATTTAAAAAAAAAATAACCATCGTCTGGTTCCCACAGTACACGATATACTTACCTAATAAGAGTACCTAGCCCCAAATGGTATTGCGTGAAAAATTAACCAATAATATTATAATATACACATTTGAAGCTCACCTTCACAAACATTAACTTTAGGTCATTGCCTCACGCTAGGTGACCAAGAAAGGATATATCACGAATGCTTTACCACAGCCTGAAAGTCCCTGGTGCCTGAAATGCCCCAAATGCACTACCCAGTACATTAATCCGACGCGCTCCGAATCCTTCACACTGGTAGGTAGGTAATAGGTATGTCACTGGAAACCTGCTTGCAATGCAAAATAAACTTTATGTTTTCAGAATCAAATATAAAATTTCAATGGATCAAAGAAGGCTGTTTCTTTGTTGAATTCAAGGCACGTGCTGCACTAGGGAGGACATGTTAGAGGTCACAGATTGGATGTTGCAACCTTCAGGTCAAAAACCACCGATGAACTGAGGAATGTACTTGAAAGAAGAAGAAGTCAGGCGCGATTAAAGAATAAAATCAGAGCACAAAACGGTTATAAGCGATGTACCTACCTCTTATGTACGGTACCTACCTAAATTGGTCTCTCTTTCACGATTTATGGATAAGTATGAAAAATATCCTATTTATTCAGCTGTTTTCTCTTTTACATCTATGATCTCCACGTGGTATCTACGAAACACGCGGCACGTGGTTCATAGATGAAAAATGGTCTATAGACAAGTTTTTCCAGACCTAAATATATCTTCTTTATATATATATAATTCTACTGTACATGTGTATGTCACTGAACTCCTAAACGGCTGGACCGATTTGAATGTTTTTTTTTTTATGCATTTGGGTGGCGCCCTGAATGGTTTAGGTTCACAAATTAGCTCTGCAGATGGCGCTGCAGTCGGTACATTTAGATATATTTTTTCTTTTTAAAACGCGCGGACGACACGGGACAGCTAGTATTTATATAAAGTTTTATCCAAAACGATCTAAACACGCTTCTTTTATTGCGTGATTGATTAACAAACTAACATCCAAAAATCCACACTTTCACATCAACAAAACTAAATTTTTTGATCGTGTCTTCAAATGCGTGGTACTTACATAAAAAGTAGTCTATACTATTCCTACACATACTACATCTTTACTAAGTTGATCGAAATCTGTCCAGCCGTTGCAGCGTCTTTAAAACTGTTTGTCAATTTTAAAGCGCTAACCCACTGCGGCACACGGTCTCAGTTGACTTAGCTTCATTTCTTATCAAAATGTATGTCACAACATCAGCTGCAATGCAACCCACAAACAAGCTACGCACAAATACGTGGCTGGTGACGTCATTGCTATACGCATGGCTTGAATATATCGCCCACGCAGGCCAACGTTGTGCACGCTAATTTAGCATGTATATCCGCTCCAGAAGGCGTACGAATTTGAGCTGTATGGAGCTACAGTTATATATTAGCAGTGGTATATTTCTGTATAGAACGTGCAGCAGTAACGTATTCGTAGACCCACGCTGACGAACACACGGAACCACGCAAATAACATTCGCCACGTGCCCGTGCATAACGTGTGCAGTTTACATAATATAATAAACATCATTTTGAGAAACATGGGCTTTTTCTCTTAAGTATTTATACACTATTTTGATTCATCTAGAGAATCTTCATCAGGGTGAGTTTGATCCGCCTGCTCTCGTTCGTGCTCGCGGTTTATAGTTCAGAGCATGTCGGGCGTCTCGGTTGTATTATTGAGGCTGGCAGTGCCAGATCTGATTCTAGTGCTGGTTTCTTGTCTTGACCACTCGTACCCTCAACGTCAGTATTCAGCATAAATACAAGACTAACAGTATCTCCACCAGGCTCCACATCGTTACAGTAGATTCCGTGCAGACAAGGTCTCGAAGCTGCAGATAGCAACCAACTCTGGTCTCTGTTGAAGTTCCCATCATTACATAGTATAAAACAAAGTCGCTTCCCGCTGTCTGTCTGTCCCTTTGTATGCTTAGATCATTAAAACTACGCAACGGATTTTGATGCGATTTTTTTTAATAGATAAAGTGATTCAAGAGGAAGGTTTATATGTATATTATATGTATAATATATAGATAATATAGTAGAGATCATTTTAGGGGTTTCTAATGTGATTTCGTAAATAAACACATTTTTTGCGCTTACATTGCAACGTTGGCTGAACCCTAAGAGATAGATCAAAATAATGTACTACAGTATTGTACACCTTAAAAAGGTCTACAAAAAAGTCCGCGATTGTATAAGTCTATCTCTTAGGTTATGTTATTCTCTTAGATAACGTTGTATATAATGACATTCTGTAGTATATTTAGCATTGTGCACCCGTGCGAAGCCGGGGCGGGTCGCTAGTATTTCATATTATTTGTAGGATAGGATTCTATTATTTATCTTGCAACCACTTACATTGGCTGTAAAAGAGAATTTTGTACGTAGCACTACTACGCGTTCTATAACGCTGCCTAATTTATACGGGCTCGTACACTCGGAAGCAGGATTGCATACGCTTTGCACTGCCCGCTGCCTTGTTTGACTATTTATCTACGGTCCAACGAAACGGAATATTATAATAACAACCTTTTCTAAGCACCAGCGTTGTAGTGGCACGTTGCCTTAAGGTCATATTATTTTCTTCCTATGGCATCTGTCTTGTTGTCAATTTTGCCAGTGGCAAGTGATTGTTTGGTTGTCCTAGTCGATCGTCATTTGTCTATTATAAATGTCATCGCGGAATGGCCGTCTAGAACTATGTCGGGATTCCTCGTCTTTCAAATAATTTTGCAACATAATACACTTATAATTCAATTGTCCATACTTGTGATACGAAGTCAAAATTTATTAATTAAAATTCTGCTAAGATTATTAAACAAAACATGCAATATCACGAGAAATTTAATTAATTTGAAAGTGCTATGTTACTTTATGAAATGACAAACAAAGGAACCCTCTTTTCTTCCTATAATTGTATCTTTTACGATAACAGTTCATAATGTTAAATGATTGTTATATTAACTTCAGAAAGATGAAGTCGATCGTCATTTGTCTAAACGTTCTAATTTCTAATATGTCTTTGTTGTCTGTCTTCTCTGAGTTGTCTAATCTGACCCTCTAGAATTTTCATTCGGATTCCTTGTCGTACAAATCACAAAATATTAGAGAACGCTTATTTACAAACTATGGTCAGTTTATGAGTTAGGCACTGCCCAATCCGTGTTAGAATTTTAGATAGCGTTTAACGCATAGTGAAAAGGTTTTATTTGCTCTAGCCACTTCTTTATTATTTGAGATTTCGTTTTAGAGATTTCCTAGAGATGATTACTAGATACATTTTTGAAGTATAAGTCCGAGAAAAATCAAATAAAAATAGCATGACGTGAATTTCGAGTATTTTTGATAAGGAAACTGGTCGGTAAAGTGAGAATAATGTTACCGAAGGAGTTAAGAAAATTGTCACTTCTCGTTAATTATGAAATTAAAAACATGTAAGGAAACTAATTTAAAAGCGGTTTAAGCACAGAACAGCACAAGTGGGGTTTGGTCACGTCCTCTAACTCGCACAATATTGCTATTTATACCATCAGACGCAAAGTTTTGACACAAGTTTCACGCCACCTCTTTCAATGACATTTTCTCACGTTACTGTGAACCTTAGGCCTTAGGAAACCTGTGGCCTTAGATTAGTGAGCGGTGCAATAATATATATATATATATATATACATATATGATTTTGCTATATGATTGACGATCACGTCAACTGCGCCACAGTTGACGACCTCTGTGGCGCAGTGGGCTAAGGTCCGGCTGAGACGCAGAAGGTTGTGGGTTTGATTCCCGCCGCGGGACAAATGTTTATATGATCTGCGAGTATTTGTCTCGGGTCAGGGTGTTTCTATGTTTTTTTGCTTGTGGCATCCCTATGAGTAACAGCTGTTTTGAATTGTTCCATTCTTTTAGTTAGATTTTATTTGTTTTTATATGTAATTACAAAGCCCTTTTCAAATTCATCGCATAAATACAATAAAACAAACGTGTACAAATAATAATATTAGTGAAATTGATGTAAATTGGCCGCAAATACTTGCTTAATTTCGGTTAGGAAATTCAAATATTTTTTATTGTTTTATCGGGTTTGGAAGTGTTTGTTGCTCTTATGTGTTAGTTTTATGTGCCGGCATACAATTTATCATTATTCAATTACTGCTAAAGCACGTAAGTACAAATATTTTCAAACTCTAACCTCAACCAGTGTTTACTTTTCTTTGGAGAACTTGTGCTAAAAATACACTCAAAATGATGACTAGAAGGGCCTTACAACTCCAGGAGGAGAATAATCTCCACCGGGCACTAAACGAATTAAAGGCAGCCAAGGAATTGTGCACACAGTTGACATTTGAAAGAGAGGATAATGAGAAAATAATTCTTGACACACTAGATAACAATAAAAAACTAAAATGTGAGTTGTCAGCATTGCATTCTCAATATACTGATGTTTTAGAAGAACGAGATAGGCTACAAATAATAATAGAAGGGTTTGACCAGTGCGGCTCAGAGTATGAACTGGCCCTGAACAGAACGTCCACTTTAGAGAGAGAACTATGTGATGCCCACCATCAAATCACATTACTGGAAGAGGCCGCTCAGAGCTCTGATGCACTGCAAACCCAAAGCTTATTTGATGAGCTAGTATCAGCTAGTAGGGAAAATGGCCCTGATGCATGTTGTACGGCACCAACAGTAACTATAAACTTGACAAATGATGACTCTGAGGGAGTTACAGCATGCATCAGAAATACTGTAAGCAAAAATAAACAGAAAAAATATGTAAAAGTAAACAAACTCATAACAAAAACTAAAAGAAAATTAAAAAATCTAAAATGTATACCAATTATAATAGCCAGTAAGAGAAAAGTTATTGTTAAGTTAAGTTAAATTTAGTAATTTGGCTTGGAAATAGGGGTAATGTAAACAAAGCTGAATTAATAAAATATTTTGAAACACTTTGTTCATTGCAAGTAAACAAAATTGTAATGTTTACATTCCCCTACAGCGACAGCTTGCCACAAGCAGAAAATGACCATAGATATAAATTAAATCAGGTTTTGCATACAATGTCATGCAATAATAATAATGTAATCCATATGATTGACACTAACAACATTGTTAGTAAAAAATATTATTTGACAAAAGGTAGATACTACCTTCCTAATTATTACAAACGACAGGTAGCTGTTTTGCTATCTTATTATTTTAGTATTACAGCCAAAAATTTGGCTACACACAATGCTTCTATTGAGCATAATCATGACATTCCAAATCAGACTCTGGAATTTTTTCCTAGTAATTTAAATTAGATAAAAAGACAATAGAGGATGTCTCTAGCACTGACAATTCAAATAATATATTTTATAAAAATAATCAATCAAACAAAAACACTAAAAACTGTAAAATAAATACTGTAAATAAGTTTAAGTTTACTAACTTGGTGCAACAAAATATTCAAGGAATTTGTAACAAAGAATTAGAACTAGACTTGTACATGAACTCAAACAATATTGACATAATCTGCTTAACAGAACATTGGCTGAAAAGTCATGAGCTCATGTTCAACTTCAAGAATCACCAAGTTGGTAGTTCTTTCTGCAGAGTAAATTCTATAAGAGGCGGGTCATTAATATTAATAAATAAACAAATAAAATTCAAAGAACGTAAAAACATTGTCGCCCACTCTGTAGAAAGACACATTGAGATAGCTTGCATAGAGTTGGAGCGGTTCCTTGTTATAAGCACTTATAGCCCACCAACCGCCTCATTTGATATTTTTGAGAAAATTATGGAGGAGATTTTGCATAAGTCTATTACAAAATCAAATAAAGAAATTGTTGTATGCGGTGATTTTAATATAAATTTGCTTGAGAAATATTCATTGAGTACCAGAATAACTAGTTTATTTAATTCATTTGGTCTTGAACCTATATTTATGGAGCCAACTAGAATAACTGCCACTTCGGCCAAATGCATAGATAATATCTTTACCAATATAAACATAATAAGTAAAAATATAATAAGTAATATTCACTCTGACCATCTCGGTCAACTAGTTCAAATAGAAACTAAAATGAACAATAAAGATGTACAAAAAAAAATTACTTATATACCAGTTACCACTGATCGTTTAGAGAAAGTGAGATTGAACCTGGATACCAACTTGCCTTTTTTATTGTATAATGATGATAATCCAAATGATTTATACAATACATTTTTCACTGAATTTAATAAAGTATTCAGTTCCATTTTCACATCCAAAACTATTGTGGTCTCTGGCAGTTCAACATTTTGTGAGTGGGCAACAGCAGGTATTCATAAGAGTAGGCATACCTTGTATGAATTGTACAGTGAAAAACGGTATAACTTTAGTGAAGAGTTTAAAGAAAAAGTAAAAAAATACTCAAGAATCTTTAAGAATGTTTGTCGCTTTGCTAAATCTCAGTATTTAAGCTCAAAAATTAGAAACAGTCAAGATAAAATAAAAGCAGCTTGGAAAATAATTAATAGTGAGACCGGAAAATCCAAAACTCATAATAGTGTAATAAATTTAAATATTAACAATAATATAATTAAGCAAGATATAGATGTAGCAAAGGCATTTGAAACTTTTTTTACTGATATTCCAGTCTCCACTACAAAGTCTTTAAACTCTTCTCATGTAATAGCAGTATCATTGTTAAAAGATAGTTTACCTGAATGTGTCACACAATTTTACTTTGAACATGTGGACAAAAACGATATTATCAAGGCATTCAAAATGATTAATGTAAAAAAAACCACTGATCTCTGGGGCATTTCTGTCAGTGTTATAAAACCACTAATTGACATTATTGCACCAGATCTAGCTTTCATATTTAATCAATGTATTGACAGTGGAGTATTTCCTGATTTGATGAAACATAGCAAGATCATACCTCTATTCAAATCAGGTAGTCATTCCGATCCTAGTAACTTTAGGCCTATATCAGTACTTCCTACATTTAGTAAAATATTTGAAAAACTTATACTAAACCAATTACAACGGCATTTTAATACCAACAATTTACTAGACAGTAAACAATTCGGTTTTACAAAGGGACGCTCAACGACTGATGCCGGTGTTGAGTTAATATCACATATTTTTGATATCTGGGAGGAATCACGCGATGCCTTAGGTATTTTTTGTGATCTGTCGAAAGCTTTTGATTGCGTTCACCATGAAACTCTAATCAGCAAACTACACCACTATGGTGTTAAGGGAGTTTCACTTAAGCTTCTCACATCCTACTTAACTGACCGAACACAACGAGTAGATGTAAATGGAAAGCGTTCTCCGGGGTCAATGGTAAAAATGGGTGTACCACAAGGATCAATACTCGGGCCATTCTTGTTTTTAATTTATATAAATGATCTACCTAAACTTGTAAAGGATGATCACGAGATTGTACTGTTTGCTGATGACACGTCGCTTTTATTTAAATTAAAGCGACGACTTACTAATCTTGACGATGTAAACAATGCAATCTCTAAAGTTGTAACATGGTTTAATGTAAACAACTTATTACTTAACGAGAAAAAAACGAAATGCATTCGTTTTATACTGCCCAACGTTAAACAGGTGAAAGCTAATGTAAAAATGAATAACGAAAAGATAGATCTCGTCGACACCACAGTGTTCCTAGGCATTACTTTAGATAATAAGCTGCAATGGGGCCCGCACATAGATAAATTGTCGAAGAGACTCAGCTCTGCCGCATACGCTGTCAAAAAGATCCGTCATTTTACCGACGTAGATACCGCTAGACTCGTTTACTTCAGCTACTTTCATAGCATTATGTCTTATGGCATTTTGTTGTGGGGGAGTGCTGCTGATATTAACACCATATTTGTGTTGCAGAAGAGGGCTGTTCGTGCAATTTATAACATGGGCCCCAGAGAATCACTTAGAGATAAGTTTAAAGAAATTAATATTATGACAGTGCCTTGTCAGTATATATACGAAAATTTAATGTATGTGCACAAAAATGATCATTTATTCAAAAAAAATTGCGATAATCATAGTATTAACACTAGAAATAAAGATAAACTCGCTGTTCCCACTGTTAGGCTCGCTAAATTTAATAAGTCTTTTATAGGGCAATGTGTACGCTTCTATAACAAGGTCCCAAGCGACGTGTTAGATTTGTCGATTGGCAAATTTAAAAACGTAATTAAACATAAACTGTCTATTAAAGCATATTATAAAATATCTGATTATTTAGAAGACAAAAAAGCTTGGGATGAATCTGCTCCAACTCGACTCGGCATCCGTAACAAAATTGTCAAGGATCATACAAAAAAGTGTTAAGACCAGACAAGTTTCTTGCCGGATTCTTCTTGAACTGGGGTTAGGAGGAACCGGCACCTAGATTCACTAGCATGTAAGAAGACGATTCAAAGTGGTCCTTGTGATTGTAATGAATAAAGTTATTTTGAATTTTGAATTTTGAATTTTTGTATAATATGTATGTATTTACAAAAAAAAACAACGAATGTAAGTAGTATATCAGTCATGTGGCCAGATGATGTTGTGTGAAATGTCCGGTATTATTATTATTACATATATATGAAAGATATAGATAAAGATAAATATGTACATATATCTATATATATACCACAGGCTAACGTGACCTGGATAAAACTCGCCGAGACACATTAGCCAGCGCGGCAAATAAACCTTCAAATGGCTTTACCCCTTTTTAGAGTTCTGAAGTCCTAAGGAAGCTTCATAGTTTCGGTATGTTCGTCTGTCAGTCTGTTAGCCTTTATTTTTGCTCTTGCTCACAAACTATTAGTTTTATCGTGACATATTATACCAGGAAATACTTATTAGTGACTCCTACCAAGTTATGAAAAAAAACTAACTAAGTAGTAAGTAAGTAGTCACATTGCTCGGAATTCTCTAGAATATTCTTATTACTCCATCAACTCATTTTTATCTCAAAGAACGATTTGAATTTCTACATATATCTAACCCCCGATCCTTGCGCTCCTCAGATACCAATCAACTCAAAATACCCGTTCACTCCTCTACCTTCCATGGAAAGTCGTTTACAGTGCAGGCTGTCCGCTTGGAACGCGGTGCTTGTACTTAATAGAAAGGCCAAGTCTTTCCCCATCTTCAAGATGGTCATGGTCATGAATCATTATATGTCGTGCTGTTATACCTAATTATTTCTATATTGTTGATATCTTATACCCACTTTTGTGCTATGATTTTATCTGTTTATTATCATACCTATTGTATATGTATTTATTTATATCAGTATTATATTTAGTTTATTTAAAGATTATGTAAGTATATAATTATATTTATATTTATAACACCACGATGCCCCTTCTCTGTTTATTTATAGTCCAATCCAAAGTTTGCCTGGCAGAGATCGCTGCTAGCGATAAGGCCGCCTATTGTATTGCCCTTTATTGTAAAATAAATGTTTTGTATTTCTCTGTGTCGTAAAGCAATAAAGAATTATCTATAGATAAGTAGTATATCAGCCATTAGGTATCCATAACACAAGCTCTGCTTA
This sequence comes from Lampropteryx suffumata, assembly GCA_948098915.1. Classification (NCBI taxonomy): domain Eukaryota; kingdom Metazoa; phylum Arthropoda; class Insecta; order Lepidoptera; family Geometridae; genus Lampropteryx; species Lampropteryx suffumata. Next base: position 6,084,533 of record OX402568.1, on the reverse strand, counting down.
CTTTGGGGCCAGATGATGCTGTGTGAAATAGCCGACATTATTTATTTTATTTATTATTATTTCACATATACATACAAAAATATATTTAAAAAAATTACATCTGAATTGAGAACCACCGTCTTTTTTTGAAGCTGGTTAAAAATAGAGATGGGTTTCATAGAATCAATACTAGGAACCGAAGCAAATAATACATCCCTAAATTACGACGAGAAAAAGTAAATAAGTCCTTTCATGGTGCGCATTTGAACAAGCAATCTTTCTAGAATTTAAAGCTTGTAAAAAGGGTAGTCTTGTGATGAGGGTACAAGCATCGCGATCCGATCCTAGATGAGGTTGGCGCAACCCCGATAGGAATAGCATATACAAAGTCAGGATATACCCAGCAGTGCAGTGCAGCAGTCCTGGGGCTGTGGATGATGACAATGATGAAGCCCCAGGTTAAATTTACACAATCTCTACTCCACTGCGCTTTGGTCCACACTCGCCGTATTAGAAGATATTTTTTAATGAATTTCATTTTTCTATAGTAATAAATAATGTCAGACATTTAACACAGCGTCATAAGGTAAGCAGAGATTGTGTTATAGCAACCACATGACTGTTTAACTAATTATATACTTATTTTCGTAAACAAATACGTATTACACATAGAAAAATACGCAGACCCGAGACAAATACTTGTAGATCATACAAAAATTTGTCCCGTGGCAGGAATCGAACCTTCTGCGTCTCAGGCAGGCCTTCGCCCACTTCATCACTGAGGTCGTCAGCCATAAATCAATCATGTATTACCCATAACACAAGCTCTGCTTACCTTGGGGCTGGATGATGCTGTGTCCGGCAATCCGGTCCGGTAAAAAAGTCCGGTAAAAAAGTCCGGTATTATTTATTTAATTTTATACCTAAGCATAGACAACATAATAAAGGACACTTTATCGTCGGTTTTGAATATTAATTTGGATGACAAGGCATGGCTGCAGGCCTCCCTACCTGTCAAATCGGGAGGCTTAGGTATTCGCAACATTTCATGTGTTGCCCTACCGGCGTTCTTGTCTTCTGTCTACAGCACTACAGTAATTTGGTTGAAAAAATTCTGATTCTGTCTTTTCCCGCTAGTTCTGGCATCACTCATAAAATTTAATATCTAGACGAAGCAAGAAACGCTTGGAACAGTGCTTGCCCCAATTCTGCTCCCCCAAGAACCTTTCGGCCCAACGGCAATGGGACGGGCCTCTATGTGAGCTTACATGGAATGATCTGTTAGAAACATGTTCAAGCTCCGTAGATCGCGCCCGTCTCCTAGCCGTTTCGAAATGGGAGTCAGGACATTGGTTACAAGCACTACCATTATCTAACATTGGAACATTATTAGATCCTACAACATTTCGAGTTGCAATTTGTCTGCGGTTGAGTGCGCGGTGCTGTGCCCCTCATCAGTGCCAGTGTGGTACAGCGGTCGACCAGCTTGGTCTCCATGGGTTATCGTGTCATAGGGCCGACGGTACGATTGCCCGCCACGCCAGTATTAACGATATCATTCGTCGGGCACTCACCAGCGTCAACGTACCAGCTGTTCTCGAACCTAACGGTCTGATACGTGATGATGGTAAGATGCCTGATGGTATGACTCTTGTCCCTTGGGAGATGGGTAGGTCATTAGTGTGGGATACTAGTTACGTAGACACCCGGGCCGCATCCCATCTGTCGGGGACTTCCGTTAGGGCCGGTGCGGCGGCTGAATGTGCCGAGGACCTCAAAAACCGCAAATATGCTGGTTTGGATAAGGCCTACATATTTTTGCCTTTTGGAGTCGAGACCTTGGGCCCGTGGGGAACAGGAGCCCACCTCGTTTTCAAAATAATTTTTTGGCGTCTGGTAGATACGTTGCATGACCCAAGAGCTGGCTCCTATCTGGCTCAGCATATTAGCATTGCCATTCAACGTGGTAATGCCGCCAGTATCTTGGGAACGCTGCCCTCTGGCAGTGATCTGGATCAGTTGAGCTATCTATAGATCCTTTTAAACGGTCTTTTGATAGCTCAACTGTTTCAGGTGTATTTTATATTATTGTATATTATTTTGTACATTTCTGTAATTATTTCTGTTAATTTATACCTTAAGGATACACGAGTCAGCGGCACAAACTCGTTAGTGGGCTCAGCTAAAATGCATGCTATTTCACCTAGCTTAGTGTGAGAAAAGGATAGACGTTCACCAAGGATAGAGATGAGCAGTAAGGAGATAGCGTGATTATAATTTTGTGTCATATGATCAGATTAATCTATGATTTTTAAATAAAACGATTGCGTAAAAATAATGAATAGACCTTTGGCTCAAGGGTTCTCATGAAAAAACTACTGAATGTATTTATTTAAAAAAAGTTATTTGAGCTCTTGAATGAATATTCTATGCTTGTATCTGAATATTTTTTCAGTTTGCGTACTCCGTTTGTTATTTATTCACACCTAAAGTTGCGCTAAAATCAGTGATGAAAAACGATTTTTTTTGAGTCTTGTATCTTTCAAACTCATATTATTTTTACAATTCTATATTGATACAAGCATAGATTATGACAAGAAAAAGTTATATCACTTTTAGTTTTGGTTGTTCATCATCAGACGGTGGTGTGATCACCCTTCGACGTTTGTATGGAAAGATAATCGACTTGTTCACTCTTAATACAGTATCCTCAGCAAATAACCTTTTGTATAGAAAAATGTGTCTATTCATGATATTCATGGTATAAATGATTCAAGTACCTATATAATAGTTACAGAACGTATCCATTATCATAATTAAACAAGGGTTCTAATCTAATGAAAAGCTACATTGGGTCCTGATTTCCAATTCTATTGGGTAGCCTTGGCTTATAAGAAGCGATGACCGCTAAATGACGGCAGTTAAAGAGGCTGCATTTTTTTCTGTTCTGTACAATGACTTTCAATAATAAAAAACTATTAAATTTCTTTAAATTTCCGCCCTTATTTTGATTGCAGTCCAAATAAGAGTGACATTTTTAAATGTTTTACAATAAGTTAAAATTGTCATTTGATTATTTTAAGGATTATTTTTCCTATTATCCGCAGTTTTAATCAACCCCTCTTTACATGATGAGTAAATAGCGCTAAAACGCGTCAATTTAGTAAATTTAAGATTTAAAAATGTTACTTCAAATCAGGCTTTCGTGTAAATTAAATAATATTGTTCGTACTTTTTATGTATAAAAATATTATTTTACATTTTGGTTGGTAATAGAATCAGGGACATTATTTATTTATTTAAAGAAATAGTTACAACATCATTACAGCGTTTCCAAGGCGATGTTAGAGTTACACAAAAAAAACATAATAATTAATTAAATAAATATGAAACATAATTATTCATAAATATCTAAATAAACTACATGATCAATACTAAGATATAATAAGTCACCTACAAATCAATATCAGTAATAAATGGCTAGAAAAATAAAATTTAAACATATACCTTATAACAGGTTAGTGAAGGATCAAAAGGATTACTAGAAAGAAAGTAGCCAAAGCGTTCAGCCAAATGTCAAACTAGGTGGAAGCACTGACATGCAGCAGCAACTAGGTATGTGAGGTAATATTAAGACTGGGTAACCATATTGACAATACGTTGAGAAGGTCATCCCACAGGCAAAGCGCATTTTTCTCTGTGGTGCCATCTAGTTATGTTTCGAAGTACTACTCTGGCTGTAGTTTTTTAGGCGGTGTTACAACCTATATATATAAAAAACTGCAATAATATATTTATTGATACAATCAATTACTAATATTATGTATAGGTATTGTTTGAATCATTAGTTTCATTGCAACTGGAATCAAATTTCACATATACAATGTTTTTTATATAAATTAAATAAATAAATAAATTATGCTGGACATTTAACACAGCGTCCTATGGCCCCAAAGTAAGCAGAGCTAATGTTATGGTTACCACATGCATGTACCACTGATATACTACTCATCTTTATATGTATAAATATTCTGTGCGTGTGTTTGTAATTAAACTCCTCCTAAATGGCTGGACCAATTTTGATGATTTTTTTGTATGGGTTCAAGTGGATTCGAGAATTGTTTAAATATACAATTCGTTTTTTTTAAACGCGCGGACGAACGGGAAATCTGGTAAACTTTTTTATTAAATAATCATATATTATACATAGGAAAACACCCAACTCCGAGACAAATACCGGCAAATACAAATACTGAAAACTGGCGCTACAGAGGTCGTCGGATTTCCATAGATTGTTCGGATTTTGTGATACGCACTTTTGGTTTCTATTCATTTGTCATACATTCATCGATAAAACATATGACATCGACAAAAGCAATGTAGTGTTTGTATCGGAATTCCATAACCTCAGGGCAGATACGACAAAAAATTGTACCATTAAAGTTGTAACACCTTAAGCATTGACTGCTGGTCTGCAATGTTTCATACATTGCCGTTCTCAACATTAGCCTTTCAATTACGTTCGATGATCAACACGCAATGGATAACTGTAAATTAGACTGATATCTTTGCAACGTAACGGGTGAAACGCGACTGAAAGAAAAGTGGGCTACTAGCACAATTTAAAAGTTCTTTTGTCAATGGGCTGATGCATTCTTTTTGTATAGAAAGTATGTTTATGTATGTTTATGATTGAAAATATTTTTTTACGGCTGTCAGATAACGTCCGCCGTATTAGAGAAATTACCAACTTTACGGAAAGTGGTTACCCATAGGTTTTCTACAAGTCTAATTCGCTGCCTGTCACACCGAAAGAAAAAATTGCTCTACTTTTTGTTTTGGTATTTGAATCGATTCTGATAAACATTTGTGTATTGAGCGTAGACGATCTCTATAGAACAAGGAATGTTTGGTTTGGTGCTGTGTGAAGTTATACACTTTTTTAACCGACTTAAAAAAAGGAGGAGGCTCTCAATCCGGTTGTGTTTTTTATTTGACGACCTCACAAATGTTTGTATGATCTGCAAGTATTTTTCTCGGGTCTGGGTGTTTCTATGTATAATATGTATGTATTTAAACAAAAAAAGTATATAAGTAGTATATCAGTCATGTGGTACCCATAACTCAAGCTCTTTTTAGTTTGGGGCCAGATGATGCTGTTTGAAATGTCCGGCATTATTATTATTATTTTTTAATGTTTGTTACCTCATAACTCCGTCATTTATAAACCGATTTGAAAAAATATTTTATCATGTGAAAGGATATATATTCCGTTTGGTCCCGTAGCAACTTTATCAAAATCGCTTGATAGAGTTAGTTTGGTTTTTAAATCAAAAAAGCTGGAAAAAATATGTCATCCAAGTAAACGAAATTTCGATATTTTGATTCCTGTGACGTTCTAATGGTGTTAATGAATTTCGAAATATGATAAGGTACTAAAAAGCGTAAAATAACAACTTCTTTAACTGACCGTATAAACAGATTTTGATTTGTTTTTTAACCGACTTATAAAAATAAGTTTCTTGGGCTCAAATTTCATTCAATGTATTCGGTCTTTTTGTTAGTTTTTAAAACGTAATTACAATATTTTTGCAACTTAGGTCCAAGTTAACGCATTGCAGATTTCGTGTTTGGGGAAAAATTACGAGTAGATACATAATATAGAGATGCCTATAGAGTTTGTTCAGCTAAATATGTATCACAAGAATAGGCCACTAACTCATACGAATTAATACCTAGTCATTTTAGTAGAGTTGTACTGTCACCTACCTACTCTAGCAATAACAGTTTTTAAGTTTATAACATACTATCAGCATACGCGGCTTCTGGCCGCGTCTTCGCAGCCATAGTACACACGGTAGCCTATGACCGTTCTTAAGATACAATCTATATCCATACCAAATTTGATTGATACAAAAAAAATAAAAAGTTCTGTTGATCCAATGCTACCAAACTTCAGAGAATCACCCGCTAGGCCAATCTGAAGATTTTCTAAAAATTTCATCGTAATCGGTCCAACCGTTTTGTAGTCTATAGAGAACATACATAAACACATCGCCTTTTATACGTATAGATTACTAGCTGCTGCCCTAAAAAGTAGCGTGTGTCCTTCTCCAAGGTCCCATGTATCTCTATACCAAAATTCATCAAAATCGGCTTAGCGGTTTAGGCGTGAAAACGCGACAGACAGACAGACAGAGAGAGTTACTTTCGCATTTATAATATTAGTAGAGATATGACATTATAATATATTATGACATACCTATGAGTTATAACATTACATACGTAATTCATTGAAAAATGGTTGGAACAAGTCTCTGGAGCCTGGCAGGGTTATTACGAGTAGCAGTAGTAACAACAATCGCAACGCGGCAGCAATATCTGTGAAATTCAGTCTCAAGTCGACAAAATACTTGTATGTCGAAAACTACTCACTTCACTGCCTATCACCTACATACAGGGTAAAATACGCCTATAGTAGAAATATTAGCGAACAATAATGACGTTTTAAAAATTAAAAAGGAACTGACTTCAATAATTGATATTTGAGCCTATAAGAATACGATGATATTGAGAACCTTTTTAGGTTATAGTAGTAGATTAAAAAGTTTTGAATAATTTCAATACTTAATCATTTTAATTTGTAAACATCACTAGAAAGTCTCAGGGAAGAAAATACAAAATTTCGTTTACTTAGATGACATATTTTTCCAGCTATTTTGGTTTAAAAACCAAACTACTGAACCAGTTTTGATGAAATTTCTGTAAATGAAATTTCACATAAAAAAACTTTTTCAAATCGGTACAAAAATTACTGAGTTTTGAATTAAAAAATCAAAATAAGAAAAAGTGCAACTGAATTGAGAAATTTTTCCTTTTTTTGAAGTCTGTTAAAAAATTCGTTTGACAGCAGTGAACGCGCAATCCATACCTATTGCTCGCCTGTCACCTACCCAGACTCGAAACCAGGACAAGTTTCTTGTCGGTTCTTCTCGAGCTTGGGTTAGGAGGAATTGGCACCTAAATTCACCTAGTTTAAGACGTTTCAAAGTGATCCTTGTGATTGTATTGAATAAGGTATCTTTTGACTTTAACGTACAAACGGAGTTTTACGGCAATGATCCGCGCTTATGTATTAGTTGTCGCAACTTACGTAATCAGGGGACCGATATGTCCCGCGGGTCCTGATAACAAGACAGCTCCGAATAAAACATGAGAAGTAACTCCAATGAATAATTTGTGGTTTAGTGATGTAAAATGTTAGGCCGGTCGGACACCAATTGTCACGGAGACAGTAAAGTGGGTTTATAGTGTTACTTGTCTAGTCCTAAATCCAGGTTTTAAACATTCCTTTGTATTGGATGTTTGTTTGTTTTTATCTTATTACCGTGTCACTAGTTTTTTCGATCCAGTTTGGTGAAGATATTTAAGTGCGACTCAGCGGCTCTTTTTGTGCATATGGCACATGTTTCATGGCAAAGGTTGCCTGGCAGAGATCGCTGTTAGCGATAAGGCCGCCCATTGTATTGCCTTTTATTGTAAAATTAGTGTCTGTGTATTTTTCTGTGTGGTATAACAATAAAGAGTTATCTATCTATCTATCTATCTATCTATCTATGTTTCAAACTTTTTTATTTTGTTAGGTTCTACAACATGCCAGTTTCCTCACGATGTTTTCCTTCACCGAATGAGAGTACTGGACGACCGGAGGATCCAAGGATAGAACCACTACCACCAGGTCACTGGTGTTCTCAAGAGTGAGAAGATATAAATAAATATTGGTGGACAATGCACACAACACCATCTAGCCCCAAACTAAGCATAGCTTGTAATATGGGGACCAGATGACTGATAGAATACATAATATGTTTAAATACATACTTATGATACTTTATCTTTATCTCTACTATGTATCTATTTCAATATACTTTATAACACCCAGACACAGAACAGACACGTATGTTCATTACACATGTTTGTTCTGGGAGAAAATTGAACCCTCAACCTACAGCGCAGAAGGCAGAGCTACTACCAACTGAGCTGATAGGCCAGTTACCGAAACCGAAATAACTAATAGTAATAATAAAAACATACTAATAATAATTGTGGGGACATTACTTAACGCGCCACTTAGGTTTCGTTTCTTTATTAAAACAGGTATTAATAATATATTTATAATAGTAATTATAATAAACTAGCTCTTGCCCGCGGCTTCGCACGCGTGGTACCTACATAAAAAGTATCCTATGTCCTTCTCCAAGGTCCTATATGTTTCTATACCAAAATTCATCAAAATGGGTTTAGTGGCTTAGGCGTGAAAGAAATAAAGACAGACAGAAAGACACACAGATAGAATTATTTTCGCATTTATAATATTAGTAAGGATAATATATGATATATATACATATATATATATATATATTTATATATTTGTCCATACAACTTTTCATCCCTCTTTTCAAACCTTTACAACACTTTTTTCCATTTAAAAAGTAGCCTATGTCCTTTCTCAAGCTTTAGACTATTTGTGTACCAAATTTCATTTAAATCGCTTTAGTAGTTTTGGCGTGAAAGCGAGACAGACAGACAGACGGACAGACAGACAGACAGACAGAGTTACTTTCGCATTTATAATATTAGTAAGGATAATCGCGGAAATTTCACACAGCATCATCTGGCCCCAAAGTAAGGAGAGCTTGTGTTATGGGTACCACATGACTGATATACTACTTATATACTTTTTTTTATACATACATACATATTAAACATAGAAACACCCAGACCCAGAAATTGTAAGATACATACTTTGAAAAGATTCATTAGTCATTACTTCGTAACATGTTCCTTTTAAAACAAAAAATAAATACCTTAACATTCGAGAGTAAAAGCATTACAAAAGGAATAAATTTACATATAGCAAATTAATTACATTATCAAATATGTTATTTTTATCCGGCTAAATGTGTCCGGCCTTTATCTTTAATAAGGGTGGTGTTTACGCTCGATGTTCAGTAATGAATACGCGATCAAAGGCTCTTGATGTAGGGAAATCTTACTTGTACATTTTCTTTGATCAGTGAGTATGTTAAGTAGATACCTAGGTAGATGTATATCTACATCCCAAGCGAAGCGTCCCAAGCGACGTGTTAGATTTGTCGATTGGCAAATTTAAAATGTAATTAAACAGAAACTGTCTATTAAAGTTTATTATAAAATATCTGATAATTTAGATGACAGAAAACCTTGGGATGAATCTGCTCCAACTCGACTTGGCATCCGTAACAAAATTGTCAAGGATCATACAAAAAAGTGTTAAGACCAGACAAGTTTCTTGCCGGATTCTTCTTGAACTGGGGTTAGGAGGAACCAGCACCTAGATTCACTAGCATGTAAGAAGACGATTCAAAGTGATCCTTGTGATTTTATTGAATAAAGATATATTGAATTGAATTTATTTGACACATATGTACTAAATCGAAGCTTAAGGCGACTCCTTGATCAAATATGAATATGAAATGAAAGATGAAATTTCGAGTATGAAAATTTTCACATTCATCCCTACTATTATTATAAAAGTAACTCTGTCTGTCTGTTTGTCTGTCACGTTTTCACGCCAAAACGGCTGAACCGATTTTGATGAATTTTGGTATAAATACGACCTTGGAGAAGGACATAGGCTACTTTATTTGTAGGTACCACGCGTGCGAAGTTGCGGGCAGCAGCTAGTAGTTTATATAGAGAAGAAGTGCAGAATGCTAATTTTTTAATTATGCATAAAAAATACATTAATTATTATTTAATTATGGTCGAATTTTGACCAATGGGCGAACACTAGTTATGTTAAAAATTTTACGGGTAATGTTTTATTAAGCTTTCTCGCCGCGTATTTGTGTATGCTGCAAGTTAAAACGATGTCAACTATTGAAGATGATGATGGCGAAGACAAAACATTCGTGAGTTGTACTATACATTTTGATAGACACGTATTATTTTGTCGATGGAGGCACCGACACTGTTTCGATTCACCTAGAGAATCTTCATCAGGGTGAGATTGATCCGCGGTCCGCTCGTTGCCGCTCAAGTTCACGGTTCGCACTTAACCATGTGTACGATTCAGTGCGAACCGTGAAATCAACATTTTTCGCACTAAAGTTAATTTGCTGTGGGCACCGTCTTAAAGGGTCAAGTCTTTGACAAATCCAATCTTTATATTAAACATGTGCCTATTTTTAACCGACTTTATCAAAATCGTTTCTTTTCCTATCGTTTATTTGACCTATCCATATTATATATATACAAAATACATCTACTTTCCACTAAAAATGTATTATGGGCTCAAATTTCATTCAATTAAGTCGGGGTCTTTTTAGTTTTGAAAACGTAATTATTATGCCAAACTAATGCTAAGTACTATAATTACGTTTTAAAAACTTAATTTAAAAATTTGATTTTTCAGCTCGACCGATTTTTATAAAGTTTATATGGGACTTGTGAAGTATAACAAAAAAATTAATTTTCCAATCGGTTTAGCCGTTTTCAAGTAATCGGTGAACATACATAAAAAAAAAAGATTCCGACGAATTGAGAACCTTTTTGATAAAATCGGTTAAAAAGTCAGTTAAAAATAAATAAATATTGATGCACAATCCACATCAAACAAATTAGCCCCAAACTAAGCATAGCTTGTAATATGGGAGCAAGATGACTGATAGAATACATATAATATTTTTAAATACATACTTATGATACATAAATAATATTAATGTACTTACAAAAAAAGTATATTGGTAGGCTTTCGCCCACTACGCCACAGAGAGCTATAAATTAATCCCATATCATATGTTATAGATATGGATTAACATATGGGCTACATTTTATCCAAGTACCACGCGAGTAAAGCCGAGGTTAGCAGCAATAACAAAAATTAATATTAGTGGCAGTCCTTACAAACCAATAATAGTGCTCAACCGAACTTCGAATATTAATTCGAACGTCAAAATGTTTTCATTACGTGAAATGTTCGAAAGGGCTTTGCACAGCACTCGACGGAACTCCAAAAACAAACCGGGTTCCCGATAGGTAGAATTGAAACCACTCTATTCGCGTACCCATCTACTTCTGCGAGTTTCAACTTTGTTTGGTAAAGTGGTGTAAGTGAAGATTTACGAAAATTGAGAATTTTAAAGTTAAGTTTTAAAGACGAGACATCCTATAATAAAACACTAGCTAATTTCTTGTTGAAATTTTCTTCTTCTTTGTTAGCGGCATAACGATGCCAATTTTGTCAAGTGTATAGATTGTTTAAATAGTTATTCGTTAACTGAGCGTTAACTGAATTTGAACATCGTTGTCGTTTGTCATTTATTATCCTACTAATGTTATAAATATTTTAATCAGGTTTAGAATAGCGAGATATTTATAGAAATCCCAAAACGCATCGATTGCGCTTTCTAATTTAATGGTAAAATGGTGACTTTTTCTATGTTTACAAATTAATTGCCTTCGAATAATTCTTTTTCTATTTCGATTTGAATAATTATTTTGTTTTCCTAAATACTGGGGTGGTTTACATTTACAACCAAATGTTTTATTGGTTAAGGTACAAAATTATACGCTTTATTTTGTTATGCTTGAATCACAAAGAAACACAAAACTTTTATACCAATTATTACACCCGAGTCAATAACCAGCTTTATTAACAAAAAAATAACACCAAAATTACTAATAAAACCCGAAATAACTCACAAAAATAATAATATAATATCCATATCACGTATCAACGCCAATTGGCGTAGTTTGAATTGACGCCACACGTGTTAACAGTGTATTTTTTTGTATATTTAGTGGTTTACCCAACATTGCCATCAGACAGCAGATACGGCATACACTCGCGGAGTTTCAGTGAGTAAATACAGCGTCTGCGTCTGTTTGAGAAGCGGAAGCGTTGAGTTGCAGAGTGTCTTTGGGCTGGTATTTCCTTGCTTAGATATTTGTAAGTTTGTATGAGCACCTATGGCCATCTTATGACGATATTAATACGCTACTAGTCACATAAATCGGGTTAGTAATTTTCGCATAATTATATAATACTTCGAGTGAGGATATCTATGTGGAACTGATCCCAGATGAGTGCTGCTTGGAGACTGATGATGGAGACTGCGATAGTCCTTAATTATTGGGGTTAGTCCCCCTGCTGCCTAACAGAAGAGCTAGCAATAGAGAAGGAAAACTTGAACCAAGCCCGGCTCGGTGCCAGCTGTTATGCACCTGCAACCGAACCGACACCGCATGTACTGATTCGTCTTTCCTGCGGGTCCTGTCGGCTAGGTCGAGAGCTTACATTAAGGCTTACCTAAGTGCATGAAAGGAGCCTCTGAGGCGCATTTTGGTTAGAAATAACCAGTGACACGATAAGAAGAAGAAGTTACATGAAAGTTTCCACAGTAAAATCAAAAAGCCGACATAGAGTCATCTCAGCTTGCTTCTCTTATGGCCGAAACTCAAACTCAGATTAAAACTCAAACTAGGCAGACTTTGTCAGCATTACATTACATTACATTCAGAAACTGTCAGATAATCTATGCATAGTTATCGATCTGAATTGAGTTTCGTTCAGAAATGCGGGCCTTAGCAACCAGACTATTTGTGGAGCTGTATCGAGTAGGTAAGAGACGGTTCCCTATATTTGGATATCTTTGTGTCGTTAACGGAGCGTACCGCTAACTAGATTTCGAAGTGTAGCTTTGTTTATTGCAATAGAACATTCTAGATTGTTAATATAAAATGTTCTGTACTATGTAGACATAGAGACGAGCAATTTCTTCTGAGCACTACCGTGCTTTAATGGGCACCATAATAATAATAATGCCGGACATTTCACGCATTTCACACAGCATCATCTGTTAGAGGTACCACACGACTGATTCACTGCTTATATACTTTTCTTTTATATAAACCTTAGACTGTCAGTCCTAGCCTGGCAGTCAAGCTGGTTTTTTTCGCTAGTTGGAAATAAACAGAATTGGAATTTGAATTCGATTACCGAAATTACCTTAGACAATCGATGTCATAATCAACAGTCGATATTGTTTCGTTATCAAATTCAAATCATCGATTTGAATTTGATAACGAAACAACTGTCCATACGGCTGAATTTGGCGAACATTTCATCAATGTTATCGTTATAAATCAGCTATCGTTATAAATAGCTGAGTTGATGCTTAGACATTTAAAAAAAGTTGTTAAGCTATGTGACCTTTTGAGCGGCCTATAAACTCTGCCACCAGAGTACACTCTCTCATACGAAAGGAGTTAATTTAATTGTTACATTATTATATTTAGTTTTAAGGTGTACAATAAAGAATTGCATGCATTTATATAATATATACATGTCTATATCTATAACACTGAAATTATGTAGTCACGAGTTACTTCCATGTGGTAGAATCTAAAAGAGGGAGAAAATTTAGGGTATATTCATATCTAAACGAGAATTTAAGACAGATTTTACCTTAGAGCAAAGCTGTTGAACACTAATGCTAGAAAAATAGCAACGGTATTTTCTGTTCAACATTTAATTATTTAGATGACCGATTACATATTTGTCGTTTGGAAAACCTCAATAAAATGCTCACTAAACAAACAAATACTCCAACTAGCCAAACTCACACTGATGAAAATTATCTAGATGAATCGAAACAGTGTCGGTGTCGGTGCCTCCATTGACTAAATAATACGTGAATAAAACCCGTCTTTATCAATGTTCGATAAACACGCGTTTTACTCCCGTATTATTTTGGGTACATAGAACTCATGAAAGTTTTGAAAGTGAAATGGTCTCCTGAGATCTCTAGTTACGAGGGTCTTGGAGGATGTGTTTAAAAAGAGTAGTAAGAAGCACGTCCAAACACTATATTTGACACATGCCCATTTTTGTGAGTAATAAAAACTACTGAAGGTTAAACAAAATTGATAATTAATATTGGTGAATGTTTTACACGATACCATCTAGCCCCAAACTAAGATACGAGATTCGATCCAAATTTTGAAAATTTCAATTAAAATTTAAACATTAAATAAACATTAAAAATCAAAATTTTGACTTAATTGACCAAAATTAATAAATAAATATATCCGGCATATTTCACACTACCGTGCTTTAATGGGCACCATAATAATAATAATAATACATAGAAACACCCAGACCCGATCATACAAATGTTTGCATGATCTGCAGAAAAATACTTGCAGAACATACAACATTTGTCTCTCGGTGGGAATCGAACCCGCAACCTTCTGCGTCTCAGCCGGTCCTTGGCCCACTGCGCCACAGAGGTTGACAGAAGAATGAAGAATGGAGAATGAAACTGACCGATAGATGACCGATAGGATGAATGGCATGTAACGATAAGAGTATTAGATATGAATGGGGATGAACACAAAAGTAACAGAAGGGATGATAACCAAATAAATAATAAATATTGATGGACAATGCACACAACATCATCTAGCCCCAAACTAAGCATAGCTTGTATTATGGTAACCAGAAAATTAAGGAATATTTTTATGTTTTTAAATAGATATGTTACTTTTATAATACCCAAACATTGAACCAACACCAATGTTCATCACACAAATGTTTATTCCAGGAGGGAATCGAACCCTCAACCTACAGCGCAAAAGGCATAGCTACTACCAACTGATCTGACAGGCTAGTCAAGAAAAGATAAATTTAATGTAAGGAATACGATATAATAAGTATATAAATAAATATATATACATATTGGTGGACCATGTACACAACCCAATCTAGCCCCAAACTATGCATAGCTTGTATTATGGTGATCAGATGACTGATTAAAATACTTATATATTTTAATAAATAGATACATATGATACATTATTACACCCAGACACAGAAGCAACACCTATTTTCATCACACAAATTTTTATCCTCAAAGGGAATGAAACCCTCAACCTACAGCGCAGAACGCAGATATACTACCAACAGAGCTGACAGGCCAGGAAGTCAAGGAAAGATAGATGTGTGAAAGACGATATAGGTATAAAATGCCTGAGTACTGAGAGGAGACAGCTAATAGAGGGAGATGGATGAATTAAAAATATTGTGACCCAAATTTACTTGGAGTAAGGGCAGGAAGAACTATTTTAATATGTTTTAATATGTTTTATTTAGTTTTTTTTTGTTTTCGTAATTTCATCACAATATTTTCTTCACCATTCGAGGTATAATATCTACAGCTATCATAAAGCGGTAGTTTCATTACAGGAGATCGCACCTTTAAGGCGTCCGAACCACTTTAAGCTCGTCGCTAATTTCAGAGAAAACTTGGACAATACCCTATTGTTGTATTCGCTACAATAATAATTGCTAGTGGTCTCCCTCGGGGTGGATTTTTGAATGGCAACCATGAACCAGAGATTGGAGAAGATAGAATGTTCTAGACTAGACATTCTCAAAGATACATTTTTAAGAAACACTATTAGTGTACAATAATACATTTCGCTTATGTATCAGTTTGTCTATTAAGACGCCGATACTGTTTCGAATTATACGGTTTTAACTCACGTATTATTTTGTCGATGAAGGCACAGATATTTCGATTAATCTCGAGAATCTTTATCAGGCTGAGTTTGAGTTGCACTTAAACCAGTCTAAGTGCTCTCATCGACAAAATAATACTCGAGTGAACCCGTGTTATTATAATTGTACAACTCAGGTTGAAATTCTCAAGGATGTAAGTAAGTAGAGATCTGAGGAGATGTCTAACGAGTCTAGGGATTAAATTCGTGAGCATAATTTACTTATCATTAAGGGCTATTTTATGATAAATTCGATAATGAAGCGCTCCTAGCATAGCTACTTGCTTGTTCGTATTAGATCAACTAAGTACGCAGTCAGTACTTGGATGGGTGACCGTACTAGCATTCATTGATAAGTGCTTCCATGCCTTGGAGGTCACGTTAAGCTGTCGGTCCTGGCTTTTTAACTTATTAAGCCATGACAGAGTTGGCTATTGACTTATCAAAACTAGTTATCGTAAATTTGTTAGGCTCGCTAACGTCAACCATCAAACATTTAAACTAGGTATCTTGAAATGCGGTGGTCAAGCTGAGACGTGGGTACCTACTTGTATCATTATCATTTTGTAATGCACTAGTTGCAGCCGTGGTTTCGCATTTGTACCTCCATAAAATGTAGCCTATGTTCGTCTTTAAGATACAATCTATGTTCTTTCTAAATTTCCAAATTTCATTGAGATCCGTTTAGCCGTTAGTCGTGAAAAGGTAAAAAAACAAAAGACAGACAAAAGATATGTACTTTTGAATTTATAATATTAGTTGTGTATTGATTAGGTAGGTTTAAAATGTTGTGGTTCTGTTTTTTCATCGAGATAGCTAGTTTCGTAAAACATTAACGATCTTCTGTAGCTCTCACTAAAGTCTAAATTAGAGTAACATTTTTAAATAGCGAAACATCAGATTCAGGGCCACTATCTGTAATCACTACATAGTATAAAACAAAGTCGCTTCCCGCTGTCTGCCTGTCCCTATGTATGCTTAGATCTTTAAAACTACGCAACGGATTTTGATGCGGTTTTTAATAGATAGAGTGATACAAGAGGAAGGTTTATATGTATAATACATGCATAATATAGTAGAGAAACACTAATAATTTTAGAGGTTTCTAATGTGATGTCGTAAATAAACCCTTTTTTTGCGTTTATATTGCAAACGCTGGCTGAACCATTCTGTAGTATATTTAGGGTGCAATGCTGATACATTGCACCCGTGCGAAGCCGGGGCGGGTCGTTAGTTACCTATATAGTAAGAAGGGAGTAAACTTAATTAGTATTTGAATTTATTAGATGAATTGGCTAGGTTTCGTTTTTAGCTCTCACTGGCTGTTCTACGTATGCTGAATTTCTTGGGCTTCTCTTTTCATTGCCTTCCGTGGCCCAAGAACAAAAGGTAAAATACGGGAGAAGTGGGTTTTTTGTTTGTTTTGCGAATTTATAATTAGGAAGTCTTAGAGTTGGACAATAAATTGAAGGAGTAATGAAATGCCTCGACTTTTATTATGACTTTACTTACGACGGGAAAGGAAATAAAGGATTAACTAACTTTATCTCTTGGATATTGTTCTTGTTGTGATGCTAGAGATCAAATTCCACTGCAAGGCGGGTGGGACATGTCTCTGATGACACCTATGTACCTGAAATATGTACCTAAAACCTGCCTACCAGCTTAAGTTATAAGAGATCGAGATGTTAAAGAATTTTCGATGTTTTTAATCACATTCCGAATTTAATGAGAAATAAATTAGACGTTACTTTGACAAACCTTCAAACATAGCTACTCAATTCAAGGATCTGATTTACGAAGAATCTTAGGATATTTTATTTGAATGATTTTTTCAGTCTACCATGTCATGGGATATCAAAGCAGCACTTCTTTCTGAACTCATCAAAACAACCAAACTATTTGTTAAAAAAACTGTGACCAAAAAAGAAGCATTCACACGAACGTGCTCATAAGCTCCCTAAATGGTGGGAGCTACTTGAACGAGAGTGCTCGTGTGTGACCGAGCATAATCACGTGACCTAGATACCGTAAGTAGATACTAGGAGTGCCATGGAAGTACTAAAGCAAAAATTAGAAAAGTACTGCGCAAAAATGTTAAATATACTATTAAAGAATCGAATTTAATCAATTACATTTACACAAGCAATTCTTATATATGTATATATATAATCTGAATCTCGGAAACGGCTCCAACAATTTTCATAAAATCTGGTATGCAGGGGGTTTCGCGATAAATCGATCTAGCTAGGTTTCATTCTTAGAATACGTCGTTTTATCCGTGTTTTATACCGAGCAAAGCTCGGTCATCCATGTACTATATTATTAATTAGTAGTCGCCCACTGGTCGAAATACGACCATAATTAATTAATCATTAATGTATTTTTTATGTATTTAAAATAAAAACATTCTGCACTCCTTTTCTATATAAACTATAAGTGTGCGAAATTTTGTGCTCCTCCGTCCGCGCAATTTTCATAAAAAGGGGGATAAAGTTTTTGCTTCACGTATTAATATAATAATAACTCATGAACATGTTTATTTAACACACACCAGAGAAAGATAGAAAGGAGTACATTATATTCTTAAATTAAAAAATAAATAGTAATAATATAATAATAATCCCAGACATTCCACACAGCATCATCAGTCCCCAAAGTAAGCAGAGCTTGTGTTATGGGTGTGGTACCCATAACACAAGCTCTTTACTTTACTTTGGGGACTGATATACTACTTATATACTTTTTTTGTAAATACATACATATTATACATAGAAACACCCAGACCAATAGTGTAATTCTAAAAGCCTACTCGCTTTTAGAATTACACTATTTATTTTTTAATAAGTACAATTAACATTATCAGTCCTTCCCTGAGAGTACGGACGAACAGGTTCAGTCTCAACGAAATATTACACCCAAATATATGGGCCAGCAGGGTGATATCACGGGCGAGACACTAATAAATAGATACGACATTTATTTGATAAGCCAGCACACACGTACAATAAAACCCTCTAGTGACGACCTCTAGTGGCGCAGTGGGCTTAGGTCCGGCTGTGACGCAAAAGGTTGCGGGTTCGATTCCCGCCGCGGGACAAATGTTTGTATGATCTGCAAGTATTTGTCTCGGGTCTGGGTATTTCTATGTATAATATGTATGTATTTACAAAAAAAAAAAAAGTATATAAGTAGTATATCAGTCATGTGGTACCCATCACACAAGCTCTGCTTACTTTGGGGCCAGATGATGTTGTGTGAAATGTCCAGGATTATTTATTTATTTATTTTATTTATTTAAAACGGTAACAACATCAAACTTTAGGTTAGACATTTTGGCCTCAATTCAGTTGTTTCGCTAGAGTAACTAAAATTTCCTAAAACGATCTTATTTTGTTTGCATTAAAGTCTGAATTAGAATAACATTTTTTAGTGACACTTCCTAAATTAACGTGTAACTGACGTATTTTAGCTCAATTTAGTCATAATGTAAAGACGTGTCGATTAAAACTGCGTTTATTTACCGAAATTTTTATTAACACCTCTATACATTATTTTCAATAAAGGAATTAATTGGAATAAAAATGATAGCAATAAAAATGATAGCAATAAAAAAAAATATCTTATTTTAGAACTGTGATTTAAAATGGGTACTCTAATTTGAACTTTAATGGTAGCAAAATGAGGTCGTCCATGTTTTAGATAACTTTGGCTAGTCCGACGAAACAACAGAATTGCCAGCACTACATACTTTAAACTAAAAGTGCGTGTGTTTATAATGTGTATGTGTGTGTAAACGGCTTAGCGATAATATTGCTTACGTAGAAAACACTGATTTTATATGAGCGCAATATAACAATTACTGTACCATCACTTCGAGTGCGTGCGAGTGAAAAGATGCGTGTAAAAATGTGTGTAGGTAGATAACTCTTTAGTGACTTTCGAATTTAAGGTAATACAAAGGGCGGCTTATCGTTAATAGCGATCTCTACCAGGCAACCGTTAGATGGGCTGGATTATTAATGAACAGAGAAGGATAATGAGATATAATGAGTTTATATGCGTGTCATGTGGTGTGGTCTCTTCTGATAGCAGCAGTTTCTTAAGAGTTTAGTTAACAGAAGAGGCTCATGTGCTTATATTAATTTAAATTAATACATCACAGGGGATATATTATATATATATGTTTGTATAGTTCAATCCATTCAATATAATTAATGTAATGCCTCTCAACACTGCCTAAACCGTGATTAAGACTCGCCCTGTCACTATTTGTCAAAATGGGATGGCACTATTTTCTTCTTATTGAAACGAAGTTCCTTATCGCACGGTACGGACTCGGCGGATAAGGGCATGGTGAAAAAAGTGCAAGATTTTTCCCGTCACGAATTTCCGTCACGACCCTTTCTTTAGTGTAGACGGTTATACATAGGGTGACATGAATAAACGGATGAATTAGATGAATTGAGTGATGTACAATAAAATGTTTCTAAACTCGAAACTCGAAAAAATATATTAATTTAATTTAATTTAATTGCTCACAGATGCTAGTAGCTAATTCATTCATTTGTATTTGCTACTCAATAATACGTTTATCATATAATAATATACTACGATAGGAACGGAGTTTTCAACCGAGT
Organism: Lampropteryx suffumata; assembly: GCA_948098915.1. NCBI lineage: Eukaryota > Metazoa > Arthropoda > Insecta > Lepidoptera > Geometridae > Lampropteryx > Lampropteryx suffumata. The sequence continues at coordinate 6,064,311 of OX402568.1, read as the reverse complement.
GTTCCACGACACTCACGCATTTTTATTGTTTACTAGCTGCTGCCCGCGGCTTCGCACGCATACTACCCACATAAAAAGTAGCCTATGTCCTCCTCCAAGGTCCCATCTATCACTATACGAAAATTCATCAAAATCGGTCAGCGGTTTAGACGTGAAAACGTAGCAGTCAGACAGACATAATTACTTTCACTATTATAATATTAGTAGGTATCAACAGCCATTCATTTTATGCTTCTAGTTCTGAAAATGACAATACTTTCATACGACCTTTCATCCCCCTCTTCAACACTATACAACACTTTTTTCCAATTAAAAAGTAGCCTATGTCCCTTCGCAGGCTTTAGACTATCCTCATACCAAATTACATCTATTTCGGTTTAGTAGATTTGGCGTGAAAGCGAGACAGACCGACAGACAGAGTCACTTTCGCATTTATAATACTAATCCTTAGTAAAGATATAAGTAAGGATCAACAGCCTAAAATTTTAATTCTTCTAGCTTAGAAAATGACAATACTTTCATACAACCTTTCATCCCCATTTTCAACCCTTTACAACACATTTTTCCAATTAAAAAGTAGCCTATGTCCTTTCTCAGGCTTTCGACTATATGTGTACCAAATTTCATCCAAATCGCTTGAGTAATTTTGGCATGAAAGTGAGACAGACAGACAGAGTTACTTTCGCATTTATAATATTATATAGTAAGGATAGTATGATAGTATGATTCACAAAGTTGTATCTTGTCGTTCGTCATTTATTTTATATAAATTGGTGTCTTTCATATACAATAATAAGACGTATTATTTTTGCTCGAATCACAAAGAAACACAAAGCTTTTATTCCAATTATTCACACCCGAGTTAAGAACTATAGCTCTATTTAAATAACAACACCAAAACAACAAATGAAACATTAAATAACTCGAAATAAATAAGTAATATAACAGGGAAATGTTTGCTTCGCAATACGACCAAACATAATCCTGGCACTATTTTAAACATTGATTGACTTTTGGAAGAAATTGAGAGACGTTTCCAAGTAAATAATTATGTATCGTTTCTATTTGTAACTGAAGAATTTCCATAGACCAACAATATAGACATTGAGGTCGGTAATATTTGGCAGGTTGGTTGCTTTGCGTAGTAAGTAGCTTTTACATAAATTAACATTACAAGTAAGTTTTAACAAATATCAGAAATATCATACAAAACATTGAGTTATTTGCTCTAGATCCTACAAATGAATGTCCCATGAGGTCTATCCAGAAATTAAAATTTAATTTAATGTCCATTGAATTAAAATTTAATTTAATATAGGGCCCATTGTATCGTATCACATATTTGTTTTGAGACCAAAATGTGATACAAAACAAAGTTATTAGATTAAAGCAGAAAAGGTTAAATGCAGATCTAGTCTTAAGAAAATAACTAAATATATAAGCAATGCACACAACACCATGTAGCCCTAAATTAAGCATTGCTTGTATTACTTAATAATTACGTTTAAAAAAATTAAAAAATACAAAGATTACAATACAGTTAAGAACCTTGAATGAAGTTGCTTAAAAAGTGAGATGACCCATCATCTCACCCGAAATGTCCCGTATCGGGTGAGATAATGCCGTAAACTGGGTGAGATATTCATCTCACTTTCAGTGCATAAGCTCACCTACCCTACACAAGTTTGTATTCGAGAAGTGTCCACAGCTATCAATTACCTAATGCGCGCTCACGGACCGCATGAATATGGAAACGGCACTCAGCGTATTCGGTCATTAGTCTGAACGCCATCGCCGTCGGTTCCAGTTACTGTACTTGCATTGAACCTCAACGAAAGAAACCTCTAAATCGCATTTAATTATTCGACCACACTGGTTTGAAAGTACGATATGTTTACTCTGAGAGTCTACTTGGTGAAACAATGAACGATATATCGGAAAATAACCGAGCGAAATATTTCTTAGTTAGTTTCAAGTGGTAGTGGCCCCACCTTCTGATCCTAAGGTAGTGGGTTCGAATCCAGTCGTGCACCAATGGATTTTTCTAATTGAAAAGTTTATGTGCGCAGTACTCTCAAACGGTGACGGAAAAATGCGGCAAAGCGGCATGTCATAGAATCAAAAAATTTGGAAGCTATGTGCAAGTACGAAAGGAGCCTCTGAGGCGCACTCTAATCCTTTTACCACACTGTTTCTAAATAACTAGTGACACTATAAGAAGAAGAAAAACCGAAGAGTGACGTCACCACATGTCGCCTAAAAGCGACAATAGCGCACGGTTTTAAAGAAAACAATGTCATTTTATGAACATGTCAATGACAAACGTCATTAAACAAGGTTATTTAATAATAATACACACAGCATTATCTGGCCCCAAAGTAAGCAGAGCTTGTGTTATGGGTTACCCATGTTACCCATGACTACCACATAACTGATATACTTTTTTTTTTGTTAATACATACATTATTATACATAGAAACACCCAGACCCAAGACAAATACTTGCAGATCATACAAACTTTTGTCCCGCGGCAGGAATCGAACCCGCAACCTTCTGCGTCTCAGCCGGACCTTAGCCCTCTGCGCCACAGAGGTTTTTTAATATCCTAACATATTAAAAACCTTGTTTTCTAGGGAATTTAAAATCATGTGGGTAAATATATTATGGCAACTGTTCTTCTTCGCGACTTGTTTTGAACAATGGAACGACCGATATTACTTTTGACAACTCATTTTCTGAGCTTCCACAACAGGCGATACGGTAATTTGAATTTGACAACAAAATAACTGTAATTCCAACTGAATTTATTGAAAATCTCAACGACATTATGGTTTAGATAAGTAATGCGGCGTTCAAGAGTGCAAATTTGACGAATAAGCCCAGATTGTGGATTCAAGAAAATTCTTGGATTTTGCACCTCGATAATGCCTTCGCACAAAGCCATCATTGTGAACGAAATGTTGACCAAAAACTCAACAAATACCATCGAGCAACCACATATTATACACCAGATATGGCTCCAGCCGACTTCTTTCTTTTTCCTAGACTCAAATTACCACTCTCTGGTACTTGTTTTTATTCGGAAGAAGAAGACATAAAGGAAAATTCGCGGCGAGAACTGAACTCAATTCCGGAACGGAATTTCAAATTAAGTTTGTCGAATAGACGCCCTGTGTCCCACAAACTATCGTCTTAATTTTTTTTGTATAGAAACGGGCAGACAGTTTGGCCTAGTCTATCTACTTGTGGTAGAATATTTACCTAATCATTACATCCAATACTAATACTATAATTGTGAAGTATATCTGTCTGTCTGCTTTTTGTTTAATTGTTTGTTACCTGTTCACAGTTAGCTGAACCGTTTAGGCGGTTGAAAGGATCTTGAAAAATTTGGTATTGAGATAGATTGTTTTGGGGACTAATATTAGTTACTTTTTATGTAGGTACCATGCGTACAAAGCCGCGGGCAAAAGGTAGTAGATTAATAATCGGTTAAAAATAAGTGGAGATGATAGGTACGCGTAATAAACTCAGCATAGATTTTATGACAGAATGAAACAACTAATAAAAACGATTTAAAAACTTAAAAAAAACCGACTCCCTTTATACTAAAAGACGAAATTTCGTCATTCAAGCAGACATATTTTTTCCAGCTATTTTAATTAAAAAACCAAACTACTGCACTGATTTTGATGAAATTCTATGAAACCAATCGGTGTAAGTATATACATATACACACATATATATATATATATATATATATATATATATATGTGTGTATATGTATATACTTACACCGATTGGTTTATATATATATATATATATGTGTGTATATGTATATACTTACACCGATTGGTTTCATAGAATTTCATCAAAATCAGTGCAGTAGTTTGGTTTTTTAATTAAAATAGCTGGAAAAAATATGTCTGCTTGAATGACGAAATTTCGTCTTTTAGTATAAAGGGAGTCGGTTTTTTTTAAGTTTTTAAATCGTTTTTATTAGTTGTTTCATTCTGTCATAAAATCTATGCTGAGTTTATTACGCGTACCTATCATCTCCACTTATTTTTAACTTATTTTTTTTTATATATATATATATATATATATATATATATATAAAAATAAATATATATATATATATATATACCTACTCGTATATGCCAAGTCACACAAACAAAAAAAAAGTCATTTAAAAACAATACTGTTTATAAATGACTGAGTTATGAGGTAATAAATAAATACTTATATAAAAAATAAACTGAATTAAGATCCGCCTCCTTTTTTTGAAGTCTGTTAAACTTTTATTGAAGTGAAAACTTCTTTTAGCGCGGTACGCATATTTTTAGATGAGGTAAAACCTCTGGACTCGCGACACCGTTACGAGACGCAGCTATAGTGTGTGCATTTCCTTTCTACCGCGCAGCATGACGCGCAAAAAATGTAGGATGTGCGAAGTCCGTTCGTAATTAGTCGGCGCGCGCACGCCGCTTGGTAAATAATTGATGATTGTCTTCTATTTTACTACTGTAAATATGTATTATTATACCTTTTTGAAATCAGCTTCAAATATTCTAACTAATTGAACAATTATTATTACCTGATTACAAATGTAAACTTCGCTACTCGCAGGCGAATATTTACCTACGTTTGGCCACGATCTCGCCTGATGTTAAGCGACGATGTGGCCGACGATGGGGACTCAGGTCTAGAAAACACATAGAAGATACTCAAGACTTGAAGGCTCTATTCATAATGAATATCTGATTTTAAGATTCCTTCTGAAATACGGCGCTCTATATTTAAATTGGCTTTAGAAAAGTCGCTAGTATTGTCTTTAGGCAAAGAAAGTCTGCAACATAAAATCTTAGCAAACACAGACAGCTAAAAATAAAGAAATAAAAATCTAAAAGAAAAGAAATAGGTCCAAACTACCTACCGGCAAACAACGAGAGCCAGGTCTAGAGTGCTAGTGTACCGCCTTGGGACAAATTCACATTTTTCTTTACAACAAAAACATCTAAATTGCTTCAAAATGGCTTTTGATCGCAACCGGTGTTTCCAACGCTTAACGTCAAGTTTGTTGTAAAGTTTGTGAAACTAATTTTTGTTTTTATAGAATTTATATACAAAATATGTATACATAGAAATATCAATAAAAATTACGTATTATAACGTATTCAATAGGTGGTAACATAATATACATAATGGTCATGGTATACCATTATGTATATTATGTTATATTATATATCACAAGGATCACTTTGAAACGTCTTACATACTAGGTGAATTTAGGTGCCAATTCCTCCTAACCCAAGCCCGAGAAGAACTGGCAAGAAAATCTTCCTGATCCAGCGCTTTTTTGTATGATCCATCTTATAACTACCTTAACTACGAAAAACTAATACATGACAACGGTAGTTTTTACATTGCAAATTTAAGTCTGTCTGAGGGCAGAGTAACATGAAGTCATGCAGAATACATTATAATCATATAGTTATACCTACTATACGCTGTATTATATATAATAACTATAACTATAATAACTTTATTTTTAACCATTAAATCTTAAAAATATACATTCCATGTACATGAAGACATAGGTTACATAAACTTAATAGTAATATAAAGTTAAGTTATATAACCTCTTTTCTGTTGCGCGGCCTGGGAGGCATATCGGCGCATCTGTTGCCATGCCCTGGAGGCCTCGAACGGATCGCCCGCTTTGGCGCCTTTATTAACGAATATTGGCAGGTAGTAGAGTGAAATGGATGTATGCAAACCATTCTAGATAGACAGAGGTAGATGTCTTATTGAGGGTTCAACCTTTAATTTCCCTCGGGTGTCGATGGAATTTTGAAAATATAACCGCGAAGTTTTTAATACTGAAACTGTATTTGCGCTGTAATTGTAGGTACGTTGTTTTGATCAAGTTTTAGGCCAATAATATTTTTTTTAGTTGAATACGCCAGTTTTTACCGTGAAAATATGTAAATTATTTTGGCTAAATACATATTCTTTTTGACTAGTTACATGGCTGAACCCCAACTCCTAACTAGGTTTCCCTATATTTGGGATATCATTGCTCCCCCTATATAGTTTAAGAAAATTTAAAAGCAGATGTAATTTAGCTGCTAGACAGCTGTTAGCAGCTATTATAATAGTATGGTATAATAATTATAATAATAATTTAATTTATAAAAAATAAATGTATATATAAAAAATAGTGTTTTAATTAGTTATCTGTATCAAAACCCGAATTAATTTGTTTGTATGTTTTGTAGTAGTATTAGAGATACAAAGATGTATTATTAGTACTACTATTAGTTGAACTACTCAGTATTACTTCTGATTCAAAGTACTACAATTAGTTGAACTACTCAGTATTACTTCTGATCCAAAGTACTACTATTAGTTGAACTACTCAGTATTACTTCTGATCCAAAGTACTACTATTTGTTGAACTACTCAGTATTACTTCTGATCCAAAGTACTACTATTAGTTGAACTACTCAGTATTACTTCTGATCCAAAGTACTACTATTAGTTGAACTACTCAGTATTACTTCTGATCCAAAGTACTACTATTAGTTGAACTACTCAGTATTACTTCTGATCCAAAGTACTACTATTAGTTGAACTACTCAGTATTACTTCTGATCCAAAGCGCACATAACTACAAAATTATTTTAAAGGACAGTGCCATTTTGATGAAGAAGACGTGGTCATGGAGCGCCTAAATAACTAGCATATCCCCATAATTTCACTGTCGAATACGCCGTTAGCAACCGGAGTGTGCCAAATCAGTGCTAATTAAAGGCAGAATGCGATGCGTCCAGCTCGGAACGGACATTTGAAACAGCTACATAATCATCATCATTGTATGGTCACTGAAGACGGGACTGTCACTCTCAGGTTCAAGTCCCGTTTGGGTCGGTTAAAGATTCCAACTGGGTTGAAATTGATTATTTTTCTGGTATGGTGTTCTGTAATAGTTCCTTCTAACCAGTGTGGTGAAAGATAGAGATGCTTTACGTGCACTTACGTAAGAAGTAAGGAATCCTTACGTGAAATAACTGGTTTAGAGCACATTTTTATAGTAAGAGTTGCGCCTTGAGAGGCTGCCGTTACAAGGAAGTGATCTTATAAGGGTTTCTCATACCTTTTTAGATACGGAACCCTAAAAAACTAATTATCTACAACATCATTCATTCTAACAACTTCAATAAGCTGTTCTCTTTTTTAAATAACTGAGCCAGAAAACAAGTATATAGCCCACGTGATGGTAAGTGGTTTCCGTGACTTATGCCGCTTGCAATACCATGTGGACACGCACGTTGCCGGCCTGGAAATAAGTTCTTGTCTGTTCGTCCAGTAATTTCACTGGCTCCAATGCCCTTCGGAATTAAATTCATGTTTGCACACTCCTGCTTAGAGGTAGAATATCTGGGACTGTGGTGGTACCCACCAAGACGAACTCTTTCCGAAGAGTTCATTCATGAATGATTTTGACGACCTCCGTTGCGCAGTGGGTCCGTTCCCGGCTGCTGCGCGGAAGGTTGCCGCTGCGGAATAAATGTTTGTATGATCTGCAAGTATTTGTCTCGGGTCTGGGTGTTTCTATGTATAATATGTATGTATTTACTAAAAAAAAGTATATGAGTAGTATATCAGTCATGTGGTACCCATAACACAAGCTCTGCCTACTTTGGGGCTAGATGGCCCTGTGTTAAATGTCCGGCATTATTTATTTATTTAATAGACCAGGGGAATCCTATTCGACGGCCTCTATAGTGCAGTGGGTGAAGGATAGCCTGAGACGCAGATGTTTGCGAGTTCGATTTTCGCCGTGAGAAATGTTCGCGTGATATACAAATATTTGTCTCGGTCCTGGTGCTTTTGTATGTATAATATGTTTAAATTTACAAAAAAAATAAAGTATCAGTCATGTGGTTCCTATAACACGAGCTCTGCATACTTTGGGACTAGGTGATGCTGTATTAAATATCCATTATATGTTTATAAAGTTTTCAATCATATATGAATTTGTAATTTACTATTTATTCCTAAAAAGCCATTAACTTTTGGTGTTAACTGTACCCAACCCCAGCACCTACCCTGTTAAATGTTTAAGAACATAGAACATGATGACTTTCGTTTTAATGAGGTTTTGAAGAAATAATTACGTACGCACGCGCCGTGCAATAAATAACAAAAAGTATAGTGCTCGGCTGTGGCTATGGCATGCTCAGTTATTTTTTACATTCTACTTACAACTTAAACGAAGGAAACAAGGTAATATATAAATATATATATGTTTACTGGCCCCTCAGCTCAGTTGGTAGTAGCTGTAGGTTGAGGCTTCGATTCGAACCTGTCCGGGTGTTGCACACAACACCATCTAGCCCCAAACCAAGCAAAGCTTGTATTATGGTGACTAGATGGTTGGTAGAATTACTTATATATTTTAAACATAAACTTATGATACATTAAAACACGACGACGGCGTCGACGACCTCTGTAGCGCAGTGGGCTTAGGTCCAGCTGAGACGCAGAAGGTTGCGGGTTCGATTCCCACCGCGGGACAAATGTTTGTATGATCTGCAAGTATTTGTCTCGGGTCTGGGTGTTTCTATGTATAATATGTATGTGTATATAAAAAAAAAAGTATATAAGTAGTATATCTGTCATGTGGTACCCATAACACAAGCTCTGCTTTCTTTGGGGCCAGATGATGTTGTGTGAAATGTCCGAAAAAAAACAAAAAAAAAACACCCAGACAGAAGAAACATGCATGTCCATCAGACAAATGTTTGCCCTATATGGGAGTCCATAATCTATAGCGCAGAAGGCAGAGCTGCTACCAACTCAGCTGAGAGGCCAGTCAATAGCCGAAGACTGTACATAATACGCACTGAGAGTGTTTCAATTACCTTCCGGAAATATTAGCGTCCCTAGGGATCGTGTTACATTATTCAAAAGCATGTTAAAACTCAGAGTACCTAAGTGAGTATGTACTCCAGTCATAGGTATCTATTTCGTTTCAAAAAGTCGCGGGAATCATTACATTTTGTACTTTATATCAATGACATAAAAGTCTTTATCTTTTTTTTCTATAATGGCATCTAGACAGATGTCAAATGATTATAAAGTTTTAGTCGATCGTCATTTGTCATTTCTAATCGTCATCGTGGAGTGGCCGTCTAGAACTTTCTCGGGATTTCTCGTCGTTCAAATTAGACCGCAACATAACACACTTATAATTCAATAGTCCATACTTTCGCCACAATTTATTGGTTAAATTTCCGCTAAGATTACTGAATAAAACATGTTTCAATGCATGAGAAAATAATATAAATTCTGATGTGCTATGTTACTTCATGAAATGACAAACGGAGAATCCCAACATAAAAGTCACTAACTTGTATTTGTTTTTACGATGGGGGTTCGAAAAATGCTGCCACTTTCGTTTGACTGGCCTGTCAGTTCAATTGGTCGAGAGTTCAATTCTTTCCCAGGATAAACATTTGTGTGATGAACATTTGTGTTTATTCTGTTTCTGGGTGTTATAAAGTAAGTAAGTAAAAAGTTTATTTCGACAAACTATACACAGATTAAAATATGACAATAAACAAGATTTGCATACAAAAATAGCACTGACTGTGTACAGCAAGTCAAAAAGGTTCTGTGTTCAGCTTAATGCTGCAGTAAACTGCAACGCTGGTTTTCAACACAGACCGGTATCATAAGTATGTATTTAAAAATATATAAGTATTCTATCAGTCATCTAGTCACCATAATACAAGCTATGCTTAGTTTGGGACTAGATAATGTTGTGTGCATTGTCCAGCAATATTTATTTATAATGTATATATTTATTTATATAATGTTTTCTAGTAACCATTGAATTTATTTAAAAAGGTTCAAATATGCGATTGACGCAAAACAACCAGAGAAACTCTCAACAAAATTAAATAAATCTTTGTTCTTAATTACATTTGAGAGTTTCAAATTAAGTTTCTCGTTAGCGTCGTTTCAGAGGAAGTTTCTGACGTTTTGGTTTTAACGGAGAGAGCTATTTATACAAACAAAATATTACTTAAATAGTGCGTTGTACTGTAAACCTACCTAATCACAAGTATAAATAAAAAATTGGTTGTCTGTAAAGTCGGTTTATGGACGATAGTATAACGTGACAACGTCATAACAAAACAGATAGATGCGGCGCTCTCGCTACGATCGTAACGGGACAATGAGCGTAACGGACAATGAGTCATCCTTTTTCGTGCGTGCAGCCGGCGTTCATCGATTTATTGGACGTTGTCACGTCAAAAAATAAAAAAAACCCCAACACAAAATATACCATCTGTTCATAATAGTAATCTTTTTATTGAAACCGTTCCAATAAGCCCAAACACGACATCTCTGCTGTAAGTTGCTGTAAAGTGAACCTTGTTCTTTGAGAAATAAATATCTTTAACCACAAGTTAGTAAAGAGTCAATGTGAGTCCTGCAGATTCACAACATATATATTAATGCAGCACATCAAATATATTTTTCGAGTTGTGAAAATAAACATTTTATTGTACTTACATCATTCGTTCATCTAATTAGTTCATTCGTGTCACCCTATGGATGACCGTCTACACTAAAAAAAGGGTCGTGACGGAAATTCGTGACTGAAAAATCTTACACTTTTTTTTAGTCCAGTCATCCGCTTCCCTCATCAGCCAAGTCCGTACCGTGCGATAAGGAACTTTGTTCCAAAAAACAAAAATTGATTCTTCCATTTGGGAAATACGATGACACGGACACAAATTAATCTAATAACACCTCTCTGCTGCTTAGAAATAATAATAATAATAATAATGCCGTACATTTTACACAGCATCATCTGGCTCCAAAGTAAGCAGAGCTTCTGTTATGGGTACCACATGACTGATATACCACTGACGACCACTGACCACTGACGTATATAGGTACTTTTTTTTTGATAATACATATTATACGTAGAAACACCCAGACCCGAGACAAATACTTGCAGATCATACAAACATTTGTCCCGTGGCGGAAATCGAACCCGCATCTGCGCCTCAGCCGGGCCTTAGCCTACTGCGCCACAGAGGTCGTCAAATGTTATTATCGTGATATATTTTCACCACTACTTGTCTCTGCTATATTACTACGTTTATGTAGCGGTTACCGACATTCAAGAAACCGTTGGGAAATCAATAAAGGCGTTTGAATCAAATTAAAGAAATGTAGTTGCTGTTTGTTTAATTAATTAGTTAAGCCTGTAATTATAATTCAGTTCGCTATTTTTATATCTTTAAGAGCAAAATGTAAATTGTGCGTATTAAGACAATAATCTGATATAAGTACAGTCGGCTGCACTAGAATGTAGGTAATATTTAGAAACTTTTTAATACATTTTTAATCTTTCGCGATGAATTCTTATATTTTTTGTAGTATGTATCACGTGTTATTTTTTAATTTGTTTCGATTCGTTTCGGTTGTAAAATTTAATACACGATTAATACCGAAATAATGTTTTAAAATGATGTCACATAATTGAAATAATGATGAGACAGAGACGGCGGAGACGCAGAAGGTTGAGGGTTCGATTCCTACCGCGGGACAAATTTTTACATGATCTGCAAGTATTTGTCTCGGGTCTGGTGTTCATATGTATAATATTACGTATTTACAAAACAAGTACATAAGTAGTATATCAGTCACGTGGTACCCATAACACAAGCTCTGCTTATATTGGGGCCAGATGATGTTGTGTGAAATGTCTTTTTTATGTATTATTTATTTACTTTCTTGAAAATCTTAAAATACGAGTACTCTAAAATATATGTAGTTATCATTCTCGAAAGTTCTTGATGTCTATAATTTTTGACTGACATCTCAATTCAGTTAGTTTAGCTCTGCTTTTGCATGTAGGTTGTGGTTTGATTACTTCTCAGGGCAAACATTTATGTAATGAACAGAAAACATTATCTGTTTGTTCTGTGTCTGGGTGTTATACAGAGCGTCCCACGGCTATGCCACGTGAAGAACATTTTACTGAAAAAAGACCTAATTTTGATTTGCAAAACAATTGTAACTGCATTCAAAGATGTTTGAATAATAGCCTGTCTGAACCGGAAATCGCCAAATTACAAAAAACCACCTCTAATTTTACGATACCGATAAAAAGCGCAATCGTAAAGATTTTTTTTTTCGAATAACATAGAATTTAAATAAAAGGAAGACCATGAAATTTGACATATGTATAGTAAAGTATCGTCCTGTATAGTATCATCAAGTATTTTATCAGTCGTCTGAATCCTATAATACAAGCTGTGATTAGTTTGGGGCTAGATAGTGTTGTATAGATTCAACACTTATTATCAACCAATATTTATTATCCATGTATTCTTCATCTTATCGTGTCACTAGGTATTTTGATCTGATTCTGATCTGATCTGACTGTACAATCGGGTTGGTATTTATTGCTGAACTGAATAACATCTCGTGTGAGGATTTCTACGTGGAACTGATCCCAGATGAGTGCTGCTTGGAGACTGATGATGGAGACGACTGCGATAGTCTTTAGATTATTGGGGGTTAGTCCCCCTGCTGACTGACAGAAGAGCTAGCAAAAGAGAAGGTAAACTTGAAACAAACCCGGCTCGGTGCCAGCCGTTATGCACCTGCAACCGAAACGACACCGCATATACTGAGTCGTCTTTCCTGCGGGCCCTGTCGGCAAGGTCGAGAGACTAGTGTGGGTACCAGGGAAGAATCAAACAGAATCCCAAGCAGAGTGGCGTCAGTGAAGAGGAAATTTCACCCACTTGGCTGGAGTGGATCCATGAACGAAAGTTTTCAATGACAAATAACTGCTCTGTAACTTGACTGACGCCACCTAAATCATATTCAACAGATAAACTAAGGCCAATGATAATGATGAGGTATTTTGAACCAGTGTGTTGAAAGTATTAAAGGCGATGCCTTTCGTGCACTTGGCACATATCTTCAAACTTTATTTATTTATTTACTTTGTAGTATATATCCGTTTCCGCCGTTTTTTTATTCTGTACATTAGTACCTATAAAGTTTTAAATAATGCATGTAAACAGATTTATCGAGTCGATATTATGCCTTCCTGGGGATAAAGGCTAATCTACACAGCGGATATTAAAGCCGCGTTCTCGCTCCGATTATTCGATGGCTCAAAAAGCGCATCTCAAAGCTTCATGAAAATCTAATCGTCGTGCGATCACACGAGGCTCTCACAGCTGTAGGGTTGCCACTGCAACTTTAAAAATAAAGATTGTACATAAAATATTCTACTTACTGGTTTCTCAGCTCAGTTGATAGTGGCTCTGCCTTCTGCGCTTTAGGTTATGGCTTCGATTCCTTCCTATGACAAATATTGGTGTGACGAACAGATATGTTCATTTTGTGTCTGGGTCTTATAAAATATTTTAAATATGTATTGAAAAATAGATTGGTATTCTATCAGTTACCTGGTTCTCATTGTACGAGTTATGCTTAGTTTGAGGCATGTCAAATATACCCGAAAAACGAATAATAGGGTATGTCTGTAGAGGTCAAAATCGTTGTTGAGTTAGTGACATGCAGACATTTTTAACGATACTATAAAAACACGCATTGAACACACTTCAACCAACGTTTCGATCGACGTGTTAATTTTAATATGAGCCTGTTTTGGTATAGGTATTAATAGATTTCATGATACAATTTATTTTATTTATCACTTTTATTTAGCAATATACATTACAGCAATCAGTTTAATCTTAAATAATTATATCATAAATTTAATAAAAAATATGAAAATGGGTAGGGAAAATAGGTATCAGACATAAATAACATAAGTTCTGCTCACTTTGGGGCTAGATGATGTTGTGTGGATTGTCTAGAATTATTTATTTATAATAATAATAATACTTAATAATAATACCGGACAATTCACGCAGCTTGATCTGGCCCCAGAGTAAGCAGAGCTTGTGTTATGGGTACATGACATGACTGTTACACACATGACTGATATACTACTTATATACTTTTTTTTGTAAATACATACATATTATACATAGAAACACCCTAGTTAGTTATTAGTTTACCAGTTTGACAAAATTAAATTACAATTACAGGATGGAATTACGATAGGAATTACAATATAACAATCAACATCAACCTTCCGCTATACCTACCACTAAAAGTTAAAAAAAAAAACTGATTTTTTTTTGTATTAGAATTCCAAGATCGCTTGGCTGGTCAACACAAAAAGGTATTTGCCCCGGTCAAAATGAATGAGTCCACATTCTTCCATATTAAGTATTATATAGGTAAGGTATACAAATTAATAACCGAGTCACCTATTTCGGTATTCTAAATTATTCCACGTGCCAGCCCTACAGCTCTGTGAAATTCACGGGCATGCATTATTCAGTTTCATTACTCGCAAGCTACTCGACAATGAATCGGGAGGTTTTATTCATCCCCATTATACGAGTAATTACACCGAAAGCAGGTTTCCGGCGCTGTTCTAGTACAGGTATTATAACGGTCGCGCCGATATAGGCCCTGATTCCTGTTTCGCCGGAATAACTAAAACCACAAATGATTTTATTTTGTATGTATCGAAATCCAAAGTCTAAGTACAAGTATTACAATTACATGGTAATTATGTGCTTACAAAAAAAGGTTCTCAATTCTGTTTTAATGTTTGCTACCTCATAACTCCGTCATTTATCTACCGATTTGAAAAAAATGTTTTTTTATGTGTAAGGAAATAGGTACTTACTTTCCAATTGGTCCCATAAAATTAAATGTAAATCGGAATAGTATTTTGGTTTTTAAATTAAAATAGGGGGAAATATTTGTCATCCAAGTAAACAAAATTTCGTCGACAAAATAAATTAAGTCGGTTTTCTTTTTAGTTATTAAAACGTAATTATTATTGAGTGCATACTGATCTACTGACAGCTGCGACAAAATAAAGTTTTGCTTGGGTTATGTTGTTCGTATAGCCTGGCTGGATTATAAAAATTTTAGTCCTTACGATATTGTTCGCCTCGGGAAGCTATAAAAACTGATTTCTGTCTAAATGCATCCACTTTTTTTCAATTTTATTTTGATAGGTTCTCGATATTCGTTAGCAAGCTTGGAGATGGAGATCGCAGAGCACTCGCAGAGGGAGTCATAAAATTGACTGAAGATACTCTATTTAAATATTGGAAGAAAACTTCTGTCGGTAGCACAGTTTTGTAGCCTGAGCAGCTTTGTTAGCTTTTGCCTTTGTTTTAGTTTAACAACAAAAATATTTACTGACATCAGTTTTCAGTCAAGGTCAAAGTCAAAGTCAAAGTTAAAAGATACTTTAGTCAATACAATGACAAGGATCACTTTGAGACTTCTTACATACTAGTTGAATTTAGGTGCCAATTCATCCTAACCCAAGCCCGAGAAGAACTGGCAAGAAACTCGTCTTGGTCCTAGCGCTTTTTTACATGATCCATCTTATAACCTTAACTACGAAATACAAGAGAGTTTATACATTTCAATCGTGTCGGTTAACTGTTCGAGGTTAGAGCGACAGTAACTACAGGATGTCCAAACAATCAATCAAACAAAACATTCTTTATTCAATAAAAACACAAGGACCTCTTTGCATCGTCCTCTTACATGCTAGTGAATCTATTGCATGCTAGTGCCGGTTGCTCCTAACCCTAGTTCAAAAATAATCCGGCAAGAAACTTTTCTGGTTTTAACATTTTTTTGCATGATCCTTGCCTACCTATTTTGTTACGGATGCCGAGTCGAGTTGGAGCAGATTCATTCCAAGCTTCCCTGCGTGTTACCCCGAGGTGGGCCGATTCGCGACACGTACGAGAACAACTAATTTAAAAAAAAAAAAAATTACAGCTATTGTGAATTCGATTAATTCCATTGAAAAAATGTGCAGCAAATTTTGCTTTAAAACTTGTACGTATATGTTTCTTAGTATAGCAGAAAAAAAAAATAGCGTGGGTTTATGTAGGCAGGTAACGTTCTTGGAAATATTGTTGAATCGCTGAGGTTATTCATTATATTTATTGAAGTGAAACAAAAAGTTTTTGTACGGAAATGTAAATATAAGAATTGTTACCTCAAAACTCCGTCATTTATGAACAGATTTGAAACAATATTGTTTTATGTGAAAGAATATATTATTATTTATTTACAGAAATATTTACAGAAATGTACAAAATAATATACAATAATTTAAAATACACGTGAAACAGTTGAGCTATCTAAGGACCGTTTAAAACGATCTATAAATAACTCAACTGATCCAGATCACTGCCAGAGGGCAGCGTTCCCAAGATACTGGTGGCATTACCACGTTGAATGGCAATGCTGAGCCAGATAGGAGCCAGCTCTTGGGTCATGCAACGTATCTACCAGACGCCGTGAAATAATTTTGAATACGCGGTGGGCTCCTGTTCCCCACGGGCCCAGGGTCTCAACTCCAAAAGGCTCAAATATGTAGGCCTTATCCAAACCAGCATATTTGCGGTTTTTGAGATCCTCGGCACATTCAGCCGCCGCACCAGCCCTAACGGAAGTCCCCGACAGATGGGATGCGGCCAGGGTGTCTACGCAAGTTGCATCCCACACGAATGGCCTACCCGAGATGGGTAGGCCATTCGTGTTGGACAAGAGTCATAGGGACAAGAGTCATACCATCATCACGTATCAGACCGTTGGGTTCGAGAACAGCTGGTACGTTGACGCTGGTGAGTGCCCGACGAATGATATCGTTAAGACTGGCGTGGCGAGCAATCTTACCGGCGGCCCCATGGCACGATAACCCATGGAGACCAAGCTGGTCGACCGCTGTACCACACTGGTACTGATGAGGGGCGCAGTACCGCGCACTCAACCGCAGACAAATTGCAACTCGAAATGTGGTAGGATCTAATAATGTTCCAATGTTAGATGATGGTAGTGCTTATAACCAATGTCCTGACTCCCATTTCGAAACGGCTAGGAGACGAGCGCGATCTACGGAGCTTGAGCATGTTTCTAACAGATCATTCCATGTAAGCTCACATAGAGGCCCGTCCCATTGCCGTTGGGCCGAAAGGTTCTTAGGGAATTAGGGCAAGCACTGTTCCAAGCGTTTCTTGCTTCGTCTAGATATGAAATTTTATGAGTGATGCCAGAACTAGCCGGAAAAGACGGAATTAGGATTTTTTCAACCAAATTACTAGTACTGTAGACAGAAGACAAGAACGCCGGTGGGCAACACTTGAAATGTTGCGAATACCTAAGCCTCCCAATTTGACAGGTAGGGAGGCCTGCAGCCATACCTTGTTATCCAGGTTATTATTCAAAACCGACGATAAACGTCCTTTATTATGTTGTCTAAGCCTTCCTGCTGCTGTGTTTCCACAGTTGACAATATCTTAAAGCGTAAGTAAATTTTTGAACAAAAAGACTAAACTTGATAATTGAAAAAGCCATATGACTATTAATTTTAAACAATCTGTCCGAGTTTTTGCTAAAATTTTGAATTTTCTCATCTATGAAGGTCGGAAAAGACTCGTCAAGAATTGGTGAACCGAGGAGGTGAAGTGAACATTTATCAACAACTGTAATATTTGAAGCCAAACTGTTGAATTTTGAAACAATTGAATTTTTATCCAAACAAGTGTCCAAAACGTAAAGCTCGCATTTTGAATAATTTTGCTCTAAACCAATTTGTCGAAATTCATCACTTATGAGCTTTAGATCACCAAAAACAGTGTCCACATCTCCACCTAAAGTTCCGTCATCCAAGTACCAAACATTGAGTTTAGATTGGAGACGTTGAATAATCGGATGGATGGCAAGGCTGAAACGCCCCACAAGGTGCAGTCTCTGCTTCAGGGCCCCAAAGTCCCCCGAAAGGCGTGAAATAATATTTCTGAAAAAAATCAATAAAAGATGAGTGGTCTAGATGACAGTTTTTTTTGAAAGAATTCAAATTGGTCCCATATAAATTTCATAAAAATCGGTTCAGTTGGTTCGGTTCGGTTGGATTTTAAATCATAATAACTGGAAAAACATATCATCCAAGTAAACGCTCTTTCGTATTTTGCTTTTCTGTGACTTTACAGTAATGTTTACCTAAGAATTTCGAAAAAATATAAGGTACTAAAAAGAGAAAGAAGAAATACATTTTAAGAGACTTCAAACAAGGAGGGTTGTTTTTCCATGGGCTCAAATTTAATACAATTAAATAAGTCTTCCTTTTAGTTTATAAAACGTTATTTTGTAATGTTCCTCTGTAATTGTATCCAGTAGAAGTACTATTGTCCGCTTACTCCGCGTATCGTCCAAAAATGACAAAAAAATCTAGAATCTTAAAATTACCTAGGCAACGGCAATTAAATGGAACTCCTTAAACGTACAACGAACACGTATAAATAAAATGTTGTAAACAGATTTTTTGCTTCATCAACAAAATTGAACGCTACTTAAATGAAGATGCAATAATGTACTTAATCACAAACAATGCTATATCTAAATACTTAAGTATTAGAACAAAATACAAAAGGAATAAAAACGAGGCAAGAACCCAACGATAAGAAAATACCCTCAGAAAAGAAATCCTACTAATTGATTCCAAAGCCCGAAACGACTGAGCGTGCATTAACGTTATATGTACCTAACATTAAGGCTGTATTCTGAGCAAGTGACCGTGACGCGTTTTAACTACAACGCCCATACCGCGATTTTTTATATAACATATTTAAAAAAAAAAAACCTGTTTCCTCCAATAAAATTTCAATTATGTAATTTAAAAATAGATTGAAACGGGCAATGTTTTATTTATTTTATTATTTATCTATGAGTGTAATTTGCCAGCTAAAATGACGCTATCTATAAGAGAAGATTATGATCGTTGAATATTTTAGACATTATTATATAACATTAAAACTTGAAAGTTGAATTCAAAATATTAATAATACATACCGTATTTTTTTCATAATTATGATTCCTTCAATCAAGTATTGAGGAGATAGCCTCTCACTAAATAGTGACAAATAGGCATATTTTTTATATTCATAAAAGGTAATTTGCTATGGACACTGCCTTAACGTACGGAAGAGATTTGTTTCACCATTCGATAGAAAAGATTGTGTAAGAGCTATTAAGTTAATCCTCTTAACACGTACCACGATACGAAGCGATACGACCCGGCTCCTTCAACACACCACCATTGCTGGATATTCGTTACATAGTTTCATAAATAAGGTACACAAACAGCAATGGATGGAGGGAAGGGTGGCTAGTAGTTTAATGTAGCAGTGATTAAATAACGCTTCGTTATAGTACGTATAGCTGTGAAGGGCGAGCAATCAGCGTTAAGCTCTGATAGGTTTAAATCTGGACGCACTTCTTCTTCTTTTAATTCTTTTTGTGTCACTAGTTATTTAAAACCAGTGTGGTGAAAGAGTCGTTGCACTTATGTTATTCTGTTTCGTAGTGGGTACCCGGCATGAGACAAATATTTGTATGATCTGCATTTGTTTTAAGTCTAGGTGTTTCTATGGATATAAGTATGTATTTATAAAAAAAAAGTAAAAAAAGTAACTATAGTAGTACTTAATGATACGATACGTAACAGCAAGTATATTTACAGAAATCAATAACAAAAATATAAAATACTACGAAACAGTTAAGCTATCTAAGAATCGTTTAAGCGATCCAAAGATAGTTCAACAGATCTAGATCTATGCCAGAAGGCAGCATTTTTGAAAAACTAGTTCAATTGTTGTTTAAAAAATTGCCCATGTTTTGATATATTCCAGTGATAATTTGAATTGTGGACTGCTTTTAAACACTAGCACATTTCTTTCTCCATTGGATAATGCTCCAAGGCACTATCATCCGATAGAAGAGGCTAAAGGATAGACTAATATTATTCGTAGATCGAAGCCGCGGGAGAGATTGAACAGGTATTTTTAGCTACGAAGCGATTTCTTTTACCATCGTTATGGGTGGGTAACAAGTTAACATTTATCTGTACACAAAAGAACCTACATTTGATGACCTCTGTGGTCCTAGGTTTGACAACGCCTGAGACGCAGAGGGTTGCGAGTATCACGGGATAAATGTTTGTATGATCTGCAAGTATTTGCCTCGGGTGTTTTTTTGTATAATATGTATGTATTTACAAAAAAGTATATCATGTGTTACCCATATTATAAGCTCTACTTACTTTGGGGCTAGAAGGTGCTGTGTGAAATGTTCGTCATTATTTATTTATTAACGTTCTTCTCGAAGTCTTAAGCGACGTGAAAATTTTGTGAAACGTAATTGGGTTCATGTTACGTTTCAACATGAACCAAAGATACTTTCTTAGGTTAGTTAGTAAGTACTAAGAAAAGAAATAACTTGGCTAGATGGCGCTACAGAAAAAAACAGAACGCGCTATCGTCGCGTTTTGAAACTTCTAGTGATTAAGGGATTTATAACACTAATAAGAGATTTATAATATTTATCATCTTAAAATAGGCTGGACAAACTCATAATAATAAATAATTACGTTTTAAAACTAAATAGAAAACCGACTTAATTAGATACAATTAGAGAGCATAAAATTATTTTATTTTCAGAATATTGCATTTCTTAGTGGAAAGTAGATTTGTAGTATTTTGTTTATATAAGTATACAAAATACAAATACAAATTGTTCTTTTTTTCAAATAGTTTTTGTAAGTAACAGAATTAGTGATGCATATATAATATGGGTAGACCAACTAAACGCATTGCTCCGCACTGCAGGTAACAATTTTTAAAAACCGCTCGACCGATAATTCGTTAAAATTTTAATGGGACCACCTGGGAAGTATTAAAAAAATTAATCAGTTCGGGCATCTTTGAGTTTTGAGTTTTTTTTGTAAAAAATAGTGTTTGAAACTAATTAACCGACTTCATCAAAAAGTAGGAGGTTCTCAATTCGTCAGAATCTTTTTTTTTATGTATGTTCATATACTACTACTAACACAATTTTTTTACAAAAAAACATTTAAAAATGCTCACGACTGTTATCGTCACGCCCAGAAGAAACCTGTTTTTTTAAAAATAAATATTGGTAGACAACGCACTCAACACCATCTAGCCCCAACTAAGCATAACTTGTGTTATGCTGACTGATAAAATACTTAAAATTAACTTAAAATATTTTATATACATATTTATGATACTTTATAACACCCAGGCACATAACTAACACCTATGTTCATTACACAATCCCTCCCTCTTCCCTCTCATTACCTTAGCCTATATGTTATTCCAGAACGAAATAAACATCTATACCAAGCTTTATTTGTTATTATTTTCACACTTATAATATTACTAGCGACCCGCCCCGGCTTCGCACGGGTGCAATGCTGATAGGTACTAAATATACTACAGAATGTCTATGGTTACAAACTTCTAAAATTATAAGTGTTTCCACCATATTATGCGTGTATTATACATATAAATCTTCCTCTTGAATCACTCTATCTATTAAAAAAATCCGCTTCAAAATCCGTTGCATAGTTTTAAAGATCTAAGCATACATAGGGACAGACAGACAGCGGGAAGCGACTTTGTTTTGTATTAGGTTGGGGAAAATAGTATGTAAGAACTTGTTATAAAATCTCTTTGGCTATACTATTTGTATCTGGCTGGTTTTGGTATCATTAAAAGTTTACATTTTAAAGAACATAATTCCAAATTCAAATTAGGAATATGCGTGATTTTTATTTGTTTTTCGTACTGTCAAGATGAGTGAATCTATGAAGAAACTCGATACATTTTTAAATTTTACTTCAAAAAAGGTAAAAATGCAACGCAAGCTTCGAAAAAAATTTGCGATGTTTATGGACCTAGTGCAGTATCTGTGAGAGTAGCACAAATTTGGTTTAAGCGTTTTCAATCCGGAAATTTTGATGTCAAAGATGCACGTCGCTCTGGTCGCCCTATTACGGATAAAATGGATGCCATTTTTGAAAAAGTTGAGCAAGATCGGCATATCAGTAGTTAAGACTTAGCTGAAGAACTGGAAATTGACCACAAAACAGTTTTGGCGCATTTGAAAAAAACTGGGTTCACAAAAAAGCTCGATATTTGGGTACCTCACGAGCTCACTGAAATAAACCTAATGAACCGTGTACTCATTTGTGATTCTTTATTACGACGTAATGAAACCAAACCATTTTTGAAGAAGCTGATAACAGGTGATGAAAAGTGGATCACGTACGACAAGAACGTGCGAAAAAGGTCGTGGTCAAAGGCCGGTCAGGCTTCACAGACTGTGGCGGAACCCGGGTTAACTCGCAACAAGGTGATGCTGTGTGTGTGGTGGGATTGGAAAGGCATTATTCATTATGAGCTGTTACCACCAGGCAGGACCATCGATTCTGAACTCTACTGCGAACAACTGATGAGATTAAAGCAAGAAGTTGAGAGAAAGCGGCCGGAATTAATCAACAGAAGGGGTGTGGTTTTTCATCATGATAACGCTAGACCTCACACATCTTTAGCCACTCAGTAAAAATTAAGAGAGTTTGGCTGGGAGGTGTTAATGCATCCGCCGTATAGTTCTGACCTCGCACCTACAGATTTCCACCTGTTTCGGTCTCTTCAGAATTTTTTAGGCCATGTCAGGTTAACATTACGAGAGGACTGCCAAAACCACTTGTCGCGGTATTTTGATCAGAAGTCCCAAAACTTCTATAGCAATGGGATCATGTCCATACCTACAAGATGGCAAAAAGTTATCGTACAAAATGGTACCTACATACTTTAGTTAAATGTAAATAAACTATATTAAAATATGTTTTGAATTTTCTTAAACTTTAACTTTCCTTAACTTTTTCCGCAACCTATTACTATGTAGTGAATAGGATGTGTGTGATTAGTGTGATGTATTAAATTGTACGTATACTATACACAGATACAATCAAAGTAAATCGATAGATACATGTACAATGTACAATTGCAACGACAAACTCCAGGTAGGTACACAGTTGGAATCAGTAAATACAAACTCAGAGTACCCTCAGGGATTGATGGAGTATAACGCTGCTTACTGCAGCGTGAAAGGTACTGTTAGGGAAAATATCATTAAATAAGTGACCAATAGCATGTGACCACGCAGTTAAGGCTTTCGAAGTCAGTATAGATAATAATGACTAGTGGTCAGGTCTATTATCTAGTTGGAAAAACACTTGCCTGAGACGAAAAAGGTTACAGGATCGATTCCCGACACGGGACAAATGTTTGTATGATGACAGGGATGATTGGAGAAAAAGAAAGAAGGCCTTTGCCCTGCACTGGGACGTCACAGGCTCTTAAATTATTAAGAAATAAGTTAAATTAAGTGAAATTCCTTTAAATTTAATAATTATTATTAAATCATTATTAAATTTGAAGGAATTTCACATCACATCTAAAAAGACAGCTTCATTTTGAAAAACGCAAAAAAACATTATACCATTTTCATTCAATAACAATAATGCCGGACATTTCACACACCATCATCTGGTCCTAAAGTAAGCAGAGCTTGTGTTATGAGTACCACATGGTATGACTGATACACTTTTTTTTGTCAATACATACCTACATATAATACATAGAAACACCCAACCCGAGACAAATACTTGCAGATTAAACAAAAAATTGTCCCGAGGTTGGAATCGAACCCGCAACCTTCTGCGTCTTAGCCACGCTTTGGCCCACTGCGTATTATGTGTAGGGGTGTTTTTTTTTTTTTTTTTAACTTTGTAGAAGCCACACATCTATTTTACCTTGCAAAATATTATTATGACAAGACAAACAGTCTGCGGACTAAAGCTCTGATTAGGGAAATATGGACTGGCATTGTGATATTTAAAGGTTTTCTTGTAGACTTCCAAACCCTGGATAATTCTCACAAAACCATTTTATTCCAAATTAAGCATAGCTATGGTATGGTATGGTGAACCATATCCCTGAATATATTGTATTATATTGTATTGTATATATATATATATATATATATATATATATATATATATTAGAATAATATTAGACTCGGACAAATACATACATCGACCTATACTCATCACACAAATGTTTGTCATGTTTTAGTCAAAGCTGTTATACGCTCAAATATATTTTTTTGAGTTTTCGTAGACCTTTCGTAGACCTCTCGTAGACCTCTCATAGACCTCCCGTAGACCCCTCGTATACCCCTCGTGGACCTCTCGTAGATCATCGTAAATCCGTAGCGCTTTGCATAGCATAAAGCAGCAATATTGCTAAATCCCAAAACCCAGTACATTAAGGATAATGGAGTGTAAGACCAGACAATTTTTTAAATCGTTTCTGATTGACTAACACAAAGCACAGAGAATAAAAGTTATGTTTTAGGACCAACAGATTACTTAGAGAATTTTATTTTTATCGTTTCATCCTTGACTGACTATAACTCAACGATCTACCTATTCTGTCCAAACGATTTGTAATTTACAAGGTAATAATAATAGAGTTCGCAATGAGGGAGGGGGACAAAGTTTTTACGAAAATTACATTCCCAAAGTTAAAGCCTTGCAAGTACAGGGGAGATATTACTTGACAATTCTCTATATATAATTTAGTTCCAAATTAAGCCAAGTTTGTTCTTGGGAAACCAGATGTCTTTACCAATACAAATATTATAAATTCAAGTGTTATTATTAGTTTGTTTGTAACGTTTTCACAGCTAAACGGCTGAATGAATTTAATCTAATCTAAGGATACTTCTTAATAAAGTGATAAAATACTTATTAATTATATAAGATGCTACTTGCGTAGACACTCTGACCGCTTCCCATCTGTGGGAGACTTGGCACATTAAGCCTCCGCACCAGTAGGTCAGTTTGGCCAGGTTCGGCCAAACCTGCGCGTCAGTAACGCAGGAAACGGGACGCGATGCGGGAGCGTCTGCAATGCAACGTGCAACGTGGTTGCGTAGGTGTGCAAAGCTATAACTATAACTATATAAGCTATAACAAAGATAAGGTATGGGTAGCATCACGCCGAGCGGCAGACGCTCCCGCTTCGTGGAGTCGAGACCCTAAGGCCGTCAGTGTTCCCGACGAACGCACGTTTTCAAAATAATTTCACGCCGTCTGGTAGATACATAGCGTGACCCAAGAGCTGGCTCCTATTTGGCTCAGCGTATTAACATTGCCATTCAACGTAACAATGCCGCCAGTGTCTTGGAAACGCTGCTCCCTGGTAGTGATCTGGATCAGTTAAGCTGATGGATCGTTTTAAACGCTCCTTAGATAGTTAAACTGTTTCAAATGTATTTTATACTAACTGTTGCCCGCGGCTTCGCACGCGTGGTACCTATATAAAAAGTATCCTGTCCTTCTCCAAGGTCCCATCTATTTATACCAAAGTTCATCAAAATCAGATCAGTGGTTTAGGCGTGAAAGACAGACAGACAGAGTTTCTTTCGTATTTATAATATTATATAGTAGGGATTATTGTATATTATTCTGTACATTTCTGTAATTATAGTTTTATATAAGATGTATGTATTTACAAACAAAGTATATAAGTAGTATATCAAACATGTGGTTCTTATAACACAGGTTTGCTTACTTTAGGGCTGGTTGAAATGTTGAGCATTATAAATGTTTTTATGCTTTTTTCCCCACGAGTACCGCAGTAGCTGAGTCAAAACCTACAGTAAAGTTAGGAACATTGCGTGAAGTTAAAGTTTGCAAGTTTGGAGAGGCGAAACGAAATAACAGACCTTTGGACGGAGAAGTAAAAATGCAATAAGGTGCAGTTTTAAAAGAACCGGGGTTATTGCATTTAAAACTTACGCTAGAATGCCAATATTGTTGATAGATGTTAAACTTTACTTACGCGGGAATTTTTGAGCAATAGTTTTAGCAACCGGTTATCTAAATGTGAATTTAATCTAAATAATATTACAAATGCGAAAGTAACTCTGTATGTCTGTTTATTACGTTTTCTCGCCTAAGCCGCTGAAACGATTTTGATGTATTTTGGCGAAGAGATGAGACCTTGGATAAAAACATAGGCTACTTTGTATGTAGGTACCACGCGTGCGAAGCCGCGGGCAGCAGTTAGTCATATATGATTGGTTCAGGCGTGACTTTGCGAAATCCATACAATTATACAATACAATTAATTACACAAAAATAAAAACATGAAATACACAGAAATAAAACAAAAACCAATATAGAATTAATTAATTTTACAATATTGGATTTTAGATTGCTGGCACCATGAGCACACATAAACCACCGTCTTGTGCAGGCGTATCCAGTGAGCCAGCAACAGAGAATCCCACCTGTCTGACAACGTGTTTAGAATAGTGTTGGTGCTCCCGCGCAGGCGCTTCAGGAGTGACGCACTCCGCTTTCTCATGATAGCGTGAAAGCCGTCTGTTCGAGCCTCACAAAACATTCCTGACGCACTGCAGTAGCGCGGTAGCCCCAACATCACCCTAAACACGTTGTTATATTGTACGCGAAGTGCGTCGTATGTCTTTTTTGTATAGTTGACCTACAGGCTGCTCGTGTACAGTGACTGGCAGTATGCCAGTCACTGTACACGAGCACACGCCTTAAAAACAGTCACTTTCACCTGTCTGGCACAACGAGTGAACCTACGAGCCAACATATTACCTCGTAATGATAACGCCCTGCGCTCCCTCTCCATGTCAACACAGTCATTTAGGTCCTCGGTGACCCAGTGGCCCAGATACTTGAACTGTGGAACGCGATTGAGCTGAATTCCATCTAGGTAGATCATAGAGTAACATTTAGTCCCGGCCTTAAACACCATATACTCACTTTTTCACATTGTATCTGAGCCCCTGGGCCAACGCATAGGACTCACACAAACTTAAGAGCTTACGCAGACCCCCTATCGATGGACTTAGTAACACCATATCGTCAGCGTAGCTGATATTATTAACACAAGTGCCATCAATGTGACAGCCGATTTTGGTGTTACTGAGTTCATCTATTAAACTGTTCATGTACAGATTGAAGAGAGTCGGAGAAGAGATTCCTCCCTGGCGCACACCACACTCCAACCCGTACCTGTCAGAGAAGCTACGGGCTCACGTCACTCTATTCGTTTGGTGACCATACCAAAAACGAAATAATGCTACCAGCTCCTTAGGCAAATCTGTCTCCTGCTTCAGCTTTTTCCATAATAGGTCATACGACACCAGGTCAAATGCCTTGGACCGGTCCAGATAGAATGCATAGACCGGCGTTTTTCAGGCTGTGTAGTACTGAACAGTCTGATTGAGACACAAGATAGCACTTTCAGTAGACAGCCCTTGCCGAGACCCAAACTGCGCATCATTTAGTTTAGTGTGCTTACCTAGATATCGGTCAAGCAAACTGTCCAGCACTTTAGCCACAATAGTAGCTAGTGAGATTGGCCTATAGTTAGCTAAGTCCGAAGACTCACCGGTCTTGTTTTTAACTATAGGTACTACTCTGGTACGCATTAGCTCCTCAGGCAGATACGAGAGACTTTTTTTTTTTTAATCATAGATAGACCTACGTTTGACCACGAACTCGCCTGATGTTAAGCGACGATGAGGCCGACGATGGGGCACGCAGGTCTAGAAGATACCTATTCACTCTTGACTTGAAGAGACACAAATTGTAGTTTTCAGGAAAGACATATCATATGACAAGGCAAATCATTCCAATCCTTGGCTGTCGCATTATAAATGTGGAAGCAAAGCGCTTTGAAGGGTACTCACACAAAGGTTAAAAACAACGATAGTACCCTAGGTAGATGGACACCCGCGTACTGCAGATGTTCGATGCTGAGGCTGTCATAGCCTGGGGATTTACCGCGGACCATGTTTTTAATTACGCTTGCAACATCTTTTGCAGAAAATCTAACACTCAGGTTATCGGTACGACACTCATCATCAAACACCGCAGACGAAGGCCCGAGGGGCGAGGCTACTCTAAAGTGACCCTGGAAAACTCTAGCTATATCAACAGGATCATGCACACCCGCCACACTCACCGGAAGGCTCGGCTTGGAATTCAATCTATTTGTCGTTTTCCAAAGGAGTTTAAAGTCCTTGCTATTATTATTATTATATATTATCTATACTCCTCTTTGACTATCTTGAATCTCTGACTGGCCTGTCAGCTTAGTTGGTAGTAGCTCTGCCTTCTGCGCTGTAGGATGGTTTGTTTACCTTTCAGGATAAACATTTGTGTGATTAACATAGGTTTTTGTTCTGTGTATGGGAGTTATGAAGTATTATTAGTATGTATTTAAAAATGTATAGGCATTCTATCAGACATATGGTTACCATAATACATACTACGCTTAGTTTGGAGAGAGATGATGTTGTGTGCATTGTCCACCAATATTTGTACACCAATGTCTAGTACAATCCGATATATTCCAATGAATTAAGCCCAAAAGAAATTCAAGAGAAAAAAAGAAAGGAATTTATCAATCTTAATAGTCGTGTTTCTTGTTGGAGTCTTCTGGATCTGGGTAAAAGAGGAACCCACACCTAGATTCACCTAGTTTATAATAATTACGTTTTAAAAACTAAAAAGACAACCGACTTCATGTATAAAAAACCATTACTAAACACAATTTAAGAAACCCTCTAAATGTCTTTAAAAGTCGACATCTTTAAAAGACGTATGTCAACGACATCAATACCATTTTACATGTATAAAGTATGAAGTTTTTTATTTATTTTTGTACAAAAGAGGGTACTTATGTAACAATTTTTTACTATTCAGATACAAAACAAGTCAACGACTATATATTATAAAATATTTAAATTAATCCTATTCTGTACACTTAAATTATGTATATTGTGTAGAATTAAATTATAACAATGTTAAAATGCACTAGGGGAGCTAAGAAAACCTGTGTTGTGGGTAGCTAGTGCTTTTTCGCAAAAAAATGTGTCATATGTATTCATACATGTGTAAATATGTAAACGCTTTGAGAGGGTGCGACAATAATTTAAGGAAGACTATTTTTAATATATGGAAGTTTACTCACTCCTACTAAAATGTAAACTAAAATGTATATTTTTGCTAAGTTTCTATTTCATACCTTTTTTTTCATTTCATTTTTTTGCTTGAATGTACATTCAGCTTAGGTGTAACAAACAATGCTGTGAGTATAGTAACATTGTGCCCTGTGAGGGCGTTGCAGAATAAGTATAATTAGTATGGTACAGCGAGATAAATTTCTAATTACGAAATACGTCAAAACTCAATAATTTACAAACAAGTCAATAATAGTTAAAATAAGTGTGTATCGGTTTAAATGTCAATAATCATAGATTTATAAAGATAGATTATGTACATATTATGTCAATTTATAATATAATGTCAACGTTATACAATTTTACATTCTCGACCTAAATTCTTAATAACTTAATTTTCTACTGGTAAAAATTAAAAATAAAATAAAAATCGCACTGTCATGTAATGTCATGTATGTCCATTACAAAATTGATTCATAGATAGAAGTTATGTCAAACATATTTTGTCAGTAAGGAATTCCTCAACTGAATAATAAACTTTTTCCAATAAAAGATTCCATTAGGTTAGATAGGTAATAAGATTAGGTTTCTTGCAAATAATGCGTATTTTTCTTCTGTTTTTAGTCGTTCGGGTATTTTGTTATATATTATATATTTTTACTAACGTTGGGCTTTTCCCTATAGCCTGTAAGGTTGTGGTAGGAAGGATAAGTTGATTTCTGCTGCGCCTATTATAATTACTTTGTAAGGATATTTCATAACTAATACGTAATACCTACTCGTATTTCATTTTAATCCAGATAAAACCAATAGTCTTTGAGCAAGAGCTCTGATTAGGGGGGTCTTACACACAGACAGACTGACAAATGCATATATTGCGAATTTATAAGACTTCTTCGTGAACTTCAGAACCCAAAAAAATCGCTAGGACCAAGACAAATTTCTTGACAATTCTTCTCGGACTTTTTTATTTATTTATTTATTTATTAATCGTACCATCATATCAGGTTTCTTTTTTGAACCCTAAGGCGATGCTAGATCTATGTAGATACCTAACTTATTTAAGGTACAAGTAATAAACTAATAATCCAAAATACATTTCGTTTCTATCACGAGCTGTGCCATTTTCATGACATTTCATGACTTTCGGCAGGTTTTGTTGACATATACTAACGCTGTTCTACGGACAGGATATTGAGTAAATATCCAAGCAAGTATCAATAATATTTATTATTTATTTTATTTTATTTTCTTAGGAAAACAAACAGTCTCTTAATACTATAACTATGAACTAAATAGATAACTAAAGACCAATTAATAGTTTTCGCATATCGAGTCTAAAGCTTGCTTACATTAAAAAAAAACAAAATATTACTTAAACAAAAAAGAAAATGAAAATGAAAATGTTTACATCTAAATAAAATAATATAACAGATAAAGAGAAAATGACAAAATTATCGTAAAAAGAGTTAAGAAGACATGCCAAACCGGCATTCCGCTAAGACATTTTTTATTTAGGGTGGTTTACTATTGAATAGGTCAAGTTCAGGATGTCAGCCAGGTTGTTATTGTCTATAATTAGTTGAACTAAATGGCACTGCTAGGGGACAAGGGAGTCTAACTGATCTGCTTGGGATTTTCAAATTTAAATTTTGAAGTAGCTGTGGGGAATCTATTTTACTTTGCGCTATTTTACTAAGGAATATTATATCAGCTATTTTACGTCTCTCTAGTAGTGGCAACATGTGGTGTCTCCTACACCTAGCGGCGTAGTCAACATCATAGCACTTACATTTATATTGTAAAAACCTTAAGAATCGACGTTGGATGGACTCTATTCTTTTTATATAAATATCATACTGTGGGTTCCACACCTGAGAACAGTACTCGAGGATACTACGCACATAGGCACAATATAATATTTTTACTACCTTTATGCAGGAGAACTGTGAGCTAACTCTTATGACAAAACCTAGTGATTTATTTGCTCTGGTGGAAACATTGTGATGTGTTTGTCAAAGGACAGCTTAGAGTCCTGTAGAACACCCAGGTCCCGTATTTCATCTACTTCTTTAAGGGTGGTTCCTTTCAACACGTAGGTGAATTTAGTGGGTTTTTGCTTGCGGGTGAATGTTATGGTGAAACACTTAGCGACGTTGAGATCTAACTTGTTTTGTAGGCAGTATTGTTCAAACCGAGTTAGATCTTCCTGTAGTAAATAACAATCATCAATACAATTTATGTGCTTGAAAACCTAAAAAAACAGGAGTCTATATCGTTAAGAAATATTGAGAAAAGTAGGGGTCCGAGCAAGGATCCTTGAGGTACACCAGAGGGAACACAGGTCCAAGTGGAAGAACAGAAACCATTGACTACTACCTTATGAGAACGATTTTCGATGTATGATTTGAACCATCTGTATAAGTTACCATGAATTCCAGCGTATAAGAGCTTCTGTAAAAGCAATTGGTGGTCTATTCGATCAAATGCTTTACTATAATCACTGTATACAGCATCCACCTGTCCCCCTGAGTCCATGTTTACAGAAGTATAGTATTAAATAAGAGTAAATTCGACGTGGTTGAGCGGTTCTTCAGAAATCCATGCTGCTCAGGAATAAAACAAGCAGAAAGCGTTGAGTATACCCGAGCATAAACCATCCTTTCAAAAACCTTAGCAAAAATACAGAATTTTGATATAGGCCTGTAATTCTTAATTTCTGTTCTACTTCCACTTTTGTCGATAGGAGAGATAAATGCCGATTTCTACATTTTTGGCACAACCCCTTCCCTAATAGACCTTTTAAAAATTATAGTTAGGGGCTTAGTTAGGCTTGCAGCACATTTAACTATTGTTACGAGCCGGGTACTGATAAATTGTGAAACCGCTTGATTTTACCAAATAATAACTTTAATTTCAAAGTTACTACACACAGAACTTAATCCACTGATTCTACTATTAAACTTTCCAATAGAACACTATAAGAGTCACTACACTATAACACAACCGATAACACTTCGAAACTATCGCACTTGTATCACTTGCTTAGCCGAGAATAGACTGACTATATCCGCAAACCACCGCTGTATTTATACGAGCGTCGAATAAGTCGCGTAAAACCGCGATGCTACTGGAACGTTCGAGAACGAACCGGAACGCGCTCAAACGTTCGATTGCAATAGAGAGATATTGCTATCTCGTTCGCTCCTATGCATTCGATACGTGTACTTTGTAGTTTGCATCTACTCGATACCAGATGGCGTAGGTGAATATTTAATGTGTCTGCCTGCCAACAGATGGAGCTATGTATCGGGCGCAACACTATCCCCTCCTAAGACATGCTCGTCCCGAGCATCGTTAGACCCGTAATATTGCGCTAGTCGATCCACATGGACAATCTTAGGCTTGCCTCGTAGCCCCTTTTTAATCCGGTACGTGACATCGTTGATCCTGTTCACAATTCGATATGGTCCGTCCCATTTCGCCTGCAGTTTAGGACACTTTCCTTTACTGCGTACAGGGTTATGTAACCACACCAGTGATCCTTCACTAAAGCCCAAGTGGTTTGATTTTCGTTCATATCGAGTCTTCATCTTTTCAGACATTTGTTGGCTAGATTGGCGAACGTGTTCGTGTACATCGTTCAATTTGTTGCGAAGGTCACTCGCGTACTCTGTTATATTGCTCGGAGACTGGGGAGGAATACCTGTTATAAGGTCTGCTGGCAACCGTAGTTCTCGTCCAAAGTTCGCCGAAGCTGGAGTGACACTTGTACTTTCGTGAACTGCACTTCGATATGACAGTAAAAACGGTTGAATGTGCTTGTCCCAATCGGTCTGCTGGTTTCCCACTACTTTTGCTAGATATCTTTCCAACGTTTGATTGAACCTTTCAACCATTCCATCGGATTGTGGCCGATAAGACGTGGTTCTTGTCTTATAAGTGCCCATCACTCGACATGTTTCCTGAAATATTTGGGACTCGAAATTCCTCCCTTGATCACTGTGAATTTCCAAGGGTACTCCAAAACGACAAAAGACTTCATGGACTAATTTATCGGCTACTGTTGACGCTTCTTGGTTTGGGATGGCAAAGACCTCCGGCCACTTTGTGAAATAATCCATAACAACCATGAAATACTTGTTTCCATTTTCTGTAGCAGGGAATGGTCCCGCAATGTCCAAAGCTATCCGCTCCCATGGCGCTCCCACGTTATAAATCTTTAATGCACCTCTGCTGCGTGTATGGGGTCCTTTCACTGCTGCGCAACTCGTGCATTTTCGGCACCAGTCTTCCACATCATCTCTGCAATGGATCCAGTAAAATCGCTCACGTATCTTCAACAGAGTTCTCTTTACCCCCATATGCCCCCCAAAGCATCCTTCATGGTAGAGTTTAAGCACTTCAGATACTTTAGCCTTTGGAACAACCATTTGCAGATGACAGTGATCTCCGCGAGAATTTTCCCATTTACGGCACAATACTCCATCGTGGATAACCAGACTGTCCCATTGTGCCCAGTAGCTTTTTGTTGTTGTGCTCATTCCAGCCACATCACTCCATACAGGTTTAGAAGTTCCAGCCCTTATCCATTCGATGATTGCCTTAATATCTGAGTCATCCGTCTGCGCTTTCTGCAGGGTTTCCTTCCACTCATCACTTAGATCCGTGCTCAACATTCTGACGGGTACCACTTCTTTGGACTCTTGTTTTACACAATGTTTACATTCTTCTGGACAAGGTCTTCTTGACAATGCATCCGCATTACCGTGAGATTTTCCACTACGATGCTCAGTTTCATAGTCAAACTCCTGTAGCTGTTCAATCCACCTTGCCACTTGTCCTTCAGGATTTTTGAACTGTAGCAGCCATTTCAATGCAGCATGATCCGTGCGAAGATGAAATTTACGCCCCAGCAGGTATTTACTGAAATGCTGCAAAGTTTTCACTACTGCTAAAAGTTCCCTTCTAGTGACACAGTAGTTTCTTTCCGGTTTGGATAAAGCTTTGCTGAAGTAAGCTATTACGATCTCTTGATCTCCTTTGCGCTGGGACAATACGCCTCCAATACCAGTATTACTTGCATCTGTGTCTACGATGAAACTATTCTCGGTGTTTGGGAAACCAAGAACAGGTGTATCACACAGACGTTGCTTTAACTCTTGGAAGGCAATATCACATTCTTCGTCCCAGCTGAACACTCGTTTCTCTTCGGTGAGTTTATGCAAGGGCTTAGCAACATCTGCAAAGTTTCTCACAAACCGTCGGTAATAGGAACACAATCCTAGAAATGCTCGGACTTGTGTTTTATCCTTTGGGATCGGCCAATCCTTAACAGCGACGATTTTCTCTGGATCAGTTTGCACACCATCTTCTGAAATAACATGCCCTAAGAAGCTTACTTGTCGTCTGAAAAATGAGCATTTCTTCGACTCAATTTAAGGTTGGCTGCACGAATTTTAGCTAGTACTCGTTCCAGATTTTGAAGCTGGTCTTCAAACGTACGCCCCACTATAACAATGTCATCTAAGTAGACAAGACAGGCGTCTCCAATTAATTCAGCTAGTACCATTTCCATCAACCTTTCAAAAGTTGCAGGGGCATTGCACAACCCGAACGGCGTTACATTAAATTGCCACAGACCCTTTCCCGTAGAAAACGCCGTTTTCTCCTTATCTTTAGGGTCTATTTCAACCTGCCAGTAGCCACTTTTCAAGTCTAGAGTTGTAAACCACTTCATCCCTGTCAATGTGTCCAGTGTGTCGTCAATCCTTGGAAGTCCACTTCCAAGGATTGACGACACACTCCATAACTATCCATAACTATCTTTCTTCGTTACGTCATTAAGTCGACGATAATCCACACAAAAACGCAAGCTACCGTCCTTCTTCTTGACTAATACCACAGGAGAGCACCAGGGACTGGAAGAAGGTTCTATCACTCCGTCTTTTACCATTCCTTCAATCATAGTCTCCACTTCCTTTTCTTTTGCGACAGGTAATCTTCTTGGTCGTTGACGAATCGGTGACTCGTTACCGGTGTTTATGGTGTGCTGAACCAGCCCAGTCTTTCCAATGTCAGCATCATTCAAAGAGAAAATATCAGCATATCGATGTAACATCTTCTCAGCCATGGCAACTTCCTCTTCGGAAAGATCTTTGCAACAATCTTTCAGCAATGATGACACATTGTAATTAACTTCTAATTTATTGTCACTGGATAATTCTTGACATCTTCGCATCCAGGTAACTTCTTCACAATTGCCAATTAACATTCCCTTCTTAATGAGATGTTCCTCATTACTCGGGTTCAGTATTCGCACTGCTGAGATGGTGGTTGCCTTTACTATGGTGGTTCGTGCCATAATCCATGGTAGGTCACTGTCTAACCTTTCTATCAATACACATCGATTTCTCTCTGATGTTTGCAACAGGCGTACTTGTACCATGGTTTCTGACCTTGGAGGAAGCACAATTTCCTTCAGGCAGTAGACTTTTCCTGAGGATCCTCCTTCCATAAAGACTTCTTCTGTACCGCATTTTAAAATTCCTTGCTTTACGTCGATCTCCGCGTGGTGTTCTCGCAAGAAATCCAGACCTAGAATGCACTCATCAACTATGTTGGCAATGATGACGTTATGATGGTAAGTGGTCTCCCCTTATTTCATCTCCACCTGCATCTCGCCTTGAACGGATATGTGCTGGCCGGTTGCTGTCACGAGCTGAACTCTGTTACATTTGCTGGAAAAGTCCCCAAGAAAGCGATTCGCAAGTTGGGAACTCACTACTGTACGAGAAGCACCAGTATCCAAAGTCATTTTACAGGTCGTTCCATTAATTTGGCCTTTGATGATCAGGCTGTTCCCATCGTGGGCTTGTGAAATCGAAACTCTTGGTGCTTTATCAATCCGCTAGCACCCGCCACGCAGTCCTGACGTTTCCCTGCTGCTGGGGAGATGAAGTGCTCACCACCTGTCCTTGAGATCTGTCGTTACTCTTTTTGTATCGTTTCGGGCAACTGGACCTCAGATGGCCCTTTTCTCCACACCCATAACATTTCGGACTGAACTTTGGAAGACCATCGCAGCTGGACTCCACCACTTCTCTGATGTGATGTGCTCGAGTGTCCATCCGTACAACTTCCACCTCCAAAGCATGGGCCAAGGCGTTCTTTAAGGACTCGTGATGCCTAAGTCTTACAGCAGCCCTGACTTCCAAATCACGTATCCCATCGACGAATGCCTGAACTAAGTTCCCATCGATAAGTGCAGGTGAAGATCGGAAAGACTTCCGAACCATTCTATTTCCAGGGCCCACTGCTGTAGGTTTTCTGAATTGCGCTGAGTCCAGTCCTTTAATTGAGCGCGGAAAACATGTTCCAAATGTGCGTCACCATATCGAGATTCTAGTACCTCCAGCAGCTGCTCATAACTGACGTTACTTCCCAGTGCCTCCAAAACAGTGAGTGCTTGGTCACGCAAGGCTAATGTTAGTGCAGTCAAAGCCTGCGACTTCGTCCATCCGTTTGCGTTTAGGACAGCTTCGAACTGAATTTTATAGGCGGACCACGAAGAACCTCCATCAAATGGTGGCACTTTAAATCCTCGCGCTGAAGATGAAGAGACCACAGGAGCAATATCTCTATCTTCAGATTTCAGCAGATCCACAGCTTTTTTTACACTTGCAATCTGGGTTTCTGCTTCAGAAATTCGGCTATCATGGTGCTCTATTTGCTCCTTTACATCCTGAAGCTCCTTGCCAAAGGCTCCATGCAGGTCTTTTATAAGGCGAGTCTGTTCTTCTTGCCGGCGAAACAGTTCCTCCTGTTGCTGGCGAGCTTGGTCCTCCTGACGACGATCCTGTTCGTCCTGCCGGTGAACCAGTTCCTCCTGCCAGCGTTTCTGTTCTTCCCGTTGCTGGCGAGCCTGTTCCTGTTGCTGGCGAGCCTGTTCCTGTTGGTGGCGAGCCTGTTCCTGTTGCTGGCGAGCCTGTTCTTGAAGCATCGTTATTAAGGCAGCAAGGTCCCCTGCAGCAGGAGCCTGAGCCACAGATGATGATGGAACTCCCGATAACTCACCAGTTGACTCCATTGTTGGCTGAAGAACCAATTGAGATTCTTGTGATGGAGAACCCCCAAACCGTCTCTCTTCCATTTCCTGTTGACGCTGACTCCTTGTCCGGATACCGTCTGTGTCGTCCTTTGATAAAACCGGCATTTCTTTATCTCCGCTTCTGACACCAATTTGTTACGAGCCGGGTACTGATAAATTGTGAAACCGCTTGATTTTACCAAATAATAACTTTAATTTCAAAGTTACTACACACAGAACTTAATCCACTGATTCTACTATTAAACTTTCCAATAGAACACTATAAGAGTCACTACACTATAACACAACCGATAACACTTCGAAACTATCGCACTTGTATCACTTGCTTAGCCGAGAATAGACTGACTATATCCGCAAACCACCGCTGTATTTATACGAGCGTCGAATAAGTCGCGTAAAACCGCGATGCTACTGGAACGTTCGAGAACGAACTGGAACGCGCTCAAACGTTCGATTGCAATAGAGAGATATTGCTATCTCGTTCGCTCCTATGCATTCGATACGTGTACTTTGTAGTTTGCATCTACTCGATACCAGATGGCGTAGGTGAATATTTAATGTGTCTGCCTGCCAACAGATGGAGCTATGTATCGGGCGCAACACTATAAATGAGGGGACAATATTATCGGGCCCGGCTCCTTTTGACACGTCAAGTGACTTAAGAATTTTTAAAATAGAAGCTGAATCAATTTCAATGTCACCAATAGAGCAAGGATATTTGCTAGATGAATATTCATTATCAAAATCAGTGAGACCGACTTGGGAGGACTGAGACAAAGACAGAAAAGTTGATTGAAAATAATCCGAGAAGAGATTACAGATACCTTCTCCATCGTCAGCCTCCTGCCCCTCAAAAATTAAAGAAGAGGGTAAAGAGTGGTTACCCTTTTTGAGAGATTTAACATACGACCAAAAAACTTTAGTATCTCAGAATAGAGTCTTCAGTGGTTTTTATAAAAGCTGTATAGCACGATTCTTCAAGAGTCTTAGCTCTCTGTCTAAGAAGAGAAAAAGACTCGTAATCTGAGACGTTGCCGTATGTGTAATATTTACATAAATACTTGTATTTTTCTTTCAGCATTTTCTTAAGAGGAACATTATACCATGGTGGAAAACTTAACGAATTAATAATTTTTTGAGGTATGAATTTGTCACGGACTTCATATAAATGGTCATAAAACAAATTAACGGCGGTTTCTAAACTCTCATTATTCAATAGTGTGTTCCAATTAGTGTTCATTAAGTTAGAATTAATACCGTCATAATCTCCAGAATGATATAAATATTTGGTACGTGAATTTTGTGCGAGGGGCATAGATGCTTGTTGATCTAGAACAACTACTAAGGATTTATGGTGCCCATCTTCAGGCACCAGTGGATCGTCACAAACTGATACGGAAACATCAGCATTACACAAAACGTAATCTAGAATATTGTTATTATTATTTAGATATATATTAAATTGAATTAAATTGCACACTGACAATGTATCAAAAAAGTAAATCTGACTATCCCCTGCAATTCCAGTAGGTTGTGGCAACCCTCGGTTACAGAGCCAGTCAACGTTACTTTAGTTAAAATCACCTAATATAATAAAAGTATCATTGGGACAGGAGGTCGATATCAGAGATAGTTTATCTGTGAAGTTAGTAAGCTGAGTGTTAAAAGTGTTCCCTAGGTTTTCATTACAGAGATATAAGGTACAAAAGTGGATTTGTTGTAAGTACGATCTTTATTTTTAGTAGTCACAGTAACCCAAATATCCTCTGCAGAAGAGCACCATTCAGGACGCTCAACAGCACCAAGCTCTTTGCGGACCGCTAATAAGACTCCACCGCCGTACATTTCCTGGGTAAGAGCATAGTTCATGTCGCGCCTCCAAACCATATACCTATCGTCAATGTACTCATTGTTGTTAATACTATCAATCAACCAGCTCTCTTTGATTGAAATAACATCATATGTATTAAGACTTATACTACGTTTTATTATTTGCGTTTTTGTGCGTAGCCCTCGAGTGTTCTGGTAATATATGTTAAGCTTAGAAGCCATCATAAAAACAGGAAAAGCAATGACTAATGTGCACCAGTAACAGTTGTGGAATAAATAGATAAAAAATAAGATCGCCTAATACATACCAAAGCAAAATATGTATGACTAATAATAACGAAAATCGCAAGAAAAATAAATTGTGAGTAATAGTGAAAATTAAGTATAAATTAATGAGCTGTGGTTCAAATTGTTTGTCAAAAATGCAGCAGAACATATTATAATACACAAAAAATAGGGTACAAGTATAAATTACCTCGCACTTTGTAATGAGTTGTTTTAAGCAGCATTCGTAACAGCAGTAAAGAGTGCAAGCGATATTGCGCACTACGCAGGGCGCGCAGGCGCATGCAATTGGTGTGCATATCATAGTACCTACGCCTATCCGGCTGGCATCCGTGAACCGGGCGCGATGATTCACAGCTACAAAACCAAACCAAACCATTCTGATCTTCATTTTTCCAATCTCACCAATTTTCCCCGCTATTGCGTAGAGATTCTCGTTCTTCTTTGCCGGGATTCCCCTTATCTCGACGTTGTTTGCTCTGGCCCACTGGTCACGATCTTGAAGCTCCTGACTTAATCTAGACACCTCTGTTTGAAGAGAAGGTACTTCGTTCACCAGCTTCTCTATTTTTGAAACTCGACTGTCTAGGGCCTTAACCGTGCTAGAAAATTTCCCCAGCAGCTCATGCGCCATTTCTAGAGACTCACGAAGGCTAGTTAGCTCTGATTTAATTGACTTCACATCGTTTACCAAGGATGCCAGTGGGGTAAGTTGGAAGACGATATTGTTTAGCTGTTCCTGCATCTTGTCTAATTGACTAGGTGACGGGGATGGAGAAGAGGCAGCAGCAGCCCGAGATGGTGACGAGCTCGACTTGCACTGCGGGCAGCGCCAAGTATTCTTCCTTTCTCCTAGCCTGCGGTAACCAGTCTCTGTGACTCCAGAGCACTGGAAGTCATAGTGGCGTTTACAGACACTACATACCGTACCGTCCGTGAATTGAGAATCGCAACTTGCACACGAGAACATTTCGGAAAAAAACTTTTAGAAACTTTGGATTTTATAAAACAAGCAAGTGTGCGCTCCCGTTGAGCTTGAGTGAGTGTCTGACATATTGTGTATGCTTATTGCGTTTATTTGCTTTATATTTATGCAAGTAAGTTATAGTTTATAATTTAGTGCACCCCGACCAATCTTCCAAATAATTTAAGCTTCTCTCCATCCAAAGGTTGTCTGGAAGAAGTCGTTTCCTTAGCGATAAGACCGCCCGTTGTACATAATTTATCGTAAATATATTTAGTTATAAAATTGTTATTTTTAGTTTTAAGGTGTACAATAAAGAATTTTCATTCATGTGACTTGCGATAGGAGGAACCTCAACTCTTATAAGATAGAAAGATAGATAGATAAACACTTTATTGTACAAAAAAAATAATGATTAGCAATATAGTTGTACAATGGGCGGCCTTATCGCTAAAAGCGATCTCTTCCAGGCAACCGTTGGATGGACAGGATAGACAAAAAACCAAAAAGTCGGCGGTGTGCAAAACAGTTACCAGTTATACTTCATCTAATACATAAAAATACAAAATATAATAATAACCATAACAATGTATATAATTAAGCCTACAAAACAAAAATTACACAAAGAAAGAAAACATACTTACCTACCAACAAACAACTCTCTACAGTGATAAAAGCTAACAACCAGTTAGCAGTTTTCAGATATAGACGGATAAAGGATATGGACTTTGATTTTAAATATATGAATAGATTTAGATAAGCCAATAGATAAAGGTAAGGAGTTCTATAAGTGTACAGCTTGAACAGTGAAGGATTCACCAATAATTTATTAATGAGTAAATAATGCCGCCAGTATCTTGGGAACGCTTTCATAATTCTCTTACGGCGTTTCTCATCTCTCTCCTATCTGGCTTAGCGTATTTGCCATTCAACGTGGGAACGCTGCCTCTGGCAGTGATCTGGATCACTTGAGCTATCTATAGATTGTTTTAAACGGTCCTTAGATAGCTTAACTGTTTCTCGTGTATTTTATATTATTCTGTACATTTCTGTTATTATTTCTGTATATATTCTGTATGTATTTACTTGTATACAGAAATAAAATGAATAAGGCAGCAATTAATAAGACAAAGTGATTCTATTATTGTATTAAATAAAACAGTTTTGTATATGAATTCTCTGTAGCAGCCAGTCTTGTCCCACTACTTTTATTTAGGTACAAAACTTTGAGTTTCAACCAACTCGTTTTTCAGCCAAGCGCAGGGTCTCCTAAATCACAAACTTTGCAACATAAATTCAACGTTCTGAATTTACGTTAAACTACGCTCCAACGTATTTTGGTGCGGAATTTAAAAGGATTAGCAGTAAAGAGAATATATTGGACGTATAACCATTAACAGAAAAACTATTTCCCGTTGTAAATTATGACTTTGTGCAATGTGTAGCCAACGAATTAAGCGTATGCATATATCTAATGCTAAGTCTCTATTATATTCTATACGAGTATAAAGCCCCCTTTGGAATATGGATTTAAAGTATGGGACCCATACTTCCAAAGAGACATTACACTAATTAAGAGTATCCAGAAAATATCAACTAAAATATCACAAGTACGACGAAAACATATGAATAAATAAATAATGCCAGACATTTCGCACAGCATCACCTAGTCCCAAAGTAAGCAGAGCTTTAGTTATGAGTACGGCATGTCTGTTATACTACATATATTATTATTTTTTGTAAATACATACATATTATACATAGAAACGCCCAGACCCGAGACAAATACTTGCAGTTCATACAAACATTTGTTCCGCGGGTCCCGAGTCCTGAATTGAACCCGCAACCTTCTGCGTCTCAGCTAGACCTTGGTCCATTGCACCACAGAGGTCGTCAAAAAACGGTATGAGAATCGGTTTATTGCATTACGGCTTACTACTCATATTAATAATAATAAAGAATGCCGGATATTTCACACAGCATCATCTGGTCAAGGTAAGCAAAGCTTGTGGTATTGGTACTGATACTATGACTGATACTAGGTACTTCCTTACTACTTATATACTTTTTTGTAATTACATACATATAATACATAGAAACACCCAGAGACAAATACTTACAAACAATTACTTGTTTGTAAGTATTTGTCTCTGGGAACCTTCTGCGTCTCAGCCGGACCTTGGACTACTGCGTCTACTCATCAAGATAAGTGCCTTCAAGGGTTCGTGTCCAAGCTTACAAGATTGACATACCAGTATAACCTACGAGACATACAAGACATTTTCGACAGAAAAGAAGACCCAGGGCGTTGCATGACCATCAGTGGCTAACATTTGAAATAAGTTCGTGCTCCTGAAAACTCACTCGTTGCACATCATATTAATACTGTCAGCTTAGTTGGTAGTAGCTCTGCCTTCTGCGCTGTGGTTGGGGGTTTGATTCCTTTACAGGATAAACATTTGTGTGATGAACATAGTTGTTTGTTATGTCTAGTTGTTATAAAGTTTCATAAGTATGTATTTAAGAATATATAAGTATTCTCTCAGTTATCTAGTCACCATAATACAAGCTATGCCTAATTTGGGGCTGGATAGTGTTTTGTGCATTGTGCACCAAATTTTATAGCTAGTAATAATTAGTGGAAACACGTCAGCTTAACATTAGTCATTTATTTATAATGTTTACTTACGCTAATTAAGACTCAGAGTGTTACAGAGTAATTAAAAGAGCCCCGTAGTCATAAAATTATACATAGAAACACCCATACCCGAGAAAAATATTGCAAATCATACAAACATTT
This sequence comes from Lampropteryx suffumata, assembly GCA_948098915.1. Classification (NCBI taxonomy): domain Eukaryota; kingdom Metazoa; phylum Arthropoda; class Insecta; order Lepidoptera; family Geometridae; genus Lampropteryx; species Lampropteryx suffumata. The sequence goes on along the minus strand of OX402568.1, from coordinate 6,021,219 downwards.
GTCACGCAGCGGGAATCGAACCCGCAGATAGTTATCTGCGTCTCAGTCAGGTCTTGGCCCACTGCGCCACAGAGGTCGTTTGTTAAGTAGTTTTGGAGTTTTCATAAAAATATTTCATTGATGTGTGTAACATCTTTTCACTACATAAGTTATTAGTTTAAAAAAATACAAAGACCAATTTTGAGTTTGAATGAAAAACTGTTTTATTTAAAACAATCACAAGGTTCACTTTCATTAGTTTACATGTAGTGAGCTTTAGTGCCTTTTTTCATCTTCTCATCGTGTCACTTGTTATTTCGAAACAGTGTGGTGAAAGGATAAAAAAGCCTATCATAGGTGCTGATATCTCCAAAGCGAAGGCCGAGCGAAATGGGGCTAATAACCAGGGTAACGGAATAAGTAGGTTGGTAAATAAAACACAAAAGCCGATAAGTACTTAAAACTTTATTTCTACTAATCTAAAAGTCATACTTTTATAACAAAACTATACTACGACTAGATGCAGAACTTTGTCAAAGTACACAACTTGAACGTTTCCAAGTAATTACAGTAGTTTAGATGTTAGACTAATATTGAGCTGGTTATAGAGCGCGCAAGCTCTTGGGGGGGAAAGGTGCACGAATGACATTTTTGTTTTTTTTTTGTTTATGAATGTATAACTTATAAAATTGATAATACAAACTATTTCCATAATATTAAACAATATTAAAAATATTAACAATCATCATCAATTTTTAATCATCATCAGGAAGATGATGAATAAAAATATTAACAAGATCTCGTTTAAACGTTTAAAAAAAGTAATTGGTTTTGCACTCGAATTTGACAAATTGAGACATTGTCCTGACTTTACAGTATGAGTATTGGAAAATAAGAATCAGGATCAATCAAAGTAAATTAGGTAAATCCAAGCTTTAGATGACCTCTTGGCGGTCCTGCGTTCCTAGTACATGTTGCTATACCACTAAGAGAACTTAAGATGGTAATGGAATATATGAGACTTTTGTAGTCTAGTTCTAGTCATATAGAGACGAATGAGATTGTTTATGTCATTTTCTCATTAACTATACACTTAACTGGACAGATGGGATAACAATCCAATGGCGCTAAAAGCGAGACTGTCATTGATTATTCAGATCGGAAGTATTCAGTTATGTATGTATGTAGCGACTATTAATTTATTACTAGGACTGTATAGGATGTAATTTAACTTCTAAACTAAACTGTCTCAATAGCTTTGCCTTTAGTAAACGTCTTGGATGAACATGACTTGTAGTTACAGTTCATACTTAAAGGACTATAAGTATGAACTGCAAGCTGAGTATTGCTCTTAAGTTGAAATTGACAAAGTTCTAACTCCCGGGGGAAGATGTTGGTAGTTAATATAATAATTTTGACATCAAATTTGTAACTTATATCTATTTCAATGTCAAAACATCAGTCTTTTAAAAGATAGTTAAAAATATATGTAACAAAAATGCGTAGGTACAAGACTGAGCGATTTTGGCAATGTAGAATACTGTTCTTAGAAAAAGAGATTCATTATAAATCATTAATGCTTTAGGCAAATATTTAAAATGGCAGTTTTTGAAAATATCGTTCGCTGGTTTAGAAATCTTAACTACTAGTTCGAATCCCAGTTAATGTCATTGGCTGGGGGTGTTCAAAATAAAAACATTAGCATCGAAAATTCTGTAGTTTTGGTCCGAAGTAAATTGAACACTAAATAAGTATACATAAGGTCGAAAAAACATGTCAAACAGTAAGTAGGTAATTACTTAGACTTATATAAATTAAATACCTATTATCATCAAATGTTACCATTTGGCTTGGATTTGATATGCTTATAATTAATTTACTTTTAAGTAAATAAGTAATTTATACATTATATTTATATACTTCTCGTCCAGTTGCTATCTGTTATGATGAGGTGTTCTACAGTGTCCTGTAACAAAACAAATTTCAGTCAGTCGGGGTTATTGTCAACAGATTTCGGGTAATTGAAAACGACTCTCTTTAATGTTTGCCAAAGAGAAAAGGCTATTTTGTGTTGTTTTTTTTAATTGGAACAAAGTTCCTTATCGAAAAAAGTGTAAGTTTTTGCCGTCACGAATTTCCGTCACGACCCTTTCTTTAGTGTAGACGGTTATCCATAGGGTGACGAATGAATTAATTATATGAACAAATGAATTAGATTAATTGAATGATGTACAACAAAATGTTTATTTTCACAACTCGAAAAAATATATTAATTACGAAATTTCCTACCATTCGATTCATACATTATTTCTGCGTTTCATTTAATTGCTCTCAGACGCTAGTAATTCATTCATTTGTATGTGTTTATCAATAATGTGATGCGTTTATCAATAATAATATACTACGCCGAGTGTTCCACGACACATATTTTTTTTATTTGTCTACGTGTATATCTCATTTGATCTCTAATAACAAGTGCCTTATAATATAAGATATAAAACAAATATGTCTGTTGCTGAACATAAATTCATTGTTTTATTTACTAAAATAATACTTGGTTTGTTTATCTACGTAATAAAAATAACGGAAACATTTAATATTAGATAAAATTATAAGCGCTAAAAATTGCGTTAGAATCGACGTATCAGGTTTAACGAAGTATGTGCAAAAGTACGGTGTCTAGTGTAAACCATAAAAAAAATTACTGCAATTATCACTGCGTTGAGTGTAAGCATTTCTTGCTTCTATCCAACACATGCTGAGCTGGACGTCTTTTTGACACACACTCATTCTCAATAGGCTTACATATTATATTATTAACTGGTTGGTATACCTATTTTTAAGTTGTTTTTGTCTCACAAACTTCGTGTCCAATATAATAATGCATTTAGGATATTGTTGGGACCGCGATTCTGTAACGCGTCCGGCATGTCGTTTGAAACTTATCAATAAAATTTGGCTTTAATTCCTTTCAAAAAAAATGCGGAGGGAGTCGCGAGCAACAGCTAGTAACTAATAACTGGGATGATCCTCTTTCAGGCAATGTAGTCGAGTACTGATGGCACAGGAAAATATTCCGTTATTGCTCAATCACGTTGTTAGTGGCCTTGCCTTATTCCCACTTCTATTTAATTTTTCATGATGTCAACCTTAAATAACAATAATACTAACACCTAGAGTAAGTTAACTATCTCTTTATGGATCTAAGTTATCTGAAATAAATGAATTTATTATTATTATTAGGGAACATAGTGAGTTTGAAAAAGCTGATCGTTATCATTATCAACCTATTGCAGCTTACTGCTGGACGTAAGTCTCTCCGAAAGTCGGTCACTAAGTCCAATCTTCGGCTTTTCCCATCCACGTCCTGCCAGCTCCATCAGCTCCATCTAGCCATATAGCCCAGTCACATAAGCAAAGAAAAGGGGTCGACCCCGGAATGAGATATAATAAGCTGTAAACTCGTATGTAACTTCATTTAAGCGTTCTAAAAGTTGTCTCAAAAGTCTCTTAAAATTTCGTGTCCATGAACAATTTTTTAACAGCTCTCATTTCGAGGTGAAACCCCTAATATGACTACACTAGTTAGGTTACCCTACATTACGTTTGTCTAAACACGGCCTTCACCGTAGAACTGAAGACTTTAAAAGTTAATCATTATGATAGCAATATCGATCGACACTCAGAATAGCCTAGCTTTTATAATGCTCCTATACCACTTCTGTATGGCTTTCTAAATATGAGCTACATTTCCAAACTGAGTATCTAGGTCAAAAGCTAATGATTTAAGGTTAAACTTACGCCGCGGTACGACGTTGACGGTCGCTTTGGACGTGCTGTCGCTGTCATCCGACTCGGAACGGGCTTGGAAGCTCGTTTCTGCAATAATAATATTTATTTTAATACTAGTAATGACTGTTATTGTATTAAATATATTGCTGGACCATTCACACCATCTACTCCCAAGTAAAGCTACAATGGAAATTAGATGACTGAAAGAATACATATTTATGGTAATTTATAACACCTTGGACACACAATATACACCAATGTTCATCAGATAAATGTTTGTCCTGGCTGGAAATCAAACCCTACAGCGTAAAAGGCAGTGTTACTATCGACATGACCTGTCATCCCTTCAGATGATTTTTTACAAAAATAAATTTTATTTTTTAAGTTTTTTACTTTTACCATCCTCTGTACTCCATAACGATCAGCTGAGGATTATTAAAAATGGCTCTGCACTCGCATCTGACTGTAAAACCGGGTTGGTAATATTTGCTGAACTAAATAACACTTCGAGTGAGGATTTCTAGGTGGAACTGATCCTAGATGAGTGCTGCTTGGAAACTGATGATGGAGACGACAGCAATAGTATTCAAATTATTGGGGGTTAGTCCCCTTGCTGACTAACAGAAAAGCTGGCAATAGAGAAGGAAAACTTGAAACAAGCCCGGCTCGGTGCCAGCCGTTATGCACCTGCAACCGAACCGACACCGCATGTACTGATTCGTCTATCCGTCGGTAAGGGCTGCGCTGTCAAAAACAATCCCAGGCAGAGTGACGTCAGTGGACAGGAAACTTCACCCACCTCAGCTTGCTGGAGTGGATCCATGAACGAATGTTTTCAATTATTTACAATTAACTGCTCTGTAACTTTACTGACCTAAATCATCTTCAACAGATGAACGAAGGCCAATGATGATGACTATCGACTAAAGTATAAGGACAGTCAGCAAATTATGATAAGCTTTCGAGTATTTCACGAGAACTTTTCGGTCTTGCAACTGATTGCTCTTGTATTTCGAAGACTTATTTAATTATGTTATTCACAAGTTGCTTGCAACTAGCAATCGTTTATTGGCAAAACTGTTTTTTAAATAGTTACTGGAAAATATTCGTGCGAGTGAGGAGGAGATACGGTATTAAAGCATATTATAAAATATCAGATTATTTAGGTAGATGACAAAAGAGCTTGGGATGAATTTGCTCCTACTCGACTCGGTATCCGTAACAAAATTGGTAAGGATCATACAATATGGTGTTAAGACCAGACGAGTGTCTTGCTGGATTCTTTTTGAACTTGGGTTATGAGGAACCGGCAGCTATATTCACTAGCATTTAGGAAGACGATTCAAAGTGGTGCTAGTGATTTTATTGAATAAAGAAAGCTTTGACTTTGACTGATACCATGGTATTGCGAGCGATGAACTAAAGAGTGTGTCCTGGGTGTGTCTAGTTTCTATTGTTTCGCCGGACTATCTAACATTTCGTAACATCCAAAAATTTTATTTTGTTATTTTGTCTAAATTCATGAAACTTTTGATGAAACAAGTGACACTTAAATATGTTAGTATATAAAATAGATAGTAGCTAAAATATGTCAACTTAGTAAACTTGAAACAAACTCATTCTGGATACCAACTCATTCTGAAAACAACTCATTTTGGATACCATGTAATTTGGTGTTAAATTTAAATTGCAGAAATCATAAAAAAATCTATTCAATAAATGAACTAAATGTCAATTTTAACTTACTTTAAAACTATAATTTATAAATGTTACTTTAATTTGGACTTCAGAGTATGCCAAATAAGATAGTTCATATTTTACAGAATTTTAGCTTGTCAGGCGAAACAATTGAATCATCACTATTAGCTTCCGGAATGCGAGTTTTTAGAGGTCTTGCAACTGATTGCTCAGCTTTTGTTGTCGCTACTGTTACATTAACGTATTTAGCGGTGACCATTTTGTCGTTCGACTTATGATTCAAAATGTCATCTAGATTTGCGCGTCCAAACAGACAACAACCCCAAACGTATCTACTTATATTATCTAACCAAAGATACAGTTCGGAACCATCGATCAATTATCCTTCGTATAAACTTGCAATTCTGTCTGCCTGTCCATCCAAACTCCGAGAGCGGACCGCAGCCATTAATATTATTTAATAAGATCAAGATAGATGAGGGCGGAGATGGACTCACACCGCAACAGATTTTGGAGCAGAAATAAATTTTGAAGCGAAGTTAGGAAGTTTGTAATCAAATACATAAAATACTAGCTTCTCGTTTGCGACTTCGTCCGCGCGTTTTAAAAAGAAAAAAATAATAATCTAAACCATTCTCAAATCCACTTGAAAACACAAAAAAAATCATCAAAATCGGTCAAACCGTTTATGAGTCTAATTACAAACACACGCACAGAAAATTTATATTTATAAAAAGATAAAAAAAAATGCCGGACATTTCACACGGCATCATCTGGCGTCAAAGTAAGCAGAGTTTGTGTTATGGGTACCATATTACTGATATTATTTTTGTAAATACATACATATTATATAAAGACCCAATATCATTTCTATTTCAACACTTAATCTTTTACTTACTTAAAACTTACACTTGTACTTAAAAATGGCTATCAACTTAAACGCAACCTAAACACGGCATAAAATTCGTCCTGTCACTATGTAACAAAAAGGGATGACACTATTTAAAATAGCGATTAACTTTGCCAGAAGTTAAGAGGCGATTTTAAGTATACTGCCACCAACTTATCGGTTCAGGTGGCCAAAAAACGAACTAAAAAAACTCTCATAGAAAATCAAATCTAAATGACATTGCCAATAGACAGTGGCGCCACCCTTACCGTAACAAATAAGTTGGTTGCACTATCCAGAGCTATCCAGAACTACTTAACCATTTTTTATGAAATTTGACTTACTGTGTATATAAAATTTGGTCAAACTTAAAAGTGTATGATAGTTTTAATCTTGATTATCTATTTATTTATAACATAAAATGGTTAAAAATTGTTAGTAGGTTAGCGAATTACGTAATAACTTAAGACAGAATGTCCCTTAAGTAGGGACTGAATAAATTAACCGACTTGGTATTACATGGATCTCACAACTTTTTGCTGTAGAAGAACTGAAATGCGAGACTTGTTTTTTTTTACAAGTTATGTTTTTGATGGCATCTCATTTCTTTTTGAAGATTTAAACGCAGCCTTATGTTTATCTATGACCTCATCCCCTACAATTTAATGTAACTCTTCACTTTCAACAACAATACTGCCAACTTTTCATAAGGCATAAACCATTCTTGCTTTTTCAGTTGATTGACCATTTTACAAGTTACCTTTGAATATAATTGTATCTAGGTGCCTATCTACACCTATTATTCCATTATATTTTACATATACAGGTACACTGATTTATTCTCTGCAAACTTGCAAACTTTGTAACTTTGTAATCCTATATATATGTGATTATTTTATGCACTTGGTGTAAGTATCTAAAAAACTGGACTGAAATTGCAAAATATTTTAGTTTTTCCTTGATTTATACACTAAACACTAATTGTTTTCTAAATTTGAAGCTTCTATGTCTGCTAGAAGTGCCTTAGAGTTTTGATGATTGGTCAGTCAGTGAGTGAGTGAGTGACAAAATTAAGAAACTTTGACTAGTTATAATTCTTATACTACTGGTACAAATTGAATGGAATTTGAAATATACCGTGTTTATACAATACCTGCTTGGTTACTGAAAATTCAGGCTTCTAGTTTTATCCACAACGAAGTTATAGGTGCATGCAGCAGCGTAGCGAACGCATTTGTGCAAAAATTTATTCCAAAAAAATTAAATCACGATCAGCTTACTTTGAACTTAATTACTTATCGATAAACAGTTATATTTGAAAAACGCAGTTTTATGCATTCATACGACTTTACTCACCTGAGAAGACCATCAGAGATCGGCGTGTGCGTCACTCGGTCACCTAGCAGGGATTCGGCGGCACTCGGTGGCACTCGGTGGAACTCGGCGACGACCAGTCTACTACTTCAAATCATAAAGGTGCGTGCACAGTACACTAGCGAAGCAATAAGCGGAGCGAGTTTGCATCAACCTAGACTAGATGATGGATTCTTCTAATAGTTCGAATATCAATAAAATGATATCTGCAGGAGGAAGCAGTAGCTCCCAACCTGACCTATCGAAACTCACCACAATGGATTTCGAATCTAAAACTATGAATTTACGTAAGAGGAAAGTACCAGAAAGTGACTTTGCTTATCAGTTGAAAGAGTTTATAAAAGAAATCCTAGGAGTACTTAAAGACTCAAGTAAATGTCACAACGAGAAAATAGATAAAATAAGTGAAAATATCACTTCTATTAAGGATCAATTAAATGATATACAGTCTACGACGGAATATCTTGTCACAGAAAATAACAATTTGAAATCGCAGATCCAAATATTAACAGATACTGTCAAGACAAATGAAAACAAGATAACAAGCTTACAAAGTGAAGTCGGTCAGCTAAAATCTGACAGACCATCAACATCATCATCAGAAAATGTTCAAACTACCGCCACTGACGACATTATAATAGAGCTAAAGGAGCGTACTGAACGCAGCAAGAACATAATTGTAGCGGGAATTGTGGAGAAACATTCTGAGAACATAGAAGAGAGACGAGAAATTGATAAAAATGAAGTAGAAAAAATCATAAAAACAATATATCCAGATTGTCCAAAAGCTGTAAGAATCCTGCGGCTCGGCAAATATGATGCCCAGAAAATACGCCCTCTGAAAATATATTTTAATTCATCGGACACAGTTAAAACTATTTTGCGAAAGAAAGCAAATACAACGGTTAATGGTATTCGAATTTATTCGGACCAGACGCCCCAACAACAAAAGTTCATGAAAAATCTTAAAAATGAACTGAAGGTACGCCAAGAAAAAGGCGAAGCAGACCTAATAATAAAATACATCAAAGGGACTCCCAAAATCATAAAACAGTCAAAAAACTAAAAGCAAAAGACAACACAATAAAAGAAGCACATACTATAACACATGAATTAACAAAAAACTATACAGAGATAACTACAACAACTAAGTCAATACACTTTTTATACGCTAATGTGAGAAGTATTCTGACGCCTGGTAGATTTGATGAACTTAAATGTGTAATAGAAACATTCAAAACTGCTTTACATGTTATAGTACTGGTGGAAACCTGGATTAAAGATGAACTTGATGCCCAAAAACTTAACATTCCAAATTATACGCACTATTATAATTTCAGGACCACAGCAAAAGGTGGTGGGACATCAATATACGTGCACAATAACTTAAAACATTACTTTCACAGTGATGAATATAAAGATGGTAACCATTTCTTATGGGTTCACCTAGAAAAAATTCACTAGATATTGGAGCCGTATACAAACCGCCAGCTTCAAACACAAAAGAATTTCTGGAGACTTATGTCAACCATCTGGTGAAAAAGAAGCGGGCACTTATATTTGGTGATATAAACCTAGATTTACTTAGCAAAGCGAAAACAAAAGAATATAGGATCTTACTAAAAGAAAATGGATTCAGAGTACTCAATAAAATCGACTTGAAGCATTGTACACGTGAAACAGAAACAACACAAACTATACCAGATCATGTTTGTACAAACCTACAAAATAATACCTTCCATATGACTATCGTCGAAAGCTCCATGGCCGACCACAAACAAATATACTTCGAACTCCAAAAAATCAAACCGGAAAAACCAAAACGTGTACAATATGAAGATACAAACTACAATACCCTATTTAAAACTATTAGTCAGATCGTATCTACTGTCACACACAATGAATTTTCAGTATTGGAGTATTACTTACTGCAAGCAATTTCTACTAACAAGAAGACTCAGACCAAACTACTTCAAAAACCAAAGACATACTGGATCAACAAGAATCTACTTGAATCTATTAACAAAAGAAATGCTCCATGGCATGAGCTGAAACAAACACCTCAAGACATGAAACTAAGAGAGGAATTCACGCTACAAAAAAGTAAAGTGCACAAAGACATTCAGAGTACTAAGAATCAATACTACTACAAAGTTTTTCAAAACTGTGAGAAGGATCCTTTAAAAATGTGGCGACTTATAAATGACCTATCCTGCAACAAAATGAAACAAAATTATATCCCTACTAAATTAAATACTCAACATGGCTTAGTTACAGATACCAAAGAAATATGCGAATGTTTTAACTCTTATTTCTCTAATATCGGTTGTGAACTTGCTAATAAAATTCCAAGTGAGTACCATATTTACACAAACAGCCTACCCAACAACAGCCATGTTAATGCAGAAATGTCTCGACTGGAACCGGCAACCGTGAATGAAATAATTAAAATAATTTCAAACCTAAACACTAATACTAGCACTGGAATTGACGGAATAAGCACAAAAGTGGTTAAACATGTAAAAAATATACTAGCTAAAAATTTAACTCAATGCGTCAATGTATGTTTGGATGAAGGCAGCTTTCCAGACTCGCTTAAAATTGCAAAAGTCAGTCCAATCTTTAAATCAGGTGACAAAACGAATCCTGGGAACTATCGACCAATTTCAGTGTTGCCTACTCTATCTAAAGTTTTCGAAAAAGTACTGTATAGCCGACTTAGTGATTTTTTATCTTCCATACATTTCCTCTTTGAAAAACAATACGGTTTTCGCCCAAAATCTAATACGCTAACTGCCACGATTGATTTGGTCACTTCAATTAAACTCAACATTAACAAAAAGAAATTAGTGCTGGGAATTTTCATAGACTTAAAAAAAGCATTTGACACCGTTAGTCATCAAATACTCTTAGCAAAACTAAAGAATATAGGTGTTACAGGCTCTGCCTATGAAATATTCAAATCATATCTTTCAAACAGATACCAAATTGTTAAAATTGATGGCCAGCAGAGTACCCCACAGCTACTAACCTACGGTGTACCCCAGGGATCTATCTTGGGGCCATTACTTCTCTTGGTGTATATTAATAGTATACACGAGATCGGCCTAAAAGGAGACATCACACTATATGCTGATGACACAAGTCTATTTTACACTGAGGACTCCATAGTTTCAATAGTAGAACAAGCTCAAAATGATTTAAATATTTTAAATGTTTGGCTACAATCTAACTTACTTACTATAAATACAGAAAAAACTAATTATATAATCTTCGCAGCCAAAAATAAAACCATAGAAGCACATAATCCTTTAAAAATTAATGGTACAACAATAAATCAAGTAAATAAGGAGAAATATCTTGGACTTATACTTGACAGTCAGCTAACGTGGAGGCCCCACATACAAAAGATCAGAACAAAAATCACTTCCCTTACAGGTGCGCTTCGTGGCATAGTACGATGCCTTCCAAAACAAGTACGATACACGATCTATAACTCTATGGTCAAATCTCATTTATAATATTTAATTGAGATTTGGGGAGCAGCTGCCAAAACCAATCTCCAAACATTACAAGTAGCTCAAAATAAAATTATTAAAATACTATTCAATTATGATTATTTAACACCGACCATAAAAATTTACTAAGAAACTAAAATCATGAATATAAAACAAATCTACATGTACAATACATGCATTTTGATTAGGAAAATTCTAACTAAAGATTTACACTCAAAATTAGTTTTTACAAAAAAGATAAATGTTCAAAGTCGCATAACTACACTCGTGAGCAACCGAATCGAATCACCCCTACAAAATTTACAAAGTGTAACTTTTTTCCAAAATGACCTGAGTAATGCATATAGAATATATTTTTTTTTGAAAGCTTGATCTTTAAGCTTCAAAATAACACTACTATCATTTAAATTTGTTCAGTTCTTTTTAAAATAGCGCTGTATCAGTGCAAGCATCAAAAATGCGCTTTGTGCAGTAGCTGTGCGGGCGCGTTCCAACCCCCTATAAAACCCCCGTGCAAGCAGTGCACACTTATCAGTCGCTCATCAGACGTTGACCTGAACACACCTACGCAAGTTACGATCGCCGATTCACAACCACTATGGATACAACACCAGAAATAGCCGCTCAAGTTGTTGCTTTGCTGCAACAGGATCTCAGCCAGCGAGAAGTCGCTCGTCGACTAAACCTGAGTCAATCTGCTGTGTTTAGGGTGTACAGAAGATTCCAAGAGACTGGTTCTTACTCCAGGACGCCAGATACCAGTCGGCGCCGGGTAACATCTGAGAGAGACGACCGTTTTATCGTTTCGACGAGTCTCAGAAACCGCCATCTTACCGGTGTTTCTGTCCAGCAGCAGCTGAGAGAAGTTCGAGGAGTGTCTGTCAGTCAATGGACAATCAGAAGAAGATTAAAAGAAGCTAACCTCGTTCCAAGACGGCCTGCCAGAGGCCCAAAATTGACCACAGCTCACCGACAAGCGCGCCTTGAATTTGCTCGCGAACACATTAATTGGAGTGCTGAGCAATGGCGGTCAGTCCTGTTCACTGACGAAACCAGAGTGTGTCTACATGGCAGTGATAGGAGAGCTCGGGTCTACAGGCGCCCAGGCGAGCGGTTTGCGCAGTGCTGTTTTGCCGAAACCGTGTCCTACGGGGGTGGTTCGTGTATGATGTGGGCGGGCATTTCGCTGGAAGGAAAAACGGAGCTCGTTTTCATCCCTGGTGGAGGCCGAGGAGGCGGTCTGACTGCTGCGCGATATGTGGAAGACATTCTTCTGGATCATGTCTTGCCTTATGAAGGCTTCATCGAGGACGGCTTTCTGTTAATGCATGACAATGCCCGGTGTCATACAGCACGAATCACTCGTCAGTTCATGGATGAAGTTGGCATTCGGACCATGGACTGGCCAGCATTAAGTCCTGATCTCAATCCGATTGAGCATGTATGGGACCAACTCAAACGGAGGGTACGAGCCAGAAATCCGGCGCCTACAAGCATCGCAGAGCTAAAGATAGCGCTGGAAGAGGAGTGGGAAAGGCTACCTCAAGAACTGATTAAAAAACTTATTAAATCAATGAAAAACCGCCTTCAAAGTGTTATTAGAGCTAGAGAAGGCAACACCAAATATTGATTAAATAAATGAAGAGTATTAAACATAAATTTTCTGTTTTATTTTAATTTTGATTAGCCCTATGTTAACTTAAATTAACTTCACTTTTGTTGTGTTTCCATTCAAAACTGATTAATTAAAATAATACTGTGTAGATTTTCAAAATAATGGTGTAATTTTGAAGCTTAAAGATCAAGCTTTCAAAAAAAAATATATTCTATATGCATTACTCAGGTCATTTTGGAAAAAAGTTACACTTTGTAAATTTTGTAGGGGTGATTCGATTCGGTTGCTCACGAGTGTAGACAGGCCAATAACATAAATTTAATAAAACCAAGGACTAACTATGGGAAAAATAATATTAAGTACGAAGGCGCAAAACTCTATAACAAATTACCAAAGGATATAAAATCAGTAAAATCGTCAATAGTTTATAAAAACCTACTTAGAGAACACATTTTAAAGGATTCTTCGATGCTAATATAACTAATTAAATTTGCGTTACAAAAAAAATGTTAACAACATAATCCGCCGCTTTTTTATCACTGTGGCTACGGCCTTAGTAAACATTTGTATTGTATCGCGCCGCTCGGCACTACATGTAGCGACTATGCATCGGCCTACTCGCTGCATTATACAACTACCCACATTACCTAAATATTATTTTTATATTAGAATTGTACCTTTTAAGTAATATAAGTAATATTTAAGCTACGTATACATGACGGCACGTTCTATATAACTTTTAGTAAATAGTATTTCTCTGTAAGTGAATTTGTAATTCTTGTGAGAAATAAAATTCTTAAACCATGAAGTTATAGGGGGGTCGAAAATGGCCTGAACTGTTTCGAGAAAAGGATGGCAAGGCCGTGCCGATTTTTTGCTCGACTTGGCGGGGGCTTGGATAATTGAAAATTGCCTTGTTGATAGTGATGTTAATAAAATGGTGGGACGTGAAGATAAAGTGGTGAATATTTTTTTTTTATTTAATTATGTGTAATTTTAGGCCAATGCATTGTATTCAAATACAATGTACAATGTAAGGGAAATGATGAAGACACGCGATTAAACCTATACCCGTAGTCGCTTAAGTAACAACAGTGCCCATAAAACATATTATAAAGATTTGAAAAATATTGTAAATGTAGCACTCTATAAGTACTTAAAATAAGTCATATTTTACCTGTAATGTTAATCAGAACATTAAAACCCCCTATATTTTATGGAATAATATTAAACAAATTGTGAATAGTATAAGTACTTACACTGCTCACTACTTACTTAAAACTTAAAACATAAAATTAAATCATCGGAAACTAGTAATATATTACTTAAAAACAATCCGGATTTAGAAAAGGTCATAGCTCAGTAACAGCCATATTAGATGTTGTTAACGATGTTCTTAAGATATAGGGGAGGGAAAAAAACTATATTAATACTATTCGACTTTTCACATGCGTTCTATACGATTTACACCTCTTTCTTATTATCTAAGCTCGAATAATACGGTTGTGACATTGTCTCAAGCGGGCGTTCTCAGCTAGTCGAAGTCCGAAAACCAGATAGCTCAATCTCTATCTACTACAATGTCTGTGACTTTGGGAGTCCCTCAGGGTCCCATTCTAGGACCATTAGTTTTTGCTCTTTACTGCTCAGATGTAATTCACACATTTTGTTGGAACAAATTGAAAATACCATATTTACGCGGATTACCTACAACTATAATATAATATATAAAAGCCTAGTAATTTCAATAACTGTACTAAATCAGATTATAAGCAGGCTGGTTGGTTGGTTGCGAGTCCAATAGCTTAGTTCTGAACCCTTCAAAGACGAAGTTTCTCGTTATGGGTCCAAGAGCCAAATTAATGGGATACTCTGGAACGATCTTAAAGTTATTATCAATGGAGTTTTAATAGAACGGATTACAAAACTTCGTAACTTGGGCTTATTAATGGACAGTTCATTGCACGTACGTCCTTCAAACAGTTCGTTGTTGCTTTTAGAGAATACCTTGATATCGACATATTATTGACATTTGATATAGCTAGTAATGGAGTCAAATTGAAGTTACAAATAGTGTAAAGTTTTGGGTGTAAATATAGATCAGTTTTTAAATTGGAAACCAGAATTGGAATTTATTGAAAACTCTGTAAGCTCAGCTTGTTATGCTATAATAAGAGATGTAGTCGATATCGAGCAACTTAAAACTATTTACAATGCACTAGTAGAGTCTAAATTGCGGTACAGTATACGTTTTTGGGGTAACAGCTACATGTACCATCACGTTCCTTTCTGCCTTTCCAGTTTGAAACTATTTTGCCTTGCGTTGGTTTTGGGTTACAGGCCATACCTTCTTTTCTTTGTTGTCTTTATTTTCTTTTGTTGTCTTTCTTTTCTTTGTTGTTTGACCAATAGAGTCCGGGCAGTCAACATCTGCTCAACATATTTTTTTGTAATGGTTCTTTTTAATGACTTTTTCCATTGCAAAGTCATCAATAAAATATTGTTAAAATTAGTCATAAAAATACTATCAAATTACAAATACAAATTATCTGTTGAACACTAACTACTACAACTAATTAATCATTTGCCTACCTTTTTTATTTAAATCACAAATGTATTTATTGAACACTTAGAGCTCATTAACTTTAATGTATACCTACCTACCTAAATTACCTTTTTAGTTAAGAAATATACAAAGAACGTTAACGTTAATCTAAACGTTATTATTTAATCATTGATAAAAATGCCAAAACTAAACAGATGTTAACCTATTGATGATGATGTCAGATGTCTTCGATCAGTCAAAATAAGAAAACAAATAAAAGAGGTTTTAGTACTTGACCAGACCCACGAAATACGTAGCTCCTATTGGTCTTTAAAAACAAAAGAAATCGAGCAAGCCACCCCCGGCAACCCGTCACTTCACAGAAAAATCATCCTAGTGGTGTAAAGGCAGAAAGGAACGCGATAGTACAATAGTGCTTTCGTAGTACAGAAACGCTCTATTTGCACTACAAACAGTACGCATACCGCCGCTCGTGGGAATTGTGCATAAGCTATTTCCATGACCTGAGAATACTTACGCTTCCAAGCCTATACATATTAGTGGTTCTCATGGATATAGTTCGGCATCCGAGCAAGTACGAAACGCCAGAGCAAAGAATCACACGTTTAAGCACTATTAGAATGAACCTTGAGGCTACAATATGTACAAAGCTGGATGTGGCAATGCATGGCTGTCGGTTTCAGGCTTTTAGACTGTATAATGCTCTACCCACTGATATGAAGGATATTAACAGTCCTATCATATTTAAACGAAAATTAAAAAACTTTCTGTTGATGAATTTATGACATAAAATAGGACCTGACATCAAATATTATGACGTTATTATGTAGTGTTATTATAATTTTTTGTTTTGTTTTGTTGATTTAAATATGTTTTTTTTAATAATACATAGTTCTTAATTGATTATTGTGTGTTTATTAATTGTAATTAATTCATAGTACGTACATTCAAATACGATTTGTAAAATAATAATTGTTACGGAATAAATGAACTGAAAAATTAAATTAATGAAACTTTGTGATTCGCTTATTCTATTCAAGTTAACGTACGTAGATAATGTTTTTGGTGGTTATCTGCTGGACCGTTCAAAGAAACTCATACAGCGGGTACAAAATGCTCACATTTCTCCATACATTAATATAACATGTCTCTTAAACATGTTATCACGTCGTATACATTACTTTGCAATTCTACTTTTCGGAATTGTAAAGAGCTAGGTCCCAATATAAAACTAAAATTTTGTTTTGTTTTATTTGTCCAAGCCATAAAACGACCGCATTTCGTGTCACTTTCCGGTATGCTGCCACGAAATGCTGGAACAATATTCCTCCTCCTCAGAAATTCGATTCCCATTTCATCCTTTAATTATTTATTGAAAAAATATCTGTTAAATACACAAAATGCTGCTCTTTATAACTTAGTTACTGGTTTATTTTTATTATTTACTTAATTATTATTTGTTTTAATTAATTTTTTTTTGGTAGGTAATCTGCTATTCGGATCGGAGAAAAATCCAACAAATCAAAAATCATAAAAATCGGTCTGGCCTTTCTCTAGTTGTAAATGATGTTACTTACTCGACTTTGTTTTATATGTATATATGTAATTATTACAATGTTTAACGAGTTACATAATTTTGTATAATAAAATTGTTGATCTACTTAACAAACTTTGTGGAGATTTTTGTTAATTATTTATTTCTCTAAGAATCTTACTTGTTTTAAAATATGTGTTATGTTTGTTTTCTTATCATTGTCTTACCACTTACAATTAATTGTACCTCTATATTATTATAAAATTTGCCAATTATAATTAGAACAATGTATGTGCAACCCGAGAGACGTAGCTGCGGCGCTACTCCTATGCGCCCTCAGACTCCTCTATCATAATGCTATGTGGTATAAGTTAAAAAAACGGCACAGTGTATAATAAATAAAACAATGCTGGACATTTCACACAGCATCATCTGGCCCCAAAGTAAGCAGAGCTTGTGTTATTGGTACCATATGACTACTACCATATATGATGTACTACTTAATTTTTTTTGTAAATACATACATACTATACATAGAAACACCCAGACCCGAGACAAATGCTTGCAGATCATACAAACATTTGTCCCGCGGCGGGAATCAAACACGCAACGTCCACTGCACCACAAAGGTCGTCAAACGTATGTTATAAATTCTCACTGTATATGTTATGACGTTAAATAAATATTTTCTCTATCTCAATTGTTATAACAAGAAACAAAGCAACGGGAAGTCTAAAATGCCGATAATTTTTCCTTCGTAATTGACTGTTTTCAACGAAAATTAAAATCATCCAAACTTTTTATTATTTCCATTTCTACTGAGTAGAACTTCTGTCGAGTTGCACAACTAATTAACAGAGATAATTTATAAAAGTTTGGACAATTGGAATTAATTAACTTAAAAATAAGTTGCAAGATGGCGGTTGGGAATCGATATCAGGATTTGAATGAGTGAAAAATAGACTATAATGCTATTAGCTGCTAACCGCGACTTCGCACGCGTAGTATCTAAATAAAAAGTACCCTATCTCCGCCCACTGATACAATCTATCTCTTAACCACATATTATCAAGATCCGTTTAGCCGTTTAGCCGTGAAAAGGTAACAAACAAACAGACAGACAGACAATCAGACAAACAGACTGAGACACTTTTGAATGTATAATAGTATCTATAGATAGCTAACGTCTGTCCGCGGATTTGCTCGTGTGAACCATGAATAAAGAGAAGCCATAAAAAAGGGGCAAGAACTAAAGTCGTGCTTGAGAGGGGTACCGTACCTACGTACCTTTTTTTCACCACCACGGTTCTTTTACCATCAGTCATACAATTACTGTCAGATTAAAATTCATGTATAATGTAAAAAATGGTCCGTTACATACATCATGGTAAATATTATTTGAATGTAAATTACTACATGTTTACAGTTTATAATTTTTTTTTATTTACTTGTGCTGTGAGACCTTGCTTCTTGCCAAATTTCATGATTCTAGGTCTACGGAAACTGCCACGTAGATTTTGATTTACTATCTGTGTCGAAATATGGGTCATATTTTTAGTCAACTTCTGTGGCGCAGTGGGCAAAACCTGCCTGATGTCTGATGTTCTGTGTCCAGAAGGTTGTGACTTCACTTCACAGAACAAATGTTTTGTATGATCTACATTAAGTTGCTTTGGGTCTAGGTGTTTTTTGTATATAATATGTATGTTTATACAACAAAGTATATAAGTAGTATATCAGCCATGTGTTTCCCATAACACAAGCTCTGCTTACTTTGGGGGTTAGATGATACTGTGCATTATTATTGTTATTACTATTGGGTTAAAAGCTTAGTTTTTGACGTGACAGCGTCTAATAAATCGATAAACGCCGGCTGCACTCACGAAAAAGGATGACTCATTTTCCCGTTACGCTCATTGTCCCTTTACGCTCATTGTCCCGTTACGATCGTAGCAAGAGCGCATAACCTAAAACCTTTTATGTAAAATCCATTTTTGCAACCCAATTGCAATGCGTCTTTATATGAAACCGTAAAACGTCAGTAACGGTCCGTATAACGCTATAATTTATCTCCTAAATTTTATTTCGTTTCAAACGCCATTTTATTTAAGAAGATCTGATCGGTAGATGTTAGCCAGCGCTGACCTAATAATACGTAATTTATACTTCTGATAACTCTTATCATGGTAAATTTGTGACAGGTCACTGATTACTTTGAAGGCGAACACATGCATAATTCTGGATTTATTAATAACTAGCTGTTACCTGCGTAGGTAAATAGAGATAGATCCTTATCTCATCTCATCTCATCTCATCTCATCTCATCTCATCTCATCTCATCTCATCTCATCTCATCTCATCTCATCTCATCTCATCTCATCTCATCTCATCTCATCTCATCTCATCTCATCTCATCTCATCTCATCTCATCTCATCTCATCTCATCTCATCTCATCTCATCTCATCCTCATCTCATCTCATCTCATCTCATCTCATCTCATCTCATCTCATCTCATCTCATCTCATCTCATCTCATCTCATCTCATCTCATCTCATCTCATCTCATCTCATCTCATCTCATCTCATCTCATCTCATCTCATCTCATCTCATCTCATCTCATCTCATCTCATCTCATCTCATCTCATCTCAACTCATCTCATCTCATCTCATCTCATCTCTCATCTCATCTCATCTCATCTCATCTCATCTCATCTCATCTCATCTCATCTCATCTCATCTCATCTCATCTCATCTCATCTCATCTCATCTCATCTCATCTCATCTCATCTCATCTCATCTCATCTCATCTCATCTCATCTCATCTCATCTCATCTCATCTCATCTCATCTCATCTCATCTCATCTCATCTCATCTCATCTCATCTCATCTCATCTCATCTCATCTCATCTCATCTCATCTCATCTCATCTCATCATCTCATCTCATCTCATCTCATCTCATCTCATCTCATCTCATCTCATCTCATCTCATCTCATCTCATCTCATCTCATCTCATCTCATCTCATCTCATCTCATCTCATCTCATCTCATCTCATCTCATCTCATCTCATCTCATCTCATCCATCTCATCTCTTCTCTTCTCTTCTCTTCTCTTCTCTTCTCTTCTCTTCTCTTCTCTCTCTTCTCTTCTCTTCTCTTCTCTTCTCTTCTCTTCTCTTCTCTTCTCTTCTCTTCTCTTCTCTCTCTTTCTCTTCTCTTCTCTTCTCTTCTCTTCTCTTCTCTTCTCTTCTCTTCTCTTCTCTTCTCTTCTCTCTCTTCTCTTCTCTTCTCATCTCATCTCATCTCATCTCTTCTCTTCTCTTCTCTTCTCTTCTCTTCTCTTCTCTTCTCCTTCTCTTCTCTTCTCTTCTCTTCTCTTCTCTTCTCTTCTCTTCTCTTCTCTTCTCTTCTCTTCTCTTCTCTTCTCTTCTCTTCTCTTCTCTTTCTCTTCTCTTCTCTTCTCTTCTCTTCTCTTCTCTTCTCTTCTCTTCTCTTCTCTTCTCTTCTCTTCTCTTCTCTTCTCTTCTCTTCTCTTCTCTTCTCTTCTCTTCTCTTCTCTTCTCTTCTCATCTCATCTCATCTCATCTCATCTCATCTCATCTCATCTCATCTCGAACCTACTTCACTCTCACCTCCCTTCTGCCGTTGACCTAACATAAAGCCCTCTACGTAGGTACATCTGTCCTCTCGTACCTACGGACAGGTACCTACGTACGTAGTATGCGTAGTATAAGTAAGCAGAGCTTGTAACTAATTTATTTGTTTTATTTTTTTCTACATTTGTTCTAAGGGGCGCAGAAGCCTCTTGTGACCTCTAGTGGCGAACTGACAAGATGACCACTAGGATCCATGCCTCTAGATATAAATAAAAAATAAACAATGCCTGTCATTTCACACAACATCATCTTGCCCCAAAGTAAGCAGAGCTTGTAACTAATTTATTTTTCTACATTATATTTACTTATTATACATAGAAAAAAAAAACACGCAGACCAAGACAAGTACTTGCAGAACAAAAAAAAATATTTCCCGCGGCGGGAATCTAAACCGAAACCTTCTGCGACTCAGGCAGGCCTTCGCCCACTGCGCCAGAGAGGTCGTCAAATTTCGTGCATAATTATAAGCTAATACCGCCGTCGGTTTACTTCTTGGTGCCTGTTGTCTCCGTATCAGACGAAACTCTTCTTTGTCTTTGTACTTGATTCAGCATATAAATAAAATAACCGGAATTTTACATTTTTCTTCATCTTTGTTAATGGCATGTGTCATAACAATGTAAATTTTGTCAGTGTCAATTGTTTATATTGTATTATTTATACTCGTATATTGTTGTTAATCATTTGTATGTTATATTATGGTGTATTTCATATAAAAGAATTGTACAGATTATTTTTGCTCGAATTACAAAGCTTTTATTTCAATTATTTACACAGATTCAATAACTTTAGCTCTATTTAAATAAAAACACCAAAATAACCAATAAAACTGGTAATACCTCGAGTAAAATAATGAATATAAGAGCGCAATGTTTGCTTCGCAAGACGGCCAAAAATAATCTGAGATATTCAATTTAAAAAGACAATATATCAGTCAAAATGGCACACTTATTAAACTATTATTAAGGTTTTATTGTGTAGTTCTAATATCCCTCAAGATCCTTCTTGAAAGAAAGAATGAAAACATTGATTTAGCACACACACAAAACAAAAGAGTAAACATGAGCCAGACAATCTAACTATATATATAAAGGCGGTGTGTGTATGTGTGTTTCCTATAGACTCCGAAAGGGCTAGACCGATTTTGATGATTTTTTTACGAAATCTTCAAATTGGTATAGCGGGTGATCGTGTGAAGTTTAGGTAGCGATCGGATCAACAGATTTTTTTTTGCACCAATCAGATTTGGTATGGATATCCATACATATACGGTACATATGGTATGATGACGTGCGTGCGAAGCCGCGGGCAGAAACTAGTAAACTATATTTCTAGCTTAATTTCATTTCGTTTCATTTTCATTTGATTAGTTTTTCTATATACCTATAAAAGAGCTTAACCTGACTGACTGATTCATCATCGCCGAGCCTAAACCGCTGAAGCTAGAAAGCCGAAATTTGGAAGGTAGCTTCCTTTTATAGCAAAACCACCCACTAAGGCGGGATTTTTGGAAATTCAAGACCTAAGAGGGTGAAAAGGGGTGAAAACGAATGTATGAAACTATCTAACGCGTGGTGCGTGGTTGCTTGAAACTTGAATAATGAATAAATAAAAAGCAAAATAAATGGACACGTGTTTCAGGATCTTTCAAAATAACTCTCATAAAGGAGTAAAATTAGGCGTTATTGTTTGTATGAAACTTTTTAATAGGTGGTGGGTGTGATTGGTTTGAAACTTATCAATAAAATTTGGCAAGGACTTCCTTGCCAAATTTTCAACATTAATTATCCTGGGGAAGAATTTAAGCTACAATTCCTTTCAAAAAAAATATGAAGTCGCGAGCAACAGCTAGTATGGCATTAATAAGTAACAAAAAACATTCAAACAATCTAAACCATCTTTCGCTATATATGAATATTAATAAGACGTCATACCACAGTCAGTGAATTTAAACATAAAATAGTCAATACAAATTGTAATTAAATAATTATAATCAACATTGCAAATATAATTATAATTGACTATGTTTCAACTTATTCGGAATTCGGTTAACCGGTAACAGATTGAATATTAACATTGGTGCCTGCTTTTACCAATACAGGTACAGTGCGAGTACACCAGTAACTTATTTGGGTATTATGAACTTTTCTTTCAACTTTAAGCGTTCCGTACTTTAAAAGAAATAAATTGTCCAAGCGAATGTAACTGTAAAAGGCTAGAACCCTGTATGGTGGGAGTCCTAGGCTTCTTAATTATTGGTGGTTGGTATTAAGTAGGGTGACATGAGAAGTCCAAAGTTCACTATTGTGTATTTCATCGGACTTCACACAGATACACGGAATAGTTAGGAAGGTATATTGAACTGGTCAAAAGACTAAGATCGGTAATAATATTAATGGTATAATATGGTATGTGTTGGGGCTTCTTGTAGTGAATATGCAGCTTGATCTTATATAAATGTATTTATTGTAGTTCTTCAGAGTTAAATATGTGATTAAGGTATAAAAGATAAGATTACGATGTCGTCGGTCGCCGCGGCCATTAAGAGAGTGTGAGAACGGAGCCGAACACGGAGTGCGCGCCGTTCGTGTCACAGCGGCGCCACTAGCGCCGCCACTAGTCATGGGACTGGTTTTCTAGTGTTGCCAAGACCGATTATCGACCGATACTTTAGTCGATGTCGCGCTGCGACATGCTGCCCGCCGTTGAAGTATCGTCTTCAACTTGATCCATGGGCAGGACGCAGATTTTTGTGAAGTCTCTTTTGATGATTCCAGTGGCAGTTTGAATTTCAGCCACTCTGCTGATATTGTCTTTCTTTCCTGGGTAGACCTTTGTTATTCTGCCCAACAGCCATTTCATTGGAGGCAGCTGTTTGTCTTTGATGACCACAAGGCAGCCTGGCGTGATGTGGCCCTGAGACTGTTTCCATTTTGTTCTAATTTGAAGTTCGCTGACATATTCCTGCTGCCACCTTGTCCAGAAGTGCTGGCGGAGCTGCTGGATTCTCTGGAACCGGTTAAGTCTTGTGGTTTTCATGTCTGTGTAGTCTGACTCTGGGAGCGCCACCAAGCTTCTTCCGATAAGAAAATGTCCAGGGGTAAGGGGCAGGAAGTCATTGGGATTGGTGCTGAGGGGTGTCAAGGGTCTAGAGTTAAGTAGTGCTTCGATAAGTGTAAGTGTGGTGGATAATTCCTCAAAAGTTAAATGTGCCAAGCCTAGAACGCGACGCAAATGATGCTTGACAGACTTGACACCGGCCTCGTGTAGCCCACCCAAGTGAGGGCTTTGAGGAGGCATGAAATGGAACCTTATCGATTCGGATGTAAAGGCATCCGTGATTGCAGTAGAATTGGATTTGATTAGATTTTTGATCTCATTGTGAGCTCCTACAAAGTTTGAACCATTATCGCAAAATAGATCCGAAGGTTTTCCTCTACGCGAGATAAGTCTTTTGAGAGCCGCAATGAAATTGCCTGTGGTCATATCACCCACCAGCTCAACGTGGATAGCCTTAGTTGTAAAGCAAACAAAGATGCAGATGTAAGCCTTGATTAATCGGCAACCACGCCCTTTCCGGTCTGCCATCATGATAGGCCCGGCATAGTCTACACCGGCGAGTTCGAACGGAAAGGCTGGGTGTACGCGCTCTTTTGGTAAGTTGCCCATGATTGGAGTTACGGTGTTTCCGCGGTAACGACTGCAAAGCAAGCATCGGCGATTTACTAGTCGCGCCAAGTCCCGACCTCCAATTGGCCAATATGTTTCTCTCAATGAATACAGTAAGTGTTGAGGACCTGCGTGCATGAGAGTTTTGTGTTGTTGTTCGAACAATAATTTTGTGAAAGTGTGTTCTTTGCTAATTATGATTGGGTGTACCTTGTCATAATTGTAATTAGACTGAGGCAGGTGGCCACCTACTCTTAGTAAATTGTCCTTGCTCGATATGAATGGATTCAAAGACAGCAACCGAGACTTTTTTGAAAGTGGCTTGCCCGATTGTATGTCTATATGCTCTGTGGGAAATGATTCCCTTTGTGAGAGCAATGCTAATGTGTTTCTAGAACCTATCAGCTCTTGTGTTGTGAGCGGTCCAGTATTTTTATCTGGCCCCCTGATGTTGTGAATGAATCTGAGCATGTAAGCAAAAACTCTTTGCATTCTCTTAAAGTTTGAGAACCTGTGAAATGGAAATGTTTCCAATCTGTTAGTTGTTCCTACCAAGCATACAGCTTTTATTTCTGGTAATGTGTTATCATCATTGTTCTGTATTTTGTTCATTAAGTTAGGCCAGTGTTCCTCTGATTGCTTTAGAAATTGTGGACCGTTCCACCACAGACTGTTCTGTACTAAAGCAGAGGCAATTGAGCCACGTGATATTAAGTCTGCAGGATTTTTCTGGGAGGGAACGTGCCTCCAAACATGGCTACTACAAGTGGACTGTATTTCTGCTATTCTGTTCCTTACGAATGTGCGTAGCCTGTTTGGCTGCATGCCTAACCAACCCAAGACGATGGATGAATCGGTCCAAAGAAAGCAGTGATCGAAACTGACTCTCATTGATTGTGTGATTTTGACTAATAACTGTGTACCTAGTAGCGCCGCACAAAGCTCCATGCGTGGAATTGTGATTGTTTTCAAGGGCGCTACCCTACCTTTAGCGCATAGTAAGTGTACTGCTGTGCTGTTCTCATTGTTTGATCTGATGTATGCACAGGCTCCGTAAGCACTTTCAGATGCGTCTGTAAAGATATGTAATTGTACATTATTTTGATCATGAGTGAGTACCTGCCTAGGCACCTGTACATCGTTTAAACTAGACAAGGTCCTGACAAATGCCACCCATGTATCCCTGATATCATCTGGTACCTGCTGGTCCCAGGAAAGCTTGTGAAGCCAGAGCCTTTGGAGTGTGATCTTGGCTTCCAAGACTGCTGGTGCTACTAGACCCAGTGGGTCAAAAATTTGTGATATTACTGATAATTGTTCTTGATTGACTGTACCTTTCTGGGTGACGCCACAGAATAGATCACAGCTTGAGTGAGTTCCTCCTAAGACCCAACCAAAAACTGTCTCAAATAAGGTTATGTTACCTACCGGCAACTCTATTTTGTTTGGTTGTAATAGATGCCAGAAAATGCCATTCCCTATAAGCAGGTTGATGTAGGAACAGTGATTGAATTCTGAGTCAGCTAACCTTATACCCTTTGGTATGCCTAAGCTATTCCTATCTATGCTGCTCTGAGGCCATGGACCGGTTATGTCCTTGATGACCAAACAAATTAACTCGATACTGAAATCAGAGTAATTTGATGATAACTTTATGTTGCACATTTTGTTCGCTGTTGTCCCAACACTATTGAGACAGGTGAGGGGACTGACCACATCATTTGTTGGTATGTTATGTTTTTTACAAAAATATTCAGTTACTAAATTGACTGAACTGCCAGAGTCTAGTACAGCACGTACAGGAACAGGCCTATGATGGTCTGTATTATGAACCTGAGCTACTACCGTCGATAGAAGACCCTGCGGCAATGACTTGCACAATAGCACAGCACTGGCATTTTGATCACTAGTTATTTCATGCTCCGTTGAATTTTGTTCTGAGTTAGTGTGCAGTAGTGTATTGTGCTTTTTGTTGCAATGTTTGCATGAGCCATATTTGCATTTGTTTGTTGGATGGCCTTTGTAAAAGCAATTTGCACAAATACCTAATGATTTTACCTTGCTTTCCTTGTCTTTAAGAGACATGTCCAGGAAGGTTTTACAATTGTATAATGCATGTGATTCACCCTTGCAAACAAGACAACTCTTTTTGTTTGTGTTCTGTGTGAGTAATGTTCTTGAACGCTCTGAGCGTTCACATTTTGTGCTTCTATGCTCTAATGTTTCTAACATGTCTGCTCTTGTTCTAATGAATTTAATCAAATCATCAAACTTGCTTGTTTGACGATCAGAATTCATGCTCTTGTATTTCTCCCATTCATGAATTGTTTCTGTGTCTAGTTTGTTGCACAGAATATGTATGAGTAGTGTATCCCAATACTGAACGGGTTCTTGAAGTAGTTCAAGTGACTTGAGATTTTTTATGAATGTGTCGACTAAACGCCTCAACTGAAATGCACTATCTTTGTGTACGGGGAATACGTTGAACAGTGACTTAATATGGTTGCCTACTAAAAGTCTTTTATTGTTGTACCGCTCACATACCAAATCCCATGCCACTTGGTAGTTTTGTGCTGAGAATTCAATTGATTTGATGACAAGTGCCGCACTACCCTCTAGGTATGACCTCAAGTAATAAAACTTAGTTATGTCCGTAATGTTTGAGTTATTGTGTATCATTGAATCGTACATGTCCCGAAACTCCAACCATAGGCTATATGTACCATCGAATTTGTTTAATTTAATTTCAGGCAATTTTACACCTACCCTTGCTTGCCTTACCTCTTGCTCTTGATAGTGATCAATGGCTGGCTCACTCTTACCAGATGGCTTGGTCTCACTGGTCACCTTTGCAGAGGTAAACCTTTGGAATATGGCCTTTGCCCGGGCCATGGAGCTGTAGTATTTGCTCTCAAAATGTTCCCTTATTGTGCATTGCTCGGTACTAGTAGGGTCATCCAAGCCCATCTCAACCTGGAATTGCACATCATTGAATTCTGTTAATAATGGTTCCAACTTGGACTGGCGGATCTCAACTTCAAGAATGATATCAGAAGTTAGCTCTTGGTCTGTGGGAATGCAATTGAGAAATGAAATAAAGTTTGTTAAACGGGCTTTGATTGCTCCCCGACGATGGACTAATACTTTCATTTCCTTTTCAGACATTTTTGATCACTCTATGTAAAATATTGATGCTGAAATACTTTGTAACTAGTTTAGCTTGGGAGCATTTATATACTTGTTGGACTTACTTGGGTTTTAATGCCTACTGTAAGGCTGAAATAAATTACAGATATGAATAGTAATTTTGTAAACCAATGATAGGTTTTTTTTTGAACTGATGTATTTCAATTCAAAATGCTCGAAGTAGTTGCCACGGATGATGTGTCGAACCCACGTTTCTATGAACGAAATGCGTGGATATGCTAGTAGCAAAGCCACGTGGCTATTTCTATGCAAACTCAGTGGAAAAATATTTAATTTGTGCACCATGCGATGCGAGACTGTAGCTATGTCTATGTACTTCACTATGCAATCCCGTCACTGCGCGCAAAATAAAATGTTTGATAGCAAACTGAAAAACCATGCTAAGTGTGCAAATGAAAAAATAGCTCAAAGCCTTGTGAATGGCTTGAAAATAGCGCGATGCTTGGCGTGCATTTAACCTGGAGTGTGTGTATGAAAGCACTTTGCAGGTATAATTGAAATGTTAGGTATTTTGTTATGTGTAGGAGTGGGTGTAAAGCAGAGGAATAGGACTTAGCTGAATTCTTTGTAAGCGTTGTGGCGTGGCGTTCCCAATATGGCGGTTTGCCTTTTGTTAGGTATTTCGATGTTGAAAATCCAGACAATATCCAATTGATGCTCCTCGCTCAGGATCCCTGTTTGCTCCTTGTTCGGTGGTTGAATGACTCTCCGGCTCTGACGATGTTCGATTTTACCGTAATTTATCTTCTTGATTGGAAATATCAATTTGCCGTGATGGGCAAGGTGGCGTCCTTTTGATAGACAACGTTCTAATCGTAGCTGATCCGTATTTTGAAGGCTCGTAGGACCAATGTTGGGGCTTCTTGTAGTGAATATGCAGCTTGATCTTATATAAATGTATTTATTGTAGTTCTTCAGAGTTAAATATGTGATTAAGGTATAAAAGATAAGATTACGATGTCGTCGGTCGCCGCGGCCATTAAGAGAGTGTGAGAACGGAGCCGAACACGGAGTGCGCGCCGTTCGTGTCACAGCGGCGCCACTAGCGCCGCCACTAGTCATGGGACTGGTTTTCTAGTGTTGCCAAGACCGATTATCGACCGATACTTTAGTCGATGTCGCGCTGCGACAGTATGTATATATGGGGAGATGGTTATAAGTGACGCGGGCCGGCCCGGGAGATGGTAGCGTACTGGTTTGCTCAGCCAATTGTGCATATTTGTTTGTTAGGCAAAAATGCATAACTGCTGTGTTCGGTGTACATCCGAACAGTAAGCCACGCACAATGTAGGTGTCCTAAGTCAATAAGTAATACCAAAAAATTAATAACTTAACTCATATCATATCAGTCATTGATGCTATGTGAAATGATATACTTTGGATTATTATTATTATTCTACAAACTCGATTGGAATAGAACCACAACTGAACGATAGCTAATGAAATACTGCATCGCTTAACGCTACGCCTCAGACCGAATATATACAACTAGCTGCTGCCTGCGGCTTCGCAGCCTATGTCTAAAGTCCCATCTATCTGTATTTTCCAAGGTCTCTATACGAAAATTCATCAAAATCGGATCAGCGGCTTAGGCGTGAAAACGTAACAGACAGACAGACAAAGTTACTTTCGCATTTATAATATTAGTAGGGATTTGTCTGAGCGCTACGTTTACTAATTCCAACAATCTAATTGTTTATATTGTTAGACCATAGAGATAATGTACCGAAAATGGAATTGGTTTTTGGGCAAGCATCAAAACACAACGGAAGCCGAAACGGAAACGAATTGAAATAGAGCGATAACCGTTGTAAATAAATGAACTGGGCCCCAATTCTATTTACCGTTATATTCCAAAAGATCTTTGTTCGGCTTCAATTACGGTTCAATTATAACCTATTCCTATCTATGACCGAACAAAAGAAAACATTCGATCGATCGTTGGTGACCTCGTAAGCGTAGCATAAGCCGTTGTTCTATAGCAGAATACGAAAACACGTTAAAAGCTGTAATTCGGCTGCGGTATGATTCTAATCGAGCTTACGGAAGTTAACAGAATGAACCCCCTTGGGGTTGTTTTGTTAGAAGCGACTATGCCAAAGCGATTTATAAGTAACTAGCGACTTCACACGGGCACAATTTAGATCGCACGAGTGCAAATTCAGAATAGTCATTATAAGTAACTAGCGACCCGCCCCGGCTTCGCACGGGTGCAATGCTGATACTAAATATACTATAGAATGTCTTTATATACAACGTTATCTAAGAGAATAACATAGCCTAAGAGATAGATATGTATTAGGTTGGGGAAAAAATCTTTTCGCATTATAGTATGTATGAACTTGTAATAAAATCTCTTTGGCTATACTATTTGTATCTGGCTGGTTTTGGTATCATTAAAATTAGGAAAATGTGTGATTTTTATTTGTTTTTCGTACTGTCAAGATGAGTGAATCTAACGCAAGCCTCGAAAAAAATTTGCGTTGTGTATGGACCTAGTGCAGTGTCTGTGAGAGTAGCAATAATTTGGTTTAAGCGTTTTCAATCCGGAAATTTTGATGTCAAAGATACACGTCGCTCTGGTCGCCTTGTTATATACTGGTATTTTGATCAGAAGTCCCAAAAAATGTTTTGATTTGATTTGATTTTCTTAAAAAATGCGAAGAAACTTTTTCCCCAACCTATTACATATTCGTGTAGATCTTTTTAAATTGTATAATACTGTAGTACATTATTTTGATCTATCTCGTAGGGTTCAGCCAGCGTTAGCAATGTAAGGGCAAAAAAATATATTTATTTACGACATTACATAAGAAACCTCTAAAATCATCAGTGTTTTTACTATTATAATACATGCTACTATATTATGCATGTATTATACATATAAACCTTCCCCTTGAATTACTCTATCTATTTATGTAGGTTTAAAGATCTAAGCATACATAGGGATAGACAGACAGCGGGAGGCGACTTTGTTTTATAGGTACTATTTTATATGTATTTTTCTTACATTTATCATTTTAATACCATTCTACGGTTCTACCCGGGATTTCATTGACTTATTTGAACAAAGAGCGGTTTGTGACGTAACTATAATAGTTAGATGTATTACAGTCTTACAGTTTTTTATGAGTAATGAGTTCTATAAACATGTATGGTATTTATCATCTATATTTTTTGCAGCGCATCCCAAATTATGTCTTATATATGAACTATTTTGATATCTTGGGTATAGCAATTTTCATTCAAATATTTTTTTTAAATTAAATTACAATTCATGTTATTTGCTAATAATGTAGCTTTCTATAGGTGAAATAATTTTTAAAATTGGTTTAGTCGTTTTTGAGTTTTACAAAGAAACAGAGAAACTTACAAAAATCTAATTTTACCTCTTTAATAATATTAGTTTATAGAAAAAAATGTTGGTCTCTCTATCTCTTTATTGATATACCACTCAAAAAAATAAAAACAATTATTTACAATAAAAGGCAATACAATGGGCCCAATCTAAGCACCAGGACGACTGATAGAATACTTACACAATTTTAAATAATCCTACATACATTTTGATACTTTACAACACCCAGACACAACAAAATGTTTGTCCTGGGAGGAAATCCAACCTACAAAAACAACCCAGAAGGCATAGCTACCACCAAATGAGCTGAGAGGCGAGTCATAACTACCACTTACCAGTATCAAATCTTGGCCTGCTGGGCAGTCTACTAGGCATGGGCAGGTCCTGGTTTTCCACGTGGTCGAAGGTCCTGAAGCCGAGTGCGAATTCCGCGTATGGACTTATCTCGAACATTTCTGTACAGATAACCATTTATAAGAATCTAGCTGGTGCCCGCGACTTTGTCTGCGCAGGATTAGTTCTTCGAGTGGCTTATTTTCTTCTCCAAGGTCTTACCTTTATAAATTATAGCCTATTTGTTATGCTGATGTATAAGCTATATTATTGTTAAGTTTCATCAAAATTCAGTCAGTAGTTTTTGCGTGAAAGAGTAACAAACTACCATACATACAATCTTTCGTTTATAATATTAACTAGCTGGTGCCCTCGACTTCGGCTGCGCAGCATTTGTACTTCGTGTAATACTAACGGTTTTTGCAGCGCACGCCAGAATAGCTCGCAGATGGCAGATTTTTTCCTACTTACTTGACACTTATCGTTATATTTTGGACAATTAACACATTTATAAATTATAGCCTATGTGTTATTCTGATGTATAACCTATATTATTGTAAAGTTTAATTAAAATACATTCAGTAGTTTTTGCGTAAAAGAAAGTAAACATACATACAAACTTTCGCATTTATAATATTAGTAGGATAGGATAAAGATTAACCTTTAAAGTACCGAAGTCTTGATATCGTGACAGGGACAATAAAAAAACTACTACATAAAACAATCTAAACACTTGACGTTGGCAAAATTTGAAGAAGAACCTAGCCTAATGTGATCATTAGATAGACTCTATTTAATTAGATTATGATAGACACACAGCGTGACGCAAGAGCTGGATTCTATCTGGCCCAGCGTATTAGCATTGCCATTCAACGTTACAATCCTGCCAGTGTCTTGGGGATGTTGCTCTTAAACGGTCCTCAGATAGCTAAACTGTTTCACATGTTTATAATATTATTGTATAATATTCTGTACATCTCTGTTTATGATTAAACTTACCACTCTTGCCAACTTTGACTTGATGTGCCGGTGAAGTGTATATCCTCGGCGCGGCATACCGTTCCTTGTGTTCGGATGTTACACTCTCGTGACGAGACTTCGCATCTTCAGCGATGGAATGCCGGTATTGCGACGAGAAAGTGTGCCTAAATTGTAAAATATACTAGTAGGTGATTCGTGAGTTATATATTTGCAGGAACATGGGATTTATTCAAGGGTTATTTTGTTAATGAAAGCACCGACACTGTTTCTATTTATCCAGATAATCAATCAAGAGACTACTTCTATCTATATTATTTCCCAATAATTTTGTTTTTATTTTTATTAAATGTTTTTTGTTTTGTTTTGAAGTGAGAACTTCTTTAGACACGTTGAGCATTTTTTGGGTGAACAAAAATCATAGAACTCGCGTCATCGTCACCGAACGCTTTCCATGAGCTATATGTATACTGTATATATGTGTGTACTTTTTGGGTGAACAAAAAGCGTTAAACTCGCGTCATCGTCACCGCACGCTTCCTATGACCTTGGTATGTATTAAAGTTGATTTTTCTGAAGTGTAACCTTTTTTATGTAAAATAATTCTTTTAATTCTGAAGTGTAAACTTTTTAGGTAAAATAATTGCAATAATTGTGTACGATAACGTACACAAGCATATTATACGAAGCATATTATAAAATATCTGATTATTTAAATGACAAAAAAAACTTGGGATGAATCTGCTCCAACTGGACTCGGCATCCGTAACAAAATTGAAAATAATCAATCAAAAAAGTTTTCAGAACAGACGAGTTTCTTGCTGGATTCTTCTTGAACTGGGGTTAGGAGAAACCGGCATCTAGATTCACTAGCATATAAGAAGACGATTCAAAGTAATCTTTGTGATCCTATTCAATGAAGAATGTTTCGATTTGATTTGATTTGACTACTAGTACCCGCCCGGGATCCGTCTAACACACATCACTGACAGTTTCTCTACCAGGTTTCACATCGTAAGTAACGAATCACGATTGCGAACGGAACATGGATAAAAGTTACAAATGAAGTCTAGATGAATCGAAATAGCGTCGGTGCAAGGTATGATTCGTGGTGTGCATCTCCATTGTCCTGTCCTTATAATTAACTACTGTTAAATGTGCATGATCTAATTTCCTATTTAATGTAATTTTTGTTATTGTTTGTGACGTATTACTCATACTTTTGATGCAAATATCTATTTCGAAGACCTAGTGTCTAGACAAACCTAATATAGGTTTTAAGACATTACTAAGGAACATCTGTATTTTGTATATTGGTAAATAAATCATCTATCATCTATCTATACATGAGTAAACTGTGTTTTCAAAATGTACTCCATAAATTTTACAGAGTAAAAGTTTGGAATGTAATGTTTAAAATATTCAGCTATGGAATTTCGATATTGCGATACGAAAGAATGCTTAGAAACATAGTAAAAATACTTTACTAGGAAAGTGTTACAAATTACTAAACACAATACATACAAATGTCAGTAAAAACTCCATACATCACCATTTAGCCCCAAACTAAGCAATGCAAACTATTGAAACCTGATAAAAAACTGACTTGCACATACATACTTTACTAGTGACTCTGTGAGCTAAAGAACTCGCGAACATTTTTCGAAATGACTGATATATAACTTTTTTCAATACCCATATCTCCGCAATCAAAAATTTCCAAAAATTGAATCGACAAAAAAATATATAGTTATAGAACCTGCTCACAAAATTACACGAGAATCGGTTGAGAAATAAAACCTGTAGAGGAGAACATCTGGAAAGACGCCGGCCGGACGCGCCGTTCGGACAGGCATACGAAATCATTTTTGCTAAAGCTAAAACGGAAACATTCACTCGCGCTTCACAGAACAAACATCTATGTTCATCACACAAATGATTGTTCTGGGAGGAAATTGAACTCACAAAGTTACAGCGTTTCTACGGTCGGTTCAAAACAATCGAGCACCGATGCTTTTTCTGCTAGAAAACTGTATGAGCAATACCAGTACTCTCAAACGGCAAAAGAAAAAAATCGTGAGAAACCGGCATGTTGTAGAACCAAAATAAAATTAAGATATGTGCTAAGTGCAAGAAAGGAGCCTCCGAGGTGCACTTTAATCCTTTCACCACACTGGTGAGATATAACTAGTGACATGATAAGACAGCGTATGTCGAGTTACTACCAACAAAACTGTGTGGCCTGTCTTATAAGTGTCAATTGCTTTTTATTTAAGTCTAGCATTTAGCAGTTACTTTAAAAACCATTTGAAAAATGGAAGTAAAAGAAAATATATTGAAAATACATATAAATTATATATAATGACTATTATTTCTACAATAAGTTTTTTTTTGTAAACGAAGTTCCTTATCGCTTGGAACGGACTTGGCGGATGCGGGCTAGGCGAAAACAAATGGTAGATTTTTCCGTCACGAATTTTTGTCACGACATCTTTAGTGTAGACGGTTATCCATAGGATGACACGAATTCATTAATTAGATGAACGAATGAATTAGATGAATTCAGTCTTGTCTATCTATCAGACTTACCGGTGCCTCTTCAGCAGTATACAGAGGAAGGCAGCCAGACAGACAACGAGGAGGATGGAGCTGCAGATAATCACCAGCATATTGAGGTCCAGGAACTCAGAGGGTGGCCCGATTTCTTCTGTTAAAGGTAGTTGAATATAAAATTATTTCTACTTACAAAATAGATAAATAAATAGATACAAGCTTATTTGACACAACATTACACCTACCTATAATTATTAGTTTTTGTCCTACAGTGCCGGACGTTCAATGGCACACAATTGTGTTCTATATGTTCTTAATATCCACTATATATTTTGCATTTACAATATAAAAAAGATAGTTGAAAGCATTAAGCCGAATCCCTGATCAAATGGTCTTGACGTCAATTCACGGCGCTCGAATCACGATTTTTGATCAGAAAACATTTGAAGAAGTAATTGTAAAAAAATCTTAACGGGTAATATTTTAATTTCCTTACTTTCCGCCTATTATTACAAGTTACAACAATGTCTATAGAAGATGATGATTAATAAATATTTTAGACATTATTTCATAAATAAATTATAAAATCAGCAGTAACTTTAAAAACAATTTGAAATATGGAAGTAGGAGGAAATATATTGAAAATACATACAATACTCGTATATATTTTATCACAATATTATGTTTTATGTACTTAGATTTTTTAAATTTTTTTTTATTGTCCTCCTTTTGTCTTGCTTTGTTTACGTGATATCTGATTTTGTTTTCTCTTATATAGTTCTTGGAAATCGTTAATCTTAGGCTTCTGGCCTCCCGCAACTGTATAGCTTGCCCTAGTTCGGAGACAATCAGTATTTTTTTAAACAACTGTATTTTTATTTTGACGACCTCTGTGGCGCAGTGGGCTAAAATCCGGCTTAGACAGAAGGTTGCGGGTTCAATTCCCGCCGCAGTAAAAATGTTTGTATGATCTGCAAGTATTTGTCTCGGGTTTAGGTGTTTCTATGTAAAATATGTATGTATTTACAAAAAAGCATATAAGTAGTATATCACTCATATAGTACCCATAACACAAGCTCTGCTTACTTTGGGGCCAGATGATGCTGTGTGAAATGTCCGGGATTATTATTATTATTTTCTTGTTAAATTCATTTGTTTACCAAATGAATTTGTATTTGTACTAAATAGCGTTAAATTTATTTGTACTAAATAAATTTCATTTAATTTTAAAATCAATTTGCTGAGGGCACAGTCTTAAGAAAGGCCTTCTCATCACTGCTATCTCTACTAATATTATAAATGCGAAAGTAACTCTGTCTTTCTGTTTGTCACGTTATCAAGCCTTAACCACAAAACCGATTTTGATGGATTTTGGTATAGAGATAGATGGGTTCTAGGAGAAGGACATGTAGATACCACGCGCGCGAAGCCGCGGAAAGCAGCTAATAATAAATAAATAATCCTGGACATTTCACACAGCATCATCTGGCCCCAAAGTAAGCAGAGCTTGTGTTATGGGTACCACATGACTGATACACTACTTATATGCTTTTTTGTAAATACGTGCATATTATACATAGAAACACCCAGACCCGAGACAAATACTTGCAGATCATACAATCATTTGTCTCGCGGCGGGAATCGAACCCGCAACCTTTTGCGTCTCAGCCGGACCTAAGCCCACTGCGCCACAGAGGTCGTCGTATTGAATAAAGTATCTTTTGACTTTGACTTTGACAACCTTTTGCGTCTCAGGCGGGTGTTCGCATACTGCAACAAAGAGGTCATCGTATAAATTAATTTGTATTTGTACTAAATAGCGTTAAAAAAAGAATTTTTTTGTTCATGTAAAATTTAATTTAATTTAAAAATCAATTTGCTGTGGGCACCATCTTAAGAAAAGCCATCACAGTTCGTTTCGATAGGGATCCATTGTTTGTTTCTCAAACTTTCATACCCATTCATTACCCCGTATCATTGTGATTTCCTACACTTTGACATTGACACAACGCAAAACTTCGACCAGATGTTTTGTCAATCAAAACTTTTGCCATCAAGCGCAAAACGTGGCGGAATATTGTTGTAAACGCCAAAGTTTGGGCAATGCTCTGACGTCGGGTTATGGATTACGTGTTTTGTTTATTCGAGTTTAAGTTTTGTTGTTATGCAGTAAAGTTGAATATCCGTTGATTGATATTGTTGTTGTATTCGACTGTTTAAGTAGGAATTGTAAAGCTGTGTTCACATGCTATAGTAAAATTACTATTAAATTATTTTCGTTGATCGCATAAATTCAATAAAACATTGGTTAAACAAAATATTGGTACTTATTGGAAAAAATACACGATATTTTGTTTTTAAAGTTTTTACCTACACGGGAATATTGACGACTGTGGCGCAGTAGGTCAATACCCGGCTGAGACGCAGAAAGTTGCGGGTTCGATTCCGGCCGTGCGACAAATGTTTGTATGATCTGCAAAATAACTGTCTTGGGTCTGAGTGTTTCTATGTATAATATGTATTTATATAAAAAAAAATTGTAGTATATCAGTCATGTGGTGCCTATTACACAAGCTCTACTTACTATGGAGCCAGATGATGCTGTGTGAAATGTCCGGCATTATTAAAAAAAAACACATTTTTTGTTCTGGGAGGATTCGAATCCGCTACTTACAGCACAGAAGGCAGACTACCAACTCAACCATCAGGTCAGTTAATATATAGAATTTGAGGGATCAGGTTGACATTCACTTACCTCCATCGACATTTTTAGTAGCATAGTTATAGATAGTGTTAGCTGCGCCCGCGTCGTTTACCGCAGTGACTCGAAGTTGGTACCAACTGCCAGGAGATAGTTCCCCCACCGCGTACGAAGTGGGGATCGACCTTAATGGAGGGGCCTGGTAGTGTCCCTCTATGTAGCTCCACCCTAAGTTAATATCCATTGGCTAGGGAGATAAATTAACATTAGTAAATCAATGATTCCGGGACCGGGACAAAGCCCGGACGGACAACTTAAGATGATCTTGAGTAAGGGTTACTTATGAATGGATTTAATAGCTTGACGCCAGAGTACTGAAACGCCACATAAATTTGAAAGCTACTTAGATAACGTTTTCGAATCTTTTTAACCGACTTCAAAAAAAGAGGAGGTTCTCAATTCGTCGGAATCGTTTTTTTTTCACCGATTCTCTCAAAGATGCCTGAATCGATTTGGAAAATTCTTTTTTTGTTTTAAAGGGTAAGTATATACTTACTACTTCCCATATAAATTTTATCGAAATCGGTCAAGCGGTTTTTTAAAAATAAACAAAAATCTAAAAATTGTATACATCGATGATATTTTCGTTTACTCCGAAACCTCGCTGTCTCATTTGAGCAGTGCGTTTAGTTGGCCTACACATATTATAATATAAACAAAATACATCTACTTTCCACAAAAAAATCTATATATTTATATAAAAGGCGTTGTTCCCTATAGACTCCGAAACGACTGGATCGATTTCGATGAAATTTTTAGGAAATTTTCAGATCTATTGTTTACTTAACCCGCATTATGTTGACAAGTACCCACGTCGTATATTTTAATTCAATTCCAACTAATATTATAAATGCGATAGTAACTATATCTGTCTGTCTGTTTGTTTCGTTTTACTAATTATACGTAATTTACTGCACTTAAGATTCAAAGTGGTCCTTGTGATTGTACTATACAAAACTGACTTTGATCACTTACGGCTTTGTTCTCCGCTCTGATCCAGGCACTGGATCCAAGCGGGCGATAGTCGACATCCCATTTAGTGACGTCACATCCGCCGTCGTCCCATCCACTGAGCTGGATGTAGATGTGCGTTGCATTGCTCCATAACCAATCGGTAGATGGCGGTGAAACTGGGGCTATAGGTCAATCATACATATATTATAATAAATGAATAATAATAGTAATAAACTCTGGACATTTCATACATCATCATGCGGCCCCAAAGTAAACAGAGCTTGTGTTATGGGTACCAGATGACTTACATACTTTTTCTTTTTTGTAAATACTTACACAAAATTCATACAAAATACATGTATATTATACATAGAAACACCCAGGCACGAGACAAATACTTGCAGATCATACAAACATTTGACCCGCGGCGGGAATCCGACCCGCAAACTTCCACTCTCTGCGCCACAGAGGTCAAAAAAATATATAATCATAAACATTCGCGATCAGAATTCATATTGTTTTAGTAGTTAAATAGTATCGTGCAGTGTATTCCAATGTAATGTGAACACGAACATATAAGAATCAATGAAGACCATATGCGGGTAGTTGGAAAATCTGTCTTTGCTACTCGGCGCTTACTCCTTATGCTTCCAGTCAGTCAGCGACCACGGTTGTTGCAACACAGCCGAAACATTCGGAGTAATTTAAACTACTAAACCAATGAGTTCTGATCACGAAAGTTTAAATAATACTAATCATACACATTTTCCTTAATCCTACTTCGTCTTCTGGGCAAGATTTGATGAAGATCTCAAGGATAGGCATGGAAAGATTTGGGGAAGACCATTCCCCAGTAGTGGATAATAATACATTATATGAATCAAAATACTGACACGCTCTTCTTCTTATCGTATCACTAATTATTTTTGAAGCTCTTTTCATCCACTTGGCAAATATCTTCAAACTTTTTAGATTTTTTAGATCTGCTTCGCTGGAGAACTGTCATTTTCGGCATTTCGATGAAATTACTTTGTTAAGGTTCCATCAATTTCTGAACGCGCGTAGATTATAACAATATAACAAACACGCGCAAAACGTCATGAAATAGACAGTACAAAAAACACAAAATACATTATTACACATACCAGATCCCAGAGTGATCACATCAACGTGCGCCGGCGCAGACGTCCCGATATTATCCGTTGCGGTCACCCGCACAGAATACTTAGTGCCACACTTCAGTCCCGCTAATGTGTGCTGTTGCATTCCTAATGCACGACTCTCCTTGGTCACTGGCCACGCTTCTAACCACAAGCCATCGCCTTCTCGATAAGTAAGATTGTAACCTAAAAGTGTACTCATCAAATCAAAATCAAAATGTATTGAACTTATAAACAGCAAGTTTTATGATATCTTTTATGTTATTAATAATAATAATAATAATAATAATAATGCCGGACATTTCACACAGCATCATCTGGCCCCAAAGTAAGCAGAGCTTGTGTTATGGCTACCAGATGACTGATATACTACTTACATACTTTTTTTTAAATACATACATATTTTACATAGAAACACCCAGACCCGAGACTAATACTTGCAGATCATACAAACATTTGTCTCGCGGCGGGAATCGAAACCGCGACCTACTACGTCTCAGAAGGACCCGTAGTCCACTGCGCCACAGAGGTCGTCATTAATTTAGCTTTTGTCATGTCTTAGTATTTTTTAGGTTCTACGACATGCCGGCTCCTTCACGATGTTTCTCATCACCGTTTGAGGATCCTGTTTTGGCGCACATAAATTATTCGAACAGAAAAATCCATGACCGGATTCGAACCTTTGATCTTGAAATTCGATCAAAAGGCGCCACCAGTGCTCTCATAGGAAGTGTGTTGTAATTCTTCTTCATCGTGGTAATAGTTGTTTCGATCCAGTGAGGTGAAAGGGTCAAAGTGCATTAGAGGCTCCTTTCGTGTACTTCTGTAATTGTAATTCTGATAGTCAGTTTGAAACTTACTGATTCCATACGTCGACTCGTTGCTACTTCGAATCTCATTCCATTCGACAACGATATAGTCTTTGTATGGAGTTGCGCGTAGCACCGGCGGGTCGGGTAATGGCAACACCTGGATAATTAGAACACAGTTTATTTGTACATAATTTTAAATATAAAAAGTACTACATTTGACTGCCCTCTTCCCTATGTTGACATTCGTCATTTGTAATCTAAAAAAAAATTGTGTCTTTTTATGCGCTTTTTATAAAACATATACGGATTCCAACGCTTTTGCAACACTTTTATTCCAATTATTTACGCCCGTGTCAATAACTCTAGCCTTATTATTATATTAATACGTGAAGCATAAATTTTGTGCCCTTTTTACAAAAATTGCGCGGACGGAGGAGTATGAAATTTCGCACGCTAATAGAGGAGTGCAGAATGCTGATATTATTTTTTTAATTTATGCATAAAAAATACATTAATTATTAATTAATTATGGTTGAATTTCGACCAGTGGGCGAACACTAGTTAGAATAAAATCACGAAAATGACAAATCAATCCCAATTCGATTCGGAAAAATAATTCATATATGAATGTTTTTGTTTTTAACTTTTATATTTCTAATTAAGAATATTATTTTTATCGTGTGAAAAAAGTTTTACTCTGAAATTCTATAACATGAAGGCTTCATTTTATTTTAGTGTTAGAGTGACATTAGAACGGTAGTTTTATATTTAAACCTCATTTATTATTTATTTTTTTAAACAAAATTGACTAGGTAGTCAATTTTAACGCTGTATTGGTGGTAATTCTGTGGTTTCGCCAGACCAGTTAAATGACGTAACATACGATTTTATTTTGTTTCAGGTTTTAATGCTGTAATTTAGACCTTCATGTTAACAAAATAAAACAAAAAACATTTTGTAAAGTTATAAAAAAAAAATTCTAGGCCATACCGCCGTTTCATTTAATACTTAACAACTAAAATGAATAGCTATTATAAGTAATTAAATAGATTAAAACAAGACAATTTAGTAAATTTTAAAACTGACATTTCAAAAATTTGTCATATGAGATTTTGGTGAAAAAAAAAGATAATTCGTATTTTACGAAATTTTAATACTCTGAAAAAACAACTATTTTCAAAACAACATAATATTTTCTTAAAATATTGTGAGTAGGGGTTTATATCACAAAATATAAATTTATACAACGTTAAGCTTACCTTAACTGTGTAGATAACGGAATCGGACCCGTATAAGTTTTTTGCCAGGCAGGTGTAGTTGCCGCTGAGAGATTGGTCAATACCTGGACATAATTTTTTTATTTTTTTTGAATCCCTGACATTTCACACAGCATCATTTGGCCCCAAAGTAAGCAGAGCTT
This sequence comes from Lampropteryx suffumata, assembly GCA_948098915.1. Lineage (NCBI taxonomy): Eukaryota > Metazoa > Arthropoda > Insecta > Lepidoptera > Geometridae > Lampropteryx > Lampropteryx suffumata. Next base: position 5,979,393 of record OX402568.1, on the reverse strand, counting down.
GTGTTATGGGTACCACATGACTGATATACCTACTACTTATATACTTTTTTTTTGTAAATACATACTTATTATACATAGAAACACCCAGACCCGAGACAAATACTTGCAGATCATACAAACATTGGTCCCGCGGCGGGAATCGAACCCGCAACTTTTTGCGTCTCAGACGGACCTAATATATATAGCCGGATAATATAACCTTAATACTAAAAGAAGCAACACCTTCATGTTTCGTACTATGTTTTGTGAGAATTGTGGAGCAAATATTTACGTTTTCTGTCATTATACCTCTATATAATATACTACTAAGCATTATACTTCGGTTGCTTATGTATTGTAGTATCAAAACTCACTCATGTCATTTTGACGTCTCTGTCATGAGCTGTCTCTTTGACAGCTCTCGGCTAATCCATCCTCTTCTATATACGTCGCGATTCTTCGTTTGTCATTTCATGAAGTAACATAGCTCTGCTAATTTAATATTTTTTACTCGTTTTATTGTATGTTTTATTCAGTAATCTTAGCGGAATTTTAATGAATAAATTGTGACTACAGGATGGGTATGGACAATTGAATTATATGTGTAATGTGGTGCAATGTGATTTGAATGACGAGGAATCCCAAGAAAATTCTAGACGGCCATTCCGCGATGACGCGTGACGTTTAGAATTTTGACAATTGACCATCGACTAAGACTTTATTAACGAACAAATTGATTATACACAAATATAAACACTTGACACTGGCAAAATACATTATTATGTCACATGCCATTAATAAAGGAGAAGAAGAAGATATACGACGCAAGTCAAGCTAATTGTTCGAAACTATTAATTGTAATCTTATTAAAATAAATCTTTAAAGACAACAAGAACATCTTTTAATTACTAACAATACATGGCGCAGCCGCATCAAGTAAGAACCAGCAAAGATTACATCGGATTAAGAAGGTAACGTATAAGACACGTTTTTCACTTTTCCGGCTATAAATACTAAGAAGAAAATATACTAATTTATGAAGAATTTAATGAATAATTATGTCTGAAGATAGAGCTGACAATATGTATGCAGTCGAGTAGACAATACCACATGGTACCAACTTGGATGACATCGAAAAATGCTGGCCACGATGGTAACAATTCAAACTTATATTCAAGAAGTTTGTGCTGGCAGCAAGTTTGGAGATGCTGTCCGAAGCCAGAAAAGCTGCAATTCTAATGAATAAAAATATCGTATCGAAACCGGTATATCGTAAAATCGAAAGAAAAACTTATCGTATAATTTAAAGAGTTTGAAGACGTGTGACAAGTGTGTAAATATATGACTAAATAAAATAAATAAATAATCCCGGACGTTTCACACAACATCATCTGGCCCCAAAGTAAGCAGAGCTTGTGTTATGGGTACCACATGACTGATATACCTACTTATATATATTTTTTGTATATACATACATATTATACATAGAAATACTCAGACCCGAAACAAATACTTGCAAATCATGCAAACATTTGTCCCGCGGCGGGAATCGAACCCGCAACCTTCTGCGTCTCAGCCGGACCTAAGCCCACTGCGCTACAGAGGTCGTCAAATAAATAAATATTAAATATAAATAAATCATATTGCCGGACATTTCACACAGCGTCATTTGGCCCCAAAGTAAGCAGAGCTTGTGTTATGGTTACCACATGACTGACTGACTAACATACTTTTTTTTTTTTTCTTTTTTTTTTTGTAAACATATACATATTATACATAACACCCATACCCGAGATAAATACTTGCAGATCATACAAAAATTTCGAGAATCGAACCCGCAACTTTCTGCGTCTCAACCGGACCTTAGTCCACCGCGCCACAGAGGTCGTCAAAATAAGTGCAACAATTGAGCTTCTGAATTGCACTTTAAGCCTTACACCACATTTTTAAATTATGCGCACGACTGTGATGTTATTTAGATCTTGAGGATATCTGAGGGAGTTAGTCAGAGGCACATCTAAACATTACATTTGGTACATGTCGATAATTACTGGACGACCTCTGTGGGGCAGTGGGCGAACAGCCGCCTAAGTCGATCCCCGCCGCGGGACAAATGTTTGTATGCAAGCATTTGTCTTGGGTCTGGATGTCTTTGTGTAAGTTATATCTATTAGCAAAAAAAGTGTAAAGTAGTATCAGTCATGTGGTACCCATAACACCAGCTCTGCTTACTTTGGGGCTAGATGATGTATGAAATGTCTGGCATTATTTATTTATTTAATTACCAATGAGCGTGATGTTTGACTGCGTGTTTCATACTATTTTTATTTACATACATTAAAACTATTATTGACCGAATTATATTGACTATTTCTTTGATATATTTATATTTTAAATACTTATATAGATTGACTTTAATTCATATAATTGGTTTACCCGTGTTAATAAAAGTATAATTAATAAATTACATAAAAATAAAATGCCAGTCTATCTCCTCTTATAAAAATACTAACGCTTCCGTGTGGAATATATTATCACAAAAACTTTGAATTATAATTCCATTCAGTCTGTCCTATTCGCATCCAACTCCTTGTTTTTAAACCATTTAATTTTAAACCCAGACGCAATTAGTTTCTGGGCTATCTGAACATAACAAGCTATACAACTCAAGACCATAAATTTAAATCGTTATAATATAACTTTAGAAATTTATACAACTTTTTAACTGAGTATCAAATAAAACAGCACGAAAGTTTCAAAACTATAATTATAATAACAGCTTTTAGTTATAACGCTTTCATTTTTATTTTTACCATCATGAGCACTCCACTTTAAGCGCTCCAACTTTTAAAGAGTTTACAAACTTATTGTGCTGTGGACAAAGTTTATTTTGCATTGCAAATTTCCCTGCACCGTTTTGACTGTCCAAAGTTTTATGCATTTCTTATTACGGAACTTGTTCGCTGAAGTTTTGAACTGAAGAGTACACTTACAGAGTGTAGCAAAATAATGGGACGTCAGAGGCTTTTAGTACATATTTTGATGGTAGTGTTTTAGGGTTTTATTCTCTGTTTTTAGCATTAATGATTATGTACAGTGTACAGTGTCATACAGTATCACGTTGTGGGGAACCAAAATTTTAAAGATATACAACGCTTTATTCTGGTTTGAGATTATGTTTACGGGGAGTAGTCAGAGGCATGTCTTAACACAGTTTGGCACTGTAGCAGTAGTTTGAATTCCAAAACAGGGGAATAATTCTACAAATTTTAGTAAGCACGATTGGAATCGAATCGCAGCTGACCAGCTGAGTTTCACGTGTTTTGGTGTTTTGCTAATGAGCAACGACTTAGCTTACGCTACGTTTACAAAGTCGTCAAAGATCGATCAAATGTTTTTGTTTGGTTATAGAGATAACAGAATAGGTTTTTGGGTAATTATCGAACCGTAATTGGAGCCGAAACGTAGATGGATTGGAATGGAATGATAACCATTGTAAAATAACAGAATTCCCTGTACCTAATACAATTATTATAATATATTATTTTTAATCAATATTGAATATATAATCAAATCAACTTATAATAACACTTATAAAGGTACCAGTTGTAATCAAACGAATGATAACTTATACAATAAAATACTTAAAACTTATAAAGGCCCGCCTGAGACGTAGAAGGTTGCGCGTACGAATCCCGCCTACGGACAAACGTTTGTATGATCTGCTAATATTTGTCTCGGGTCTGGGTATTTTTCTATAATATTCTATAATATGTGCGTATTTACAAAAAATATGTATTATTAGTCATATGGTTCCCATAACACAAGCTCTACTTACTTTGAGGATGGTGAGTGAAATGTCCAGCATTACTTACTGTGCCCGGGGTTTTTTTAAACTTACTTTTAATAAGCAAGCTGTCGTCCCGATTCCTCGTGAACCTCGGGTGGTGAGTGATGATGTTCTGGTTATGGTACCACACTGTCCTGGGTGGTGGTGAGCCCACGCTGCGACATTCTAAAAGCAGCGAGTTCCGAACCGCTACTGTTATAGCACCACCCAATGACACCACTCCTGCCACGACTGTGGGTAAAGTTTAAACTACCTTTAATATTCAGCAATCAAATCAAATCAAAAGATACTTTATTCTTTAATGGTAATGAATAAAGTATCTTGTGATGGCACAAGGATCACTTTGAAACGTCTTACACACTAGGTGAATTTAGGTGCCAATTCCTCCTAACCCAAGTTCGAGAAGAACCGGCATAAAACTCGTCCTGGTCCTAGTTTTTTGCATGATCCATCTGATAACTACCTTAACTACGAAAAACGAATACAGGAGAGTTTATACATTTCAAATGTGTCGGTTAACTGTCTGAGGGCAGAGCGACATAAGGCCATGCATTGCTATCAATAATATAGTCATTTATATTATAATATTCAGCTATTCAGGTGTAAAGCCATTTTTGCCTTACGACTGGGCAATGGTGTGTATATTGTTTTTTTACCGAACTTATACCAAAGCCTTAGTATAATATTTTATACGATAGTTTTAAAATAAGCTATAATAGACATATTGTTTCTTTATTGAGTTGATTTTTCGCAGTTTTCATTAACACCTTTTACATAATTTTCACTCAATCGATGTATACGCATAAAGTAAATATTTCTCATTAGATTTACAAAATAAATCACTTACTGAAAAACCTTATATATACTAAACAAGTATTTACTATGTTTTATAATACAGTGAGCGTTCTATTCGATATTTTTATAATAATAAAATTAATGCAATTTCTATTAACATAGAAACAAGGGTAAAAATAATACAAAGAAATGTTGGGGTACTTTTGTCTATCTAAAACCGAAGCAGACCTTTTGTGCGCGGAACCACTTGCACCGAGAAAGTGTGAAGTAACGCTTTGAGATATCTCCGGTTACACTTGTCCCTATCTGGCTTGTGGACTGGCCTGTCAGCACAGTTGGTGCTGCCTTCTGCTCTGTAGGTTCAGGTTTTGATTCCCTACCAGGATAAACATTTGTGTGAAGAACATAGGTGTTTGTTCTGTGTCTGGGTGTTATAAAGTATCATAAGTATGTATTTAAAAATATATAAGTGTTCTATCAGTCATCTAGTCACCATAATACAAGCTATGCTTGGTTTGGGACTAGACGTTGTTGTGTGCATTGTCCAGCAATATTTATTTATTATTTATTTTATTTATTTACCTACTCGTAACACTCACCACTTACTATCAAAATATTTTAGATTAGATTATAAATTTTTTGGCATTATAGATTTTATATCATGGTATATATCCAGAGTGAAAGTTATGCTCAAAATCATGATAGTTTAAAATCTCAGGTAATCTCACACGTTATTTTGTAAATTTAAAAAGTGTATGTTACAAATGTTGCACAAATTTAGACTTTAGTGTAATTATAATTACGTTTTAAGAACTAAAAACCGACTTCATTGAATATAACATTTTTTTAGTGGAGAGTAGATGTGTTTTGTATATAAATAATATGGGTAGGCCAACTAAACGCAACTGCTCCAGTGAGACAGCGAGGTTTCGGAGTAAGCGAAAATATCATCGGTGTATAACTTTTTAGGTTTGACCGATTTCGATAAAATTTTAATGGGACCACCTGGGAAGCCTCCACCCTTTAAAACAAAAAATAATTTTCCAAATCGGTTTAGGCGTCTTTGAGAAATCGATGAACATACATAAAAAAAAAGATTACGACGAGAACCTCCTCCTTTTTCTAAGTCGGCTAAAAATAAGATTATTCACATTTTACGAAACATTAGTTAGTCCGACGAAACTATAGCAACAGCGCTATTGTCGTTAGCAAATATAAGTCGAATGTGAATTATTAACACGCTAGGAGCTGGCAATGGCGTCCAAACATCTCAACCTTCACATTTTGATAAACACGGGCTTTACTCAACTCAACTCAAACTTACCCTGATGAAGATTCTCTAGATGAATCGAAACAGTGTCGGTGCCTCCATCGACAAAATAATACGTGAGTAATACTACCTATAACAGTAATAATACCTTCAGTTATGATTCCGTTAATATATCAAGCTCACATAATAGGATAAGGAAAAGTCACTTTCAGAGCCACTTATACATAGACGAGAGTTTTAATAGGCATTTAGGAATGCCACTATTTGATTCCTTCAACATAATTATGGATTTTCTTCGTTTGTCATCTAATAAAGTAACATAGCACTTTTAGCACTTTTGCTCGTGTTATTGCATGTTTTATTAAGTAATCTTAGCAAAATTTTAATCAATAAATTGTGACTTTATAGCACAAATATGAACAATTGAATTATAAGTGTATTATGTTGCAATGTGATTTGAACGACGAGGAATCCCGTGAAATTAGACGGCCATTCCGCGATGACGTTTAGAATAAACAAATGACGATCTATAAATACTTGATAACCAAACCAAATCTTGATAATATAACCAAATCACTTGACACTAGCAAAATTGAGAACCAGACAGATGCCATTATAGAAAGAAAAACAATATGGTTTAAGACCTTTTTATTTCATTGTAGTTCATATAAGAGTATAAATATTAATAGTCTGAGCTGCAATTATATAATTCAGACACTAACAAAATTATTAACTTATATCACCAAATGCGATAAGATTGCTTTTTGCAGGACATCATTATATCAGCCCTTAAGAATTCCACTGCTGAACATAAGCCTCCCCAATTTATTTCCAGGAAGAACGATTTTGAGCCCTCTCCATCCACCGACTTCCTGCGATCTTTACAATATCGTCAGTCCATCGGATGGGGGTCGTCCTACGCTTCGTATAATTAATGCTATTGCTATTATGGTCTCAATAAAGTTTAAATATATATTTTTTATTATACAAAGTTGATGTGTTTTGTAAAACAATGGTGTCATATGAATAGATGTCGAAAGTAAGTAATACCAAATCCCCTGTTGCGAATAGAAATTGATAGACATTGATTATATTTGCTATACAGATACCTGGGCCCGTAGGGACAGGAGTTCACCGTTTTCTAAATTATTACACGGCGGCGTCTGGTAGATACATTGCGTGACCCAAGAGCAATCTGGTTCAGCGTATTAGCATTGCTATTCAGGTCCTCAGATAGCTTAACTATTTCACATGTATTTAATATTATTCTGTACATTTCAGTAATTATTTATGTAACGATACAGATAACTTACTCGTAATATCGTAATAAGCGTAGGTAAGCGATGATAAAGGTCATAATTACGTTTTAAAAACTTAAAAGAAAAACTGACTTCATTGGATACAATTTGAGACCATGAAATTATTTGATTTTGAAATCTTTAGTGGATAGTCGATGTATTTAGTTTATACCTATTTAATATGGGCAGGCCAACTGAACGCACTGCTCTGCACTGCACACAACAAAAATATCATCGATGTATACAATTTTTAGATTTTTATTGATATTTTAAAAACCGCTCGACCGGTTTTGATAAAATTAAAATGGGACCACCTGGGAAGCCTACCCTTTAAAACTGAAAAACATTTTCAAATCGGTTCAGACGTCTTTGTGTAATCGGTGAACATACATATAAAAAAAGATTAAAAAAGATTCCGACGAATTGAGAATCTTCTCCTTTTTTGAAGTCGGTTAAAGAAGGGATACATCTGCACCTATTTTCCACCAAAGCTAGCTGTCAATGTGTAAAAGAAAGGTTATTATAACCTACCAAAGTGATGTGTCAATGTGATCCTTGTGGTTGAATTGAATAAAATATCTTTTAAATTGACTTTGACTTGACTTACCTCTCTGCAAAGGTGTGTTGGTAACCCTTTTGCTCTCCGGGCCTTCCCCGACCGCGGTGCTAGCTGTAACCCAAACGTCATACTGACGTCCTTCCGTCAGCCCTTTTAGCTCCACAGTTTGCGATCGTTCGAAGGATTCCGACGATGTTTCTGCGTCTACCCTCATTGCGTGCGGACCGTCGTTGCTGGAGGGAAAAAAAGTACATGATTTTTATCTAAGACTAGCTGACCCGTGCCCACTTCGTTGGGCGGTTACAACTTCACATTAGTTATATGTTATACATGAGTGCAAAATTGTTTTTTTTATACTTACTAAAATTAGAATCCTAAAATTAAAGCGTAACTAATATTAGACCGTTAGCAGGGGAATCAAAAGAGCACGAGGTAAAAAATCTTTGAGTGCAACACGTAACTTTTCATCCCACCTCAGCGAGGAAATGACTAAATGTAAAAAAATAACATTTGAGCATTTTTAACAGTTTCAGTCAATTGTGTTGGCGTCAAATAAACTTCCTCAACGCTAGAATCACTAATTTTAGGATTTTCACTTGTTTTCAAGTTGCTTGTTTTTAACCTAAGGTTTTAACAATATGACGTGAAAAGAAAATGGCGCGCGCAAAGCAAATTAAATAAAAAGTACAACAAGACGGTTCCGAGTCTAGTTTTTAACAAATTAAAAAAGGTTGTATGATAAATTCGGCACCATGGAGGTAGAAGTAAATAGGTTAGAAAGTAATTATTGTTGAATTTACAAACTTGTTCACACGATGTTCTAAATTCAATTTACTTTATCCTCAAGCGGATAAAAAAGGCTTTTACACTCCGATATCGAAGAGCAAAAATACTCTTTCCGAGCTGGGCGATAAAAAAATATTAAATTAATATATTAATATTAATATAGCTATTAAAAGAAGATAGCTATTCAAATTATTGTAATAATTGCAGAGGTTAACAATGTAACGGATAAATATTGATAGATGGTGCTAGCGGCCACCCGCGGCTTCGCCCGCCCCGTTCCTGTTCCCGTTGTTTTTCCGGGATAAAAAATAGCCTATATTCTTATACAAGTTACTATATTCATTTTATGTTTCATCCAAATCGTATAACTAATACGAATTTATTTTATATACATAGAGAAAGGTTTTTTTTTTACAACTGAGCCTCTTCTTCTCCTATCGTGTCGCTGATTATTTCAAACCAGAGTGGTGAAATAATTAAAGTACGCAGCAAAGGCTCATTCGTGCACTGATACAAAAAACATTCATATGGTCCATCTGATGGAAATTGGGTACCATACTATGATGCTTGTAATAGCTGAAGGAATCACACAAATTAAAAAAAGAAAGAAGAAATAATGAAAAAACATTTATTTTGCACATACACAAAACGTTTTGTTTTGTGTATGTGCAAAATAAATGTTAAAAAGACTAAATAATTATGTTATAAAAACTAAAAAGAAAACCATCTTCATTGAATGAAATTTGAGCCCATAAAAATACAAGCGAATTCAGAACCTCCACCTTTTTTAATGTCGGTTAAAAAGGTTTTATTTTGGGACCACCCGGAAACTCCTTTTCAATCTTTCAAATCTTTTAAAAAAAAAAAAAATATCGTTTTAATAATTACGGATAAGGTAACAAATTAAAAAAAACACCGAATTGAGAACTTGCACACTACTATTTTTTTATAATTATTATTGCTAGTGGTCGCCCAATGGTTGAAACTCGACCATAATTAATTAATAGTTAATGTATTTTTATGCATAATTTATAAAAAATATTATCATTCTGCACTCTTTCTCTATATAAACTATAAGTGTGCGAAATTTCATACGCATCCGTGCTTTACGTATTAATATATAGATTACTACTATTGGACAGAGAGTATCTTTCGCTGGTATCCACCAGCTGGCAACTAAAGGACTTAGATTGGCGGAATAGTACTCTAAATATTGACCTATCTGTTTAAATGTTTTGTAATGGGTTTCCAAATTACGCCTGAATTAATTATCTAATAATTACGTTTTAAAAACTAAAAAAAAAAACCGACTTCATTGAATATAAAAAATATAGTTGTATACCATTTTTAGATTTTTGTATTTTTTTTTTTAAAACCGCTCGACCGATTTTAGTAAAGTTAAATGGGATCACCTGGGAAGTAAGTTTAACCTTTGAAAGAAAAAAAAATCTAAATCGGTTCAGGCGTCTTTGAGTAGGTAATCGGTGAACATATTAAAAAAAACGAAACGTCGGTTATAAGGATATACATTATATACAGACTCACAAACAGACGGGCAACGAAATGATCCTATAAAGGTTTCTTTTTTCCCTTACGGAACCCTGAAACGAACATGCTAGCTTACTATCACTAGATCAATAAAACGGTTAACGGTTAAGTGATAGAAATTTATGGTTAATGTAAATTAATGGTTGGTAGAAATCGTAACCACGATAAGACCGCTGATTGCAGGACACTTTTAATGTATACCTATAAACAAGCTTAACCTGACTGACTGACTGACTGATTCATCATCGCCAAGCCGAAACTGAAGATAGAAAGCTGAAATTTGGAAGGTAGCTACCTTTTAAAGCAAAACCAACTATGGCGGGATGTTTTGAAATTCAACTCCTAAGAGGGTGAAAGGGGGTGAAAACGAATGTATGGAACTTTTTAACGAGTTGCTTAAAACTTGATATAAATAAATAAAATGCAAAATCAATGAACAGGTGTTTTAAGATTTTTCAAAATAGTAAAGTTTGCATGGAAAATTTTTAACGGGTGGTGTGATTTCTTAGAAACTTGGTTTGGATACCTGAAATGCAAAATAAATAGACACGTGTCAAAATAACTATACATAAATAGACTAAATATATATATATATATATAAACTAATATATAAACTATACATAAATAGACTAATAAATAAATAGACACGTGTCAAAATAACCCACATAAAAGAGTAAAATGAGGTGTGAATGGTAGTATGGAATTTTTTTAATGGGTCAGGTTTAAAACTTCTCAATAAAACTCTAAAAAATGCGGACGAAGTCGCAAGCAACAGCTAGTTCATGTATAAAGTTTTTCAATAAAGTTTTTACTATTATTTTAGCAAGCGACATGACGAATAGCTGGCTGTTTAGACCGAACGCTAATTCAAAATGAAGTATAGACATAACGCGATATAGGCGTTCTGCGTAAACGAGTCAAATTGTTCTAACAAAATGTAATTAAAAGTAACGAATATCCAATTTCTCGTAATTTTTTGTCAAACAAAGGTCGCACTCTGTATTTTTTATTAACTTCGAGTCTAATTTCACGTTCAATGTTTCAAAGGAATAAAGAAATTGCAAATCGCCTCTAGATAATTAAAAAGGTTCGATCAAAACATTCTTAGACAAAGTTCGAAGGCGTCAAAGCTTAATTAAAATGCTTGCTCTCTGAAAACACAGAATGTCCAATTAACAAAGTAAATATTTCAGTATTTTCCAGAAAACAGGAACTTGTGACAGGCTGTCGATACTTTCCGACTCCTGTGCAATCTGAAGAAGGAGTTTTTGTTGAATGGAATACTCTTGGCGTTGTTAATAATAATTTGTTTTAATAACGAAACGACTATCGCTATATTGCTATAAGTATTGTGCGAGAGAGACGGCAAAGTTAGGTAACCATCATCATCATATCAGCCTTTAAGAAGTCCACTGATGAACATAGGCCTCCCCAATTGATTTCCAGGAAGACCGATTTTGAGCTCTCTCAATCCACCGACTTCCGGCGATCTTTACATTGTCGTCAGACCATCGGGTGGGGGGTCGTCCTACGCTTCGTTTTCCTGTCCTTGGTCGCCATTCGAGAACTTTTATTCCCAAACGGTTATCAGTTTTACGAGCTATATGGCCTGCCCAATGCCACTTCAACTTGCAAATTTTGAGTGCTACGACTTCATCCATATTTAATAATAATAGTAATTAATCCATAATTAATTAATTATTTCTTTATTGACACAGATTAAGGCAGTACCCGGAGCAAATGATCTTGACCCGCTGTAATGGCGTTCCATCATCGATTTTATAACAGTAAATATCATTAAGGAGTTCTTAAAAAGTTAAACATACAATGTTTTTAATTCGTTTTTTTTCTATTTATTCGTGAAAGCTGCAAGTTGAAAGTACGTCAGCTTTAGGAGAAGTTTATGAGTATTGTTTATGATTTTATAAATAGACTAGCAACTTTGTAATGCAAGATCGCGTGCGTCATGACTACACAATAGTAGGTTACGCCCGCTATCTTTGCAACGCAGCACATTCCTGTGTGCCTCGCAGCATGAACTTGGACATTTTATAACTTTTATAGTTTTAAGTTGTAAAGACGATTTTTTGTGTAAAAGATTTTTTTTGGAAGGGGATGATTGTAGGGATCGCAGCGCAGCTTAGCTCAGCAAAATATAAGCAATGCAATACGTCACGCGCACTGGATACCTCAGTCAACTCCCGACAAGCATACGAATAGTACATGTACCTACATGAATACTGAATAGACGCTGAGTGATTAACAACTACGTATTTCATTTATAACATTTCCAAAGTTAGATAACCTTCTGAATAGACTTTTACATTGCATTACTTCCTCTATACAAAAGTGACATATATAATCCAGTACATTACCTTCAAACAGTTTTTCTTTACAACCTTAATTATAAATAAACTACAGAAAAAACTATAACCTTAAAAACAATCTGCAACAAGGATATTGAGAGCAAAATATTGAAAATATTTTTATGATTATTGTTCCTATAAGAAAGCTACTAAATAGTAGCACTAAAACACATATTTTCTACACAAAATGTAATCTACTGACGGTATCGTCTTAAGTCTTTTTTTTATGTACATACCTACCATTATTAATTGAACTTATCTATATTAATACGTGAAGCAAAAACTTTGTACCCTTTTTTACGAAAATTGTGCGGGCGGAGGAGTATGAAATTTCACACACTTATAGTTTATATAGAGAAGGAGCGCAGAATGCTATTTGTTTTTTTATTTACGCATATATATTACATTCAATTTAATTTAATTATGGTCGAATTTTGACCAATGGGCGACCACTAGACTTTATTATTAAACTTAGCATCAGTATAGTAAACTATAATATATTTATACTCTCATATTTTCTACGTTTCTTAACACTGGCAACCAGTAAATGTCTCCGTGAGTGATAATTTATTGTTTTTTTTAGTTAATAGTTTTATCTTCTTCTTATCGTGTCATTCGTTATTTCTAACCAGAGTGGTGAAAGATTTAAAGTGCGCCTCAGAGGCTCTTTTCATTCACTTAGGTAAGGCTTAATGTAAAGCTTTCGACCTTGCCGACAGGACCCGCAGGTAAGATGAATCAGTACATGCTGTGTCCTTTCAGTTGCAGGTGCATAACGGCTGGCACCGAGCCGGGCTTGTTTCAAGTTCCTTCTCTATTGCTAGCTCTTCTGTTAGTCAGAAGGGGGACTAATCCCCAATAACTTGAAGACTATCGCAGTCGTCTCCATCATCTATCTCCAAGCAGCACTCATCTGGGATCAGTTCCACGTAGAAATCCTCACTCGAAGTGTTATATAATTCAGCGAAAATTACCAACCCGATTTTACAGTGAGATGCGGGTGCTGAGCCATTTTTGATGATCCTCAGCTCGTTATAGTTATAGTTATAGTTTATGCTCCTGCCTGCCTAATGTTACTCTGTTTTGTTATGTTAAATGTTATGCATGTAGTGTTTACCTATAAAGGATTATGCAATCTGCATGAACCTGTACATTGTGTACACTTACTGTAATATATTAATGGTTATATTTTTGTAATAATCGTTGGTAGACCTATATAAATAAATAAATTATCTTTTCTTTCAACTACGCAGCAATGTTATCATTAATCACTACAAAACCGATAACAAAGGACGTATTTTTTGCTTAGAACCAAAACAGTGCAGTAATGTTATATGAAATCTCATTATTGCACTGTTTTACTTTTTATTTTAGATATAAATTTACCACAGAGGTTTAATATCTCCCATTAGGTTTAATATGAAATGTTTGCATTCGATCAAAAAGATACTGGCTGATAATAAAAATCGGCTGAATAAAACCGATTTGGTGAAAAAAAAAACAACTGGCGCCCATTTTGTACCATTGTAAAACTTTAATTCTTTATATTTTTAGTTTGAGTAGGTATATTTTATCTCAGTAGGTAGATTGGTAGTTGAAAAAAAAGTAAATTATGTACCTTGTTAAAGAGAGTAATTAATGCACTCGTGTTAATTCAGTGCCCTCGTTTGCGCCCGGGCACCAACATAACACTCGTGCATTAATAACTCACTTTGCGCTCGGTGCAACAATCTACTATAATTTTATTGAGGAATGTTTTTCTTTTTTGCATCTATGTCTAACCTAACAAGGTTTTTAAGATGTTTACAATTAACTATGTATTTACTTTGAATTAAGACACTTAAAAAAAAGTAATTAATTAGCTAATGTTATATTATAAGATAGATTCTTCTTACCCGGAAGTAGGTTTCCAATAAACAGTGTAGTGCAGTAGTCTTCCGTTAGGTTGCCGCGGTTTTTTCCAACTGACCAACAATGTGTTTGAAGATTGCGAGAGCAGTTTGATCTCTGCCGGCGCTTCAGGCACTAAAACAAACACACTAGCTAGTATTTGACATAATGCACTATAGTATAAAAATAACTAGACCACTGAAAAAAGCCCAAACAAACGATACTTATGCAAATAAGAACAGCCGTGTTGCAAAATATTTTGTGCTCTGTGTATTTATCAATACGCAGATAGTATTGTACGAGATTATAAAAAAGTTGATTAAACATCCCTAGAAAACTTTTTAGTGAATTAAGAATTGAATGCACTATATAAAGGACAAAATGATGATCAGTAAAGTTATAGCAAATTTAATAGAATTAGTATCCACGGCACGTCTGCCGCATCTCGGACGAACTGTGGGTCAAGCTACTACTGAGTGGAGCCCAAAGACAGTGAAACGGCGCGGTAGACCACGCAAGCGTTGGCGTGATGAGCTAGACACCTTTAGCGACTGTCGGTAGCAGACAATGGCGTTGGACCGAAATCAATGGAAAACTCGAGGAGCGGCCTTTACCCAGCAGTGGGACAGTACAAGCTAAAAACAACAACAACAACAACAACAGTATCCACGTGATTCTTTATGACATAAGAATAATAAATCTTTTTGAATTATCCAAATCAGATCATTACTTACGAAGATATTAAGTATTAAACATTATGCTGTAAAATTAATGTACCCGGGTGCGTGTGACGTCACTGAGACGGTCCGAGCTCAGCCGGCCCTCTTACTTCACGATTCGATAACTGGCGGCGACCGTCCCTGTGACGTCACAGCTACCGCGGCGGCCACTCAGTGAACTTCGCTAGTAATTTCATCATAACTTCGTAAATTTTTGTCGTAGAACAAAATTGTTTGCACTGTATGTTAAGGATTTCTTAGCTCTATGACTCCGCATTCTCAACTATAAACGTTACGGATCGTCATTCTGTAGTTTCATCGGATAAACTAAAATTTCCTAAAATAAGAACAATCTTAAACTTTTAAACCATATTGAAAACAATCTTATTTTGTTTTATATAAAATTTAAATTACAGTAACATTTTTAAGCAACGCTTTTTTAATTTACTAAATTGACGTGACGACTGTTATATCTCATTTTAGTCAGCAAAGGTGTTGATTAAAACTGCTGAAAATCCTAGGACAATCATTTCAATAAATATTCATTTTAGGAAATTTAGCTAGGCAAATATCAACTTCCCAAAATGTATACCTACTGAAATACATATTTCAAAACAAAACTCTTCTTCTTCTGCGTTAGTAGGATGTGTCATAATAATGTCAATTTTGACCTGTCAAGTGTTTATACAACTTTATATAAATCTACTAATAATCTATTCGCGCGACAAAATTTTGACGACCTCTGTGGCGCAGTGAGCTAAGGTCAGGCCGAGACGAAGAAGGTTGCGGGTTCGATTCCTGTCGCGGGACAAATGTTTGTATGATCTGCAAGTATTTGTCTCGGGTCTGAGTGTTTCTATGTATAATATGTATGCATTTACAAAATATATATAAGTAGTATATCAGCCATGTTGGTACCCATAACACAAGCTCTGCTTACTTTGGGGCCAGATGATGGTGTGTGAAATGTCCGGGATTATTTATGTATTTTATTTAAAAGTTAAAATATCACGGCAAATGAGGTCGACTTTTTGATTTTTTAGATCCGAGTTTTAGTTTTGTTTCGGTCTTGCTAAGCAAACATTGCGCTCTTATATTATTTATTTTCTAGAGTTATTTCTGGTTTTATTAGTAATTTTGGGATTTTATCTATTTAAATATATAGCTCTGTGGTTATTGACTCTGGTGTGAATAATTGGAATAAAAGTTTTGTGTTTCTTTGTGATTCAAGCAAAAATAATCCAAGGTTACTTTATATGAGAGGCAACATTTTATATAAAATAACAAATGGCGTGGGCAACATAATAACTAACAATCCATGAAAAAAATTACATGCGTATAATTTTTAGCCCAACTTTATACCACAATTTTATGCGCGTATTGGAATTGAAACCATCTTGGAGTTTATTGAGATATAGATTTCTATTAGAATGTCTTGTAGCTGTCCAGATATTAAAATTAAGTTTTAAAAGTCTCATTTTGAACTTTAATATTAAATTTGTAAATAAGCTGCAAAAATCACACCGCGAATTTGACTCGTTGAAATTTAGCTCATAAACCGTATAATAACTATTTATATTTTTCAACGGATCGCTTTGCTTTCTACTTTCTAAAAGACGTAGATAACTGTATGTAAAACGCATTGTTTTGCCAACGAACAAAAAACTCACCGTCTTGCAGCGTAGAGCAGATAATCGGGTAGGAGAAAGGCCCAAGTCCGTAGTTAGAGAAGCCAGCCACTTTTACCGTGTAGTTTGTGTACTTCAGTAAACCTTGAAGTCTCAGCTCTGTGACCAGTGAAGTCGCGTTCAGCCATTGACGACCTATCGATCAAATGTAACTATAATACAAATATTTTTTTTTCCAGAAATGTACAGAATAATACACACTACTAGCTACTGCCTGCGGCTTTCTAACGTCCAGGTTAATATTTTCACCCAGACCTAGTTTAATCAAAACTGGTTCAAACAAACACACATCAACACAAACGTTTTACTTACTGAAGTGACTTGTTTCAATGATAAGATTGATATAATGTACATACAGTCAAAAATACAATTTTGCGAGACAAATGTTTATATGATCTGCTAGTATTTGTCTCGGGCCTGGTTTTTTCTATGTATAATATGTATATTTTTATAAAAATTTATCAGTAGCATATCAGTCACGTGGTACCCATAATACAAGCTCTGCTTACTTTGGGGCCAGATGATTCTGTGTGAAATGACCAGCATTATTTATTTATTTATTTGCATGTTTCAGTGGTTCGCTTTGCTCTTGTACAAACAAACAATTATGTTAACTTTTTGTAATAACTTGTTTAAATAAAAATGATTGAATCGTATATTGATATAAAATAGACGCAGTAAGAAAAACAACGGATCTCTTTGCTTTCTTGTTCATGCGGCAAAGTTTGCATGTGTTTCTGCTGCTCGCTTTGCTCCTGAATGGCTACCTAGACAACTTGACTAATTGGAATTCTGTAATGGCTCTTGGCCCTTGCGGTCTCACCAACTTGGATATTACTGTTATGTAAATGTTCTAGGGTTGACAATGGGTGAACTTGTTATCCTGAAGTTTGGCTGAGGTCAAAAGTAAACTAAAAGCGGTGTTGAAGTAAGGTCGCAGTTTGATAATAGCTATTGTACTCGCCTTGCTGGCCTCTGTTGGAAGAAGTTCTGCTTTCTGCGCTGTAGGTTGTAGGTTCGATTCCCGCCCAAGAGAAATATTTGTGTGATGAACATAGATGTATGTTCTATTTCTGGGTGTTTTAAAGTACTAACCCGCGGCTTCGCACGCATAGTACATACATAAAAAATAGCCTATGTCCGTTCCTAAGTTCTGTTGATTCGATCGCTTGCAAACTTCACAGGATTACCCGCTAGGCCAATCTGAAGATTTCCTAAAAAATCATCGAAATCGGTCCAACCGTTTTGGAGTCTATAGGGAACATGCATACATACACACATCACCTTTTATATATATATAGATTAACAAGTATTCAATTATTATGTTATTCATCTGGTATAGTGGGTACCTTTGCTTAATTTGGGGCTAGATTATGTAAATTATCCAGCAAAATGCATATAATGTTATCATTTATTTGCTTTAGATAAAGTCCACATTAAAGTAACTGATGGACAATGTTACAATTTTTTTTAATATTAAAAATATTTGTCCACAAATTTTTACGAATGTTAGTACTTAAGTATAACATGAAGATGATTATGAATTCAAAACGAAGACGGTTTGAAAATACACTACTAATATATATTTTACTAGCTGACCCGGCAAACTTTGTTTTGCCATAATATCTATTGTATAAAAAAAAATTATAACTTTTTTTACGTTTTCAACTCCAATATCAAACCGCCATTTTGAAACATTTCCAAAAAATGAATCGAAAAAAATATATATAGTTATAGAATCAGCTCACAAAATTTCACGAGAATCGGTTGAGAAATGCGACCTGTAGAGGAGAACATCCGGACAGACGGCGGACATACGAAAGCATTTTTGCCTATGCTGAAACGGAGACACTCGCTTCGGTCGGTCAATTAAAATTGTTACGCTAGTTGATTGGTTGGCGAGACTATGTTTTAAACATAATAAATATGTTCGTATTTTACAAAATTATATTTTATCAAAACAACAGAATCCCTACCATTGTCAAATATTGAAATCTATTAGGTCTTTAGGCTACAAGGGAACATTAACAGACACATAACCGTTACAACTACAACCCTCTTTTCGTTAGCCAGTTGGGTAAAACCAAGCTCTCAAACTGACTTCAATGAGCCTAAGTATAGTATAGTCAACCTCAAAATTTTAGCATAACCAAGTTTGTAAAGACCTTTCGAGTTTCACTTCAGATAACATTGATTGTGTCCGCAACTTGTGCGGATAAGTTCGGCTTTGAAGTGTGCTTTAAGTGTAGTGCTTCTATTTAACCTTGAAATATCGTCACTAACGCACAAAAGTAGGATTGGCATTCAGTTCGAAAGTGGTAATTTATGCGAAACGCATTACTGCCTGTTCTTCCTTTCTACTACCTTTCCTTTCGCATTCCTTTGCCGTTTGAGAGCACTGGCACTGGTGATGTAGTGGAAACACCCAGTGCCCTCCAATCATGGGTCATGGGTTTGAATCTAGTCATGTACCAATGTTGACGCTTGAGACGCAAAAGGTTGCGGGTTCGATCCCCACTGCGGGAAAATGTTTATATGATCTGCAAGCATTTGTCTCCGGTCTGGATGTCTATTTATAATAATACTAGCTGACCCGGCCAACGTTGTTTTGCCTTATTGAACATGAAAAAAAAATGTTTAGGGTGCCACCCTTAACATTTAGGGTATAAAAATTAATTATAAACCTATTTTCAGACCTACTGAATATACATATAAAATTTCATCATTATCGGTCAAGCCGTTTCCGAGGAGTATAAACACGAAAACTGTGACACAAGATTTTTATATATAAGGGGATGTATTTACAAAATAAAAAGTTTATAAGTCACGTGGTACATAATACAAACTGCTTACTTTGGGACCAGATATTGTCTCAAACTACAGTACCTACCTATAAACAAATGTAATTTCCCGCAATTTCGTTCGTGCACAAGCATTGACGTCATACGACATACGTTAATCAGTCATAATGTGTATACAAAATATCAAATAAATCAGGTTAACTGTTACGAAGAGATCTATACAAATAGAAACATCCACACATCTGAACAACAAACTTTCAAACCTCCAATCCATAAAAGTTTAGTGTGATTTGATAATAGATCTATCACTGACCATGAGCCGCATACAAAACGGTGTATCCAATGAGTGCGCCAGCTTGCTTGTGCGGCGGTATCGGCTGCCAACTCACGCGCAGCGCTGTGGAAGTGACCGCGCCACATTCTACCGCCGTCGGCCCTTCTTCCGGAGCTATAAAAGGAATGCTTAAGATAGGCTGAAGGTTTCGACAGAATTCCAGCATCTAGCTACTTCGCAGTGGTGAAGCATACCTATGCTAAGTCAAGGCCCTATTTAACAGACTGCAAATAAGGAGGAGGTTCGCAATTCGGTTGTATTTAATTTTGTTACCTCATAACTCCGTCATTTATTAATTATGTATTTAAAAAAATGTATTTTAGTAGTATATCAGTGATGTGGTACCCACAACACAAGCTCTGCTTACTTTGGGGCCAGATGATGAGAAATGTCTGGTATTGTTATTATTTCTCTTTATTATTTACAAATCGATTTGAATAAATATTTTTTTACGTGAAAGGTTACTTTCCGATTAGTCTCATAGAAATTTCATCAAATCGCTTCAGTAGTTTGGTTTTTAAATCAAAATAGCTGAAAAAATATGTCATCCAAGTAAACGAAATTCGTATTTTATAAATAAATGAAGTCAGTTTTCTTGTTAGGCTTTAAAATGTAATTATTTACTGTCCTACACAGATACATGACATGTTCTCTGTCTTATCCACTCATACTTTTTCTGCTTGTGTGTGCTTGAGTAACAAATAAATGAGTGTCAAATGTTTTCACTAATTCTAGATGAGACCCTAATCAGATTCCAAAATAATAAAAAGTAAGCTAAAAAAACGTATCACAAACCATGAGCCGCTCAAAATTCAAACACCGATTGGGCAGTACGTAGTGCTAGGCAACTCATCAACCGTTAGAAGCGAAATTGGTAAATGGGAAAACTGGCAAAAGAGAATATTTCGGAATAAAAAAAACATCCTCAAAGCGTAAATAGAAACTTATTAGGACCTACCTCTTTGCAAAGATATCTTAGTATAATTATTACTGCCTTCAGAGGTCCTAGACAAGTTTCACATTTTGTCGGCGTTTAAAAGAATGCCTGCGAAAAGATCATGTAACAAAGAAATAACAGTAGCATGTGATAAGTCACGTGACTAGAGCGTGACTTCTGCTGTCATTGCCATACAAATTGATTCTTCTGCAGAGACGTTAGTGTGAAGGAAAGCTGGTTCAATCTGAAAACCAGCGCTACTTCTGTGCCTAGTACTTCCAGGCACAGAAGTAGCGCTGGTAGCGCAGCACATGCTGATATTGAACCGTTTTGTTGTTTATTGTTAGTTGTTTGTATAAATTTCCCCTTGGGGCCTTGTATTTTTAGTCTGTTTTCCGCTCATGTTCTCTTCTGTTTTGTGTGTGTGCTAAACAAGTTTTTTTTCTTTCTTTCTTTCAGATACTTGTCTAGACCCCTAGTGCGATGCCCAAAACAACTTACCGCCTTCTCTAGTGTCTTGGAACAAAGGAACGGAGTATGGTCCTGCGCCTGCGCTATTGTATGCCGCCACCGACACTGCGTACCTGGCAGACGACAAACAAACAAAACGTCAGACGAAGGCTTCTTTTTTTCCTATAAAGGCATCTGTTTTGTCGTAAATTTTGCCAGTGTCAAGTGAATATTTGATAATAAAGTCTTAGTCGATGATCATTTGTCAATTCTAAACGTCATCGCGGAATGGCCGTCTAGAGCTTTCTCGGGATTCCTCGTCGTTCAAATCACATTGCACCATAATACACTTATAATTCAATTGTCCATACTTGCTCTATGTAGACACAATTTATTCATTCAAATTCCGCTAAGATTACTGATCAAAGCATGCAATAAAACGAGAAATGAACGAACATTTAGAAGTGCTATGTTACTTCGTGAAATGACAAACGCAGAAGCAAGAAGCAAGGCATCTTTTTCTCTTCCTATATCGGGATTTGTCTTGATAACAATTTCGAGTGATTGTGTCGTTATAAATATCGTAACACAGTCGCGGTCCCATGGAAACTTTGTCTAAGCGTCATCGCAGAATGACTGTTTAAAAAGTATGTCTGTCTAGTAACTTATAATATTTTTATTAGTTTTTACTAATATTCAATATATTTTTTTTTGTTTAAGTAGATATAACATCGCCTTGAAAAACCTGTAGTAACTATTTCTATAAATAAATAAGAAATTAATAAATCATTTAATTGTCTACAATTTGCTAAGAAGTCCCAAGAATTGGTAACCTGCTCTTTTTTCACGACTAAAATATAAAGAAAAGATAAAGAAATATCTTCACCTCACTCCTTTTAGTAGACCGGAGACAGTGGTTTCCTGTTTGGCGTAGAGGGAGGCCGTTATAACAGTCTTATCGCTTGTTTCTTCCGCTTCTGTTAGAAATACCTTATTGAATTTGGCGATATACAGAGAACAAAAGCTTAGGAGTTCTAGGAACACGCCGTTATCACTCAACTCTGTGACGCAGTGGGCCAAAGCGCAACTGAGACGCAGAAGGTTGCGAGTTCGATTCCTGCCTCGGGACAAAGGTTTTGCAAGTATTTGTCAAAAAAAAAAAGTATATAAGTAGTATATCAGTCATGTGGTGCCCATAACACAAGGTCTACTTACTTTGGGGTCAGATGATGCTGTGTGAAATGTCCGAAATTTTTTATGTATATACCTAAACTTAAGGCCGAAGTTATTCAAATCGAGTTATTGCATCGGTATAGTTAATTAGGTATAAATAGGTATCAAGCTAATAAAAAAGCATACAGCCCACATGTTGGGTAGTGGCTGACGCTTGCAATATAAGAGCTATCACTCGCGCTTTCATTCATCCAGTAATTTCATTTGCTCCTGCACTTCAAACCTATCGGTGCATACTACTAATTAGATGTAGACTATCTGGCGCTGTACTGGTACCCATTATGTTGCTTAAAAGTCCTACCACCAGGAGGTTACCAAAGAACTGATGTTAATGTACCAAATAACTTACCCTTTAGTATACCATTCAGCTGCGGAACTGCCCGTAGTTTGTATCCAATGATAAGTCCATTGTGAGTATCAGCTGGCGGTGGTAACCATCGGACCCTGAGTTCTCCTGGTGAGTCTGTCTGTTCCAGCTGAATGCCTAATGGCGGTGATGACGGTACTATGGATAGAAATACATGAATATACACAAGTGGAAAGCAACGCGTCTTCGTTCGCGTAACTTTGAAGTCTCACACAACTCCTTTAAAATACTTATTCGGGCTATCATATGTCTCATATGTCGTATGCAAATGTCTCATATGTCGTATGATATATATATATTTACAAAATACTAGAAACGTATAGCTAGGTATACTAGAAAAAAGAGGCTGAAGTAAAAAGACAACAAAATTTCCGTAAAGTGGTCCTTGTGATTTTATTACATAATAGTACATTATGGTATCTTAAGAGAGCCGAGGACGGTAATCATCAATACACACGTGTATCATACGACGTTTTTCAACACACTTGTGAATAAAATAACAATAAAAACTCATTTAATTTAGTAGATAAAAAGTTTATTTAGAGAAGCAGTCAGTAAATGTGCAGTTAGTAAAATTATAATTAACTGTTTTTGATGGCTTAGCGGTCTCATCAGATAGATTATTTATTGAAATACTTTCATGTTCTATTATAATTTGAGATGGCTCATTATTCGTAGGTGAAATCCAATCATTGGATGTACTTGGTGTTTCGTCAGTAGGGAGCGCCTCAGAATCAAGTTTAATTCTTTTTGTGATTTTTGCAAAAATTTCCTTCTTGTTTTGTATGGAATCTTCTACGTATGATTCTGCTACATTGCTAGGTCGCCACCCACCATGACGCTTCAAAGTCATTATATCAGCTCCTGAATTAGCCAGCAAAGTAGCTGAAGTTCTTCTGAAACTATGTCCAGTGTAGCTCTCAGCATCTGCTAAACCTAAAAACTTAGCGATTTCTTTAGGCATAGAACCAAATTTGTTTATACCTATAGGCTGACAGGTACATTTATCATTCTGGTAATTTAGAAAGAAACGGTCAGTTTTTGCTTTTGGTGATCGCAAACATTCATACTTCTTAACAATTTCATAGAATGGACCGTGTATGGTGAATGACCTCGGTATTTTATTTTTCGTGATAGGTATCTTCACTAAAAGCATCTGGCCATGGTTCTCTATGTTTTTTACGGTTATATTTGTTAATTCTTGTATCCTACAGGCACCAGTTACACCAAATATTAAAGCAACCTGAAAAAAAAAGAAACAATAATTAAGTTCAACACACAACACAGGCTGAAGTCGCGTAGACATTTAAAATTAATTTAACTAACCTTAGTAGCCAGATATTGGTTATCTGGAGCATCTTTTATAAATTTTTCAATATCGTCAGACGATAAAACCTTTGATTTCTTGCTTCTAAATCCATCGGATAGTCTCTTTAGATAAGCTGACAAATTAGAGTATGTTTTTAAGTCCACTCCATTCTTTGTTCGGACTGTACTTTTTAACATTGAGTATAAACACCACAAAGAACTAGGTTTGTACTTAGAAGATAATTCTTTAAAGTACGCCATGAACACATTTTCTGAAAAAGACTGCGTATTCTTGCTGTTTTGCCATTTTATGAAATTTTGGTACGCTAATAGATATTTTTCCTTGGAATTTCAGGTAGTAAACTTTCCATAACGTTAAGGGCTTCACATCTTATATCGGGCGGTGTACAACATAAATCATTTTCTTCGTAACTAGTACTTGTAGATTATTTAATAAATAACTATAATTTAATTAATTAGATAGATTTAATTAATAAATAACTATAATTTCAACAGTGAAAACGAGTTGTGAAAAATGATTCGCTATGGCGGGTAAAATTAATCAGTTTTCCTATGCGCGCGCATTGCGATCAGCCACAGACTAAAGGGATGAGGTTTTTTTTTAATTTTCCGCGCATAGGGTTTGCGCCTATTCTGCCACGTACAAAATGGGGAATTTAAAGTTTTCTTTTATTACAGAGAAAACAAAATTTATATTAGAGTGAAAGTTTTATTTATTAAACACGTACGAGTTAAAATTATCTATTTAAATAAGAAGTTGCATGAAATGAGCAAGCAATAGTAACATTAATTTATTTGTTCTATTAAACACGATCTTTTTTTGAATAAAAACTTTTTTATGAACAATGCACCTCAACCAACAAAATTAAAAAAAAACTATAACTCACTAGTGCGTTATAGCAATGAAAAAGTCACAGTTTGATTATGGGTGTCATTCTGTGCCTAATTGCGGTGACCATAGAGCAACTTTATGAGGAAGTGTGTTGAAAAGAATGTTTAATTTGATTTGATTTAACATTTAATTGATGAGGTGAAAAAAAAACACCTAGCTAAATGATGTTCACGCAAATTAAGTCCAAAAAACTCAAAACTAAACTTTGTAGTGCAAATCTGAGTATTTCCATTCGTCTGTGTGTGTATCTCCCGATTAGGAAAGGTATTGGGTAGCAGGATAAGGTGCGGCGCATTCAGCCGATTTAAGACGTAAGTACGATTTCACGTGGGTCTATGGGGCCCACATCATTAGTTAAAAAATGTAGCAGAATTTCTATGAAATTATATTATAATCTCCTTAAACTTAAAAAGTTTCTAATTAACGAATGCAAAGCGGTTATTGCGGCTAGACAAAGATAATATAATAAAAGAGCAAACAGTTAAGGAGACCGTCTGAACCCACAATCAACACACTGAAATGAAATAATTGAATATGAATATGATAATTTCATTTAAATATTAGCATTCCATTGTTTTCTTAGATTTTGTTTAGATGGAATATTCTGCGGGAGTTGGGAAGATAAGTTTCTTAAATAAATTACAGTTGGTAAGACAGAGTTGAATTAAATTTGCTTTTCATTATAGATTCTAAAACATCAAGACTAATATTTTTCGCTTACAAAAACTGATAGAATTTAATGCTCTTCATACTTTATTTGTACTAACACGCCGTCATGTAACGACCAGCGTTGTAGAAGCGTTTTAAATGATCCTATAAATATATAAATAAAACCCTATGAGTCGTCACGCAGTCGACTATTTTTCAATCTTTTGATCTACTTGTATGTCTGTGCTATCTGAATGAACATATAAAGTGATTAGTATAACCGTCACTTTATATAGCTGAACAGCTCAAGTAGTAAGTCTGTAAATAACTAGCTGGGCTAGCGGGGTACAAACATGAAATGTAGGCTGTAAATAAATAAATAAAATCGCACCCGGAACCTTCTATTTACAAGATATATCCTAAGTCCTTCCCCAAGATACATTCAAGGCCAAAATGAATCGATATACTTTCAGCCATTTAGCTGAGAATATGTAACAAACAAACAGACACATTCCAATTATATTGCTAGTATGGATATGTATATAAATGGTAATGCATACCTTCCTCCGTAGTAGTAAATCTTGCAGGGGTAGAATAATGGCTCAGGTCTGCCTGGTTCCCTCCAGCCACTCTGGCTGTGTAGCTTGTAGCTGGTTGTAGATCTTCAATCTCAACTGAATGCCGTATCTCTTCTAACCTGTTTACATAATCACTATTATAACACCTAAATATATCAATTATAGTCTTTGTGTACAAAAGAAATAGAAAGTGACCTAGTAAAGAGCCCTGATGTACCCCAAAAGTAAATAATATTAATTGTCTATTGAGAAAAGTCGTGGTAACAATGGCTTAAGTTGTAATTCCTACATACGATAGTTGGTAAACTAGTGTGGGGACAGGTTTAAAGCAGCTTTATAACATAAATAATTTACAGTGAATGTACATAAAAAAACAAACAAGTATCCACTAACTATTTAAGGAAGGCCATATGTTCTACTAGTCCTGATCTATATGTGCAACCAAACAGGTTCTTAGCTCATTATAATGCTGAAAACTCTTAATAACTCTTTTTGGCACGAATAAGCATCGTATTTAGTGAAGAAACGGATATGCTTACGAGTGTTATGCCAAAGTTTAGTAGACATCTCAGATCTCTAGTTATTTACGAGTAGGTGTTTGAGAATGTCTAAGAGACGTCAAAACATTATATCTGATACATGGTCGCACATTTTTACATAGTAGCAGTATTTCGTTCTATAAATTATTCTGCATTGATTAACTGATTACAATGTTACGTGGGCTATCAATACGGACCCGGTATACTACTGACTGTCGTCCCCGAGGAGGATAAAACAGTTTTTGTTCTTTGCCTCATGAAATTACATACATTCGTTCCCATTCAATTATTGAACATTTCGTGTTACTTATAAAGAGTATCTAATTACAATTTGTGTCCCTACACATCTTTGAACCTTTTGGTTCTGGGACAAGCCGGGTTCCAATTCCAATAGTGTATTAAATTGCAGAAAAGGTACTACTCAGAATGAGAGGTCGTATTATTTTTACGATCGCAGTAAAATATGAACACTAAACATTTTTCCATTTCAAACTTTGTCCCTACACAAAGTAGTGTACAGAATTGCTTATTCTTGAAGTACCTAATAAAATAGGCGAAAGTTATGTGGGCAATCTATGGGGTCAAAGCTTTGTGACAGATTATGAAATTTCGTTTAAAAATATGGCAATGGCAAAATATCGCAAATATAATATTAGAAAAATAGTCATGTATTTGGATATTGACATCAGCATTCGAATAGCAAAACTTAAGTGGCGTTTGTCGGGGCACTTGACAAGACGTGATGATAGCAGGTGGAGTAAAGCCTTGACACAATGGCTGCCGTGAGAGGAGAAACGCAGCGCCGGCAATCTACCTACCAGATGAGCCGACGACATTGAATAGATAGGGGTACAATTTAGAAGCGATCAGCCTACAAAGGAAAATGTGGTATAAAAGACCACATTTTCCTTTACTCAACAATGTATAGATAGATACAGATTGACAATGATGACGATGATGATTTAGGGGTTAAAGAAGTCGTAAATTGAAACATTGATGTCGTAAAATTACCTTGTGACATTGACAGTCTTAGCGGTGCTCCACGAAAGGCGTTGGCTACTTGTGATCTGAAGGCTGTAGTACTGAGCCAATGATCTCGCCATGTCTCTCCATGACAGCTTAACTGATCGGCTCTTTATCAAGTCTATTGATAAGTCCGAAGGTGGTAATGGCGGCTCTACAAATAAAAACAGCCATTTACATTCTCGAAAGTTGTCAAATAGAAAATTACTGAAAATTGAGGATGATTATTTTGTCTCACCCAATATAGTTAGATGAACACTATAAACATCCGCTCCAAAAGGATTGCCAGCTCTGCACTGATACAAAGCACCATCACTAGACTCCGTTTGCAGTAACTCCAGAATATTCGTCATTCCGTCCTCCGACTTCATTTCGGATATTTTGACCCTGGACGAGACAATTAGCATTTCATATTAATATTAAAAATGTCGAGATTTGTTTATGCAGTCTGCGACGAAATAAAACAGAAGATACAATTACAATTCAATTTATACTTAAACTGGCTACTGCCCGCGTCTTTGCACGCGTGGTATCTATGTCCGTCCTCAAGATACAATATATCTTCTTACTTCTACACCATCAAAGCTCTCAATGTAATTTTATTCATAATAAAATAATAAAAATAAAAAAGCTTTTATTTCTTCTATTAAACAAAGTTCGTTTTTCAACTAAGGGTAGTTATAATTAACTTTTTAGTCTTATTAAGGTGTTTTTAATAATAAACCAAGTTTTTTTTTGTCTGTTTGTTACTTTTTATCTGCTAAACGGCTGAACGGATCTTGATAAAATTTGGTAAGGATATAGATTGTTTCTTGGGAAAGGACATAGGTGACTTATATGCAGGTACTACGCGTGCGAAGTCACGGGCAGCAGCTAGTGATTTATACATGATTCGCTGCTTTTGTAAGATTCAGTCGCCAACTCTGGTGACATACCTCTGAGTCAAAGGGTTGATAGGTTTTCCATTCCTGGTCCACATTATCCTGATTGGGTCATCGCCCTTAGCCTGACATTCTACTGTCACTTGCTGACCTAGCTTGGCTGTCACATTCCTTGATCCTGTATCAAATGTTACCGGCTCTGTGAAATAAATGAATGAATGGAAATTCTTTCTAAAAACTAGATTAAAAAATTTATCAACAGTGTGATAAATTTATTCACAGAAATGAAGAATAATATACAATATAAAAAACATGTGTAACAGTGCTATCTAAAGATTGTTTAGACGATCTATAGATAACTCAATTGATCCAGATCATGTGACTAAGTACACTTAAGAAAAAATATGTATAATGGATGGTCTTAGTGAAATTACCTCTTTACTCAGGGGGAATTAATTAATTAATGAAAATAATTAAATTTAGAGTCTAAGGGTCTCCTTAGTGATAACTCTCACTATGGCTTTACTGAGAGTTATCATTAAAGGGCGATTTCTTCCTGATAACCTTTGTGATGTTTATTTCTTTGAAGTAATAGATACACTTAATACTCTAAAGTGAAGTGGAATATAGATGTGTAAAAACAACGAATAGAATCGTGACGAAATAATGACGTCATGCTTTGAGGGTCACAGGTTTGAGGAAAACATTGTTGCCCCGGACCAGCTACCATTCGTAAATATAAACGCTCTTATTTTGCTCACGCCAAAGTCCAAATTTGAGTGTCATTTTCAAAAGACAGCTTTAAGATAAGCTAAATTGAAATTTAAATAAATAAATAAATAATCCCGGAAATTTCACACACCATCATCTGGCCCCAAAGTAAGCTGAGCTTGTGTTATGGGTGCCAACATGGATACACTACTTTTTCTTTTTCTTTTTTTTTTGTAAATACATACATATTATACATAGAAATACCCAGACCCGAGACAAATACTTGCAGATCATACAAACATTTGTCCCACGGGGGGAATCGAACCCGCAACCTTCTGCGTCTCAGCCGGGCCTTAGCCCTGAGCGCCACAGAGGTCGTCAAATTGTTCCGTTATTGCATTTTCCAAGAATTTACCGCTATTTTATTCAGCACCAATTTACAGGGCGATTAAAATGCGCAAAAACACGTCAATCACACGTCAATTTAGTAAACTTAGAAGTAGCATTTACAAATGTTACTCAAACTCAGTCTTTGATGCCATCATAAATAGACCGTTCGAAAATTTTCGAAAAAACCGAATAATAATAATAATGCCGGACATTATGATTATTATTATATAATGTGGTACCCATAACACAAGCTCTACTTACTTTGCGGCCAGATGATGCTGTGTGAAATGTCCGGCATTATTTATTATTATAATTGATTATACACAGCATCTTCTAGCCCCAAAGTAAGCAGAGCTTGTGTTATGGGTGCCACATCACTGATATACTACTTATATAGATTTTTTTGTAAATACATACATAATATACATAGAAAAACACCCAGACCCAAGACAAAAACTTGCAGATCATACAAACATTCACGCGCGGGAATCGAACCCGCAACCTTCTGCGACTCAGAGGTCGTCAGAATTAGGGCTCTTTATCTACGCTCAGATCTTTATTGGCAAATACCTGCCTTACCTATAGCTTAATATGCAATAGGTACATTTCAATATTGAACCATAGACAAGAATTTATAGTAGATGAAACGCGTCGCATCAAAAGTGAAGCAATTCCGATCTAGCACTGTAGCACCGATCTATTTCACTTTATTGTAGTTATCTTGCAACTTATCTTTCTATTTAACAACGTCCCTCAATTTCTGACAAAAGTTCTTGTTTTTTGTTAATGGCATGTGTCATAATAATTAATTTTGCCAGTGTCAAGTGTTTATATTGTTTTCTTTCAACTACGTAGTAATGTTATCATTAATCACTACAAAACCGATCACAAAGGACGTATTTTTTGCTTAGAACCAAAACAGTGCAGTAATTTTATATGAAATCTCATTACTGCACTTTTTTCATTATTGCACTGTTTTTTACGTTTTATTTAGACATAAATTTGCCACAGAGGTCAAATATCTCCCATTAAGTTTAACATAAAATGTTTGCATTAGATCAAAAAGATACTGGCTGATAATAAAAATCGGCTGAATAAAACCGCCTTGGTGAAAAAAAAAACAAATGACGCGCATTTTGTACCATTGTAAAACTATGATTCCTCAAATTTTTAGTTTGAGTAGGTATATTTTATCACAGTAGGTACCTAGATTGGTAGTTGAAAGAAAAGTAAATTACGCACCTTGTTAATGAGAGTAATTAATGCACTCGTGTTAATTCAGTGCCCTCACTTGCGCTCGGGCACCAACATAACACTCGTACATTAATAACTCACTTTGCGCTCCGTGCAACAATCTAATATTATAGTATGCCACAAAGTAATGTCTTGTCGTTACTCATTTGTTATTTTATATAAAATGGTGTCTTTTATATAATATAACAACGGATTATTTTTGCTCGAACCAAAAAACACAAAGCTTTTATTCCAATTATTCACACCGAGTCAATAACTGTAGCTCTATAAATAACAGCACCAACATTACTAATAAAAACCGAAATAACCCGAGAAAAATTAATAATATAAGAGCCCAAGGTTAATCCCTGTTGAAAATCTCTTTTTGTGAAATAGTGATAAATAGTGACAAGATCTTTATCAGCGTTTAACGCAGTGTACAAGTTGATAGGCGTTTATATGTTAGGGTAGGTATATAATTAATTGATTAAATAAACTTCGTCATTTCCTCTGTTTTTGTTAAACTTACTATTGACTGAGATCCATATAGTTTTACTTAAAGCTTCGCCAACGCCGTTTTCCACGTGACAAGTGTAAAGGCCCGCGTCGGTTAAAGCGACAGAGTCGAAAATGAGTGAGCCGTTTGAAAGGCTTAGAACTCCACCGCCAGCGATTTCTAGCACCGGTCTCCACGTCTCCGAAACAACTAGAAAAGAAAACAAACTTTACACACTTAATAATAACATTTAAAACTCAATACCTCCTTGACTACGTATCTCGCGACCAGAATGCAACAGGCGTAAATTGAGCAATCGCTGGTGTCAAATCACGTTTCGTTTACCATGCAGCAGCAGTCGGATCAATCGATCGAGCCTCGAATTAATGTAGAAAAAAGAATTCTCGGTGTAGCTCACGACAACTAGCAATAAAAAAAATTGCGCAATCCCTGCTGTCAAACGCACTTCATACATTAATAAGCTCCACACTATAAATTTTTTTAAATGTAGGTGAGCTAGATGTCAGTAATTTATTTATTAATTAATTCGTTGTACAAAATCCACAGCTCTTAAGAATAGTATATGCAACTAAAATTTAAAACCGATATATAATTTGTAATAGGCAGCGGCTGACTTCCATAATAAGTGTCCTTTTACTACTCACAACTTATTTTGTAGTCGCGTTGCTATTGTTGTTGCTACTGATAATTTTACGTAATAACCTAGCGATTTATGAAAACTTCTCATATATGACACTTAAAAGTAAAAAGAAGAGATACAACTAAAAAATAACTCACCATCTTTCTTCAACCAATGCGTCTGCGGTTGAGGATATCCATTAGCACTGCATGCTATGTGTCCACTCCTGCCTAACAGCAACGACGTATTCTGCGGTTCCTCGTCCCACTTAGGAGCCACTACAATACCAAAACTACAATATTAACTACAGATAAATACCGTCCCTATAATAATATAAGTCTAATGTGACGTTAGATAGACAGAAAATATAAAATATAAAAGTCTAATGTGACGTTAGATAGACAGAAAATATAAAATATAAAAGTCTAATGTGACGTTAGATAGACAGAAAATATAAAATACTTGATCATAAGGACAGAATCATTATTAATGCCGGACGTTTGACACAACATCATTTCTAGCCCCAAATCCCTTTTTAAACCGACTTCAAAATAGGAGGTTCTCAATTCGGTTGTATTTTTCATTTTATATGTTTGAAACCTCATAAATCCGTTCCTTTATAAACCGATCCATCTGTTTTGATTTAAAAACCAAACTACTGAGCCCATATTGATTAAATTTCTATGGGACTAATCAGGAAATATATTATTTCACAATGACGACTTCTGCGGCGCAGTGGGTCATAGTTTTCATCAAAGTCTCGTAGCTGACTATTTTATGCAAAAAAAAACAACTCATAAAAATTCAGTAGCAAAAAAAAAGTCTCAAGAAAGTTTTCTACTTTTTTTTTAAGAATTTTTTAAGTTGTTCTAGTCGTAAATTTTCAAAAATTCATAACTCGAAAACTATAAAAAATCGCGGAACATACAAGGGGGTGATTCGGGTACCCAAGGGGTATCTACCAAACCCAAGTTCTATCCCAAGTTCTATCTCTGGACTTTCGCTTGACACTATTTTCTGGGACATCCTGTATACTTGAAATTAATACATAGAAACACCCAGACTCGAGACAAATACTTGCAGACCATACAAACATTTGCCTCGCGGCGGAAATCGAAACCGCCACCGTCTGCGTCTCGGTCTCGGTCGTATGTCTAACACATACTAGTAGGTATTTAGCTCTGCTCTGCAATTTAATAAACAGGTAAATTTAAAAAAAATCTTTTATCCTTTTAGTCTTTTGGAAATAAAAGTTTGAATGGATTTGATTGGTTTGAATGGTTTTAGTATATCCATGTATATATTTTCAAATCTCAGAGATAGCGTTGTTAGACTCTAGTCGGTAGTAAAATGGGCGGTCTTCTTGTTAGATAGCGATCTCTGTAAGACAACCTTGGAATGGATAGAACTGAATAAAGCAAAATGATAATGTTCATGAGTAATTTTTAATGAAAATAAATGTGTTTTAAAAATAAAAGAAATAATGCCAGAAATATGACACAGCATCATTTGCCCAAAAGTAAGCAGAGCCTATGTTATGGGTACCACATGACTGATATAATACTTAATTTCTTGTCCCGCAGCGGTAATCGAACCCGCAGCCTTCTGGGTCTCACCCAGGCCTTGGGACAGAAAAATATGTTGATACTTAATATTAATGTACTATCGTGAAAACCCTCTACGAGATCTTTTTGTTTCCAACCGTAAAGTGAGCAACTCCGCCATTTTGTAACCTTGAATACATTAGCTAATGAGCCTCAATTATATTTCTTTTTGTTGAATTACTTTACAAATAAAGTTTATAAATATGTTTTGTTCTTGTCATTCTATGTCAATTAATAAATATGGCTGAACTCCGGAAATTCAACCCCTTAAGGGTATGAAAATAACATTACCTACGCAAGTAAAAATAAAAGTAAAAATAATTTTAATAACTACAATCACAAGGATCACTCTGAAATATCATACATACTAGGTGAATGCAGGTGCCGGTTCTCCTAACTCGGCTTGAGTTGAGAAGAGAAGAACGAGACGAGAAGAACTAGCAAGAAACTCGTCCAAGGCCTAGCACGTTTTTGTACGAAAATAGTTGTTCGGTAAATCACTTGTAAACTTATTAATTACGTATTATATAATACAGCTTTCAAATCTGTAGCATCTTAACAATTTGACATAGGAATAAGAATGACTGACCTGTACCTGTACAAAAAAACGAATGTACGTCGAATTCGAGTTTTGAGAGTTTACGCAAACTTTATTAGATTTCGTTTCATTTAATAATTTATATTAATTTTTAAAATATATTAAATATTTAATAATAATAATAATATAATTTATTTTTAAATATTTAATATAATAATAATATAATTTATTATTAAATATTTATTTAACTTAATTCGAAAACGTTTAGGTCGTCCATCTACTGGCTCTATTGAACGAGTTATATGTTATATACTTCTATGTCTTTTACACATCGGGTTAAAGCGCTGCAGATAAATATATGTAAGGGAACGAAACTTTATAAAATTTAAAAATAACAGTACTAGACGTACAATACACGACTTCTGTGGCGCAGTGGACGAAGCCCTGCCTGAGACGCAGAAGGTAACGATTTCCGCCGCGGGACAAATGTTTTAATGATCTGCAAGTATTTGTCTCGGGTCTAGGTGTTTTTATGTATAATATGTATTAATTTAAAATATATAATAAACGTAGTATATCAGTCATGTGGTACCCATAACACAAGCTCTGCTTAGTCTAGGCCAGATAACGCTGTGTTAAATGTCCGGCATTATTTATTTATTTATTTAATAAACGCCACAAGAATATTTGATTATAAGGTAAGGAGTATAAGTTTTCAAAGTAGGTAGGAACATCCTACTCTAGCTCTTTAAAAATACGAATCCAGCTACGAGTATTTCTCGAAAACGGTTTTGCAAAAATCAAGTATCCAATCTCGCTAAAAAGGTTTTCAACAGAGAGTAACAATTTATTTTACGTTGCAAAAACGTTATTAAGAAGGTTTTTCTTATTTCTTTATCAAAAGAACTGTACAGTACATCAACTTAATTAAGAGAGTGCGGAGCAGATTGCAATTGATCAGACGACCTCAGTGGTGCGATGGGTCAAGGCCCGGCTGAGATGCAGAAGGATGCGGGTTCGATTCCCGCCGCGGGACAAACTTTTGTATGGTCTGTTAGTATTTGTCTTGGGTGTTTCTATGTATAATATAAATGTACATAAAAAAGTATACAAGTAGCATATCAGTTATGTACCCAAGCTCTGCTTACTTTGGCCACTTGATGCTGTGTGAAATCTTCGGTATTATTTATTTATTTATATATTTACCTAACTTAAATTTACATTTAAAAATCATTATAGAGGGTCCCACATGTTCCAAACTCATCGAATTAATATGACTTAGCGACCTCTTTGACGCTGCAGTTGGCCAAGGGTTGGCTACGGCGCAGGTTGCGGGTTCGATTCTCGCCGCGGAACAAATGTTTGTATGATCTGCAAGTATTTATATCTATGTATAAAATGTATGTATTTAAAAAAAGTATATATGTAGTATATCAGTCATGTGGACTAGATGACGCTGTGTGTCCGTATTAATAATTAATAGTTGAATAGTTGATTATGGTTGCATGAATGACTTTCCATACACAAGGACATATAATTTTATAAATGAGATATATACATATGTAAAAATTTTAGCATTTCAAATTATTAGCTGCGTAAAGCTTTGACTGATAGTTCGCAGTATGTTTCGCACATTACCGTTTTAAACTCTAGTACTTCAATCACGTTCGATAATCTGCACGCAATGGACTATTATATATAAACTAGACTTTGACATCTCTCCGACTTAAAGGGCAAAACGCGGTTAAGATAAAAGTCCATCGCTGACGATCACAACAATTTTACTGTTTCATTAACAAAGTGCTGGTACAAAGTATGCAGAGAGTCTTTGGTTCAGTCATTTATAATATTGGTAGAATAGTTCCACAAGATGACTGCCTGAACAATTATTTACATAACTATTTGACGACCTCTGGTGCAGTGGGCCAAGGACCTGGTAAGACGCAGAAGATTGCGGGTTCGATTCCCGCTTCGGGACAAATGTTTGTGTGATCTGCAAGTGTTTCTCTCAGGTTTGGGTGTTTCTATGTATAACATGTATGTATTTACAAAACAAGTATATATGTGGTTTATCAGTCATGTGATACCCATAACACAAGCTCTGCTTACTTTGAGGCCAGATGATGCTGTATGAAACGTCCGGTATTTATTTATTTATTAAAACTATTATCTATTCAAACTTTTATTTATTCCTAAATTATTAATTTAGGAATAAATAAAATTATTTTAACATATTTATATATTTTAAAATAGGTTATTTAAGTTGTGCCAAGCAGTACAAGCTGACATTCGTAACTCATCCGATCAGGTTAAGAACAGACCAGCGCTTGGTAGCTAATTGGTAGCTACCCAGCTAATGCTGAGTTGGAGCCTTTTTGTGATTGTTTTATGTATTGTTTGTAATTTTTTAAGTCTAATTAGATCATACCATCACAAATAAATATATTTCTTTTTTTCTTTCTCTTATGTATGTTTCAAAATGTGTTCAATGTTGTACAATAGACCTTACCAATAGACATACAATAGAATACAATAGACCTTTAGACCATGCAAAAGAGGGGACTCTTCTAACACAGGTTATTTTTAACTTAACAGAAGATTTTCCAACACATATAATGTACTACTTATTACTAATTAATAAAAGATTTTTATTTATTATTATTTTTTGACAATAAAGAATAAAGTAATTGGCTTCATATTATGGTTACATACCTTTTATGTACAGATTGACAGTACGGTTGACTTTCGCGACATGGTTCGCCGCAACGCAAGTGTACGTCCCACAGTGCTCTAACGACACATTCTTGATTATAAGCACGCTGAATACTTCCAAGCTGCGCTCGACAATCTAAAATTTGGAGTAATTTAGTCGCAAAAGTTTAGGTGCTTTTCAGACGGGGCGAGTTACTGGTTATTAAAATCCTGCGAGCTACTCGCCGGATTTTAATAGAGAAAACCGATTTCATTAAATATAAAACAAATTCAAATGAATTGCGAAGCCCTTTTTTTTAAGTTGGTTAAAAAGGTTTTATTTCATGCTTATTAGTACTTTATCATTTTTCAAAACTCGTAAACACCACTGGAAAGTCACAGGAAAGCAATATCTGAGGCAATTTAAACCGCAAAGGATACAATTTAAACAGTGAAAAGCTTGTTTGAATGAAAACAATTTATGCACTTGCAAAATTTTACAGGTGAGCTACTCGTAATAGACAGTTAGAAATAACCAGTGACACGATAAGAAGAAAAATATAGACAGTTACTGGCAGGCAGTTATAGACAGTTACAATTCCAAACCTTACTACTATACTAAATGTACTGTCTGGAAAATTGCAGTTTATTTATTAAACAAAATCTACAGCTCTCAAAAAACAATATTACTTAATCTAAGGCGTTATTCTAAAGCCAATAACGGATTTACATTTAATGTTTATTACCTATAATATAGACGACAGTCACTAACCGAACTTCTTAATAGTAAAAAAAAACACTTATAATTATATATTTTAATTATGAGAGTGTGTATGAGTGATATGTAAAAGTGTGATTGTGTGTTGTAGCATTACAATCCCCTTCTATATAAATAAGTATTGTAAGCTGCAAAAAATTTAAGAAATTTAGTCGTAATTAAAAAAAATACTGAGAGAAGCTTTCTGCTTTGAAATAAAAATAAAATGTATAATCACCAGTTACTATATTATATATCACACATTAAATAAAAAGAAAATTAAGAATTCAAAGAAGTTTCTGTTATTTTATAGTTCTGCTAATTTTTAAAAGTTTGTTGGTTTCACTTGGCTTTCACTTGGCTTTTATAAGATGTTAAGATATCACTAACCGGAGAGTTCCAGATGAAAAAGAGGATTATAAGCGGAGAATTCTACACGTAGTTTTTATGTTTAAGTTTATTTCCGTCCCTGGTATATTTCGGATGGATAGGGACGTCCTCTTTTAATTATTGTTAGATCCTCGTCACCATTGGTCCATTGATAATGGTTCGTAGTGTTTCCCTGCTGAAAATTGGCTCTGACTCTCTATTTTTCTCTCCACTAGTAGATAATATTTTTCATCATTTTTCTCAAAAACTCTGTTCTGACTCACATATTCCAGTCCTCCCTTCATTTTCTGCGCAAATCGCGCATTTCAAATCCATCTCGGATTTTGAATTTCAAGTTTCAGCCAGACAGTGTTATGAATGTTTTCATTGTAATATTAGCAGACCTCTCGCTAATTTGAGTATTTATGAAATATATTTACTTCCTTCACCTTTCAATTTTGATTAATTAAAATGTAAACAAGGATTTTACAATGAAAAGTTATTAATATAAATAAACATCGGAAAATGTGGTAGAAATTTGTGATGGTGTTCAGATTAAACTGCTCGGAAACTCCGTATGAAATCAAGGATACGAAACTAAAATGGAATACCATAAATATGGTTAAAGACGCAGCTTGTTTATGTTGAGCAGTATAATCCGTTACATATCCTCATGTAAGTAAAATAATATAATATGTACATAAAGAGCGTTTACGAGCTAAGTAGAAAAGAAAGATATTACAGTGTGTGTGCGTAAGGTGTGAGTCTGTCATCACACACCCACCAACACAGGTGGGTGTGTGAGTGAATGTTTGTGTTTAATTGCGCGTGTGTACACACACATTTTGATTACACACTTACACATTTTTACTGATGATAACTGATACAAAATTATACATTTTCAGTAATAATTCTGAAAAATTCAGTAAAATACGATAAACGATATGTAAATTATGAACGTATTAAAAACGATTGTAGGCACTGGTACTGTGCATATAATTTGATGAGTAAAATCTTGTTATAGATCAAGATTCAAACTCAACAAAAGTAGAATGAAAAACCATTTGTGTTCGTAACACGTAAGTTAGTTTATACTATATTAAACTAATAATCAATTCAGTTATAATAACTGTATTAGACCAACACAAGAACATTAACGCTCTGACATTCAACATTCCGACATCTGTTTAGATACTAGCATCGTCTGAATAGCGCCTAAGCATTCGGGGCACGTAGAAAGGGATTCTTAGGAAATTAATTCAGCAAACAATTTCCTTCATTAGGATGTATTACGAACAGGCTCTTTGTTTACCCTTGCTCTTGTTGGCTTTAAAACGTTAGCCATATTTTAAGATTACTTTAAAGCTACGTTTAAACCAACGCGGGTACAATGGAAAATAGGAAAGGAATCAGGGTACTGTGATTCATTTCCTATTTTCTGTTTAAGATTTTTTGAATGTATAAATTTTCCAGCTATTACTAATTTCTTTTATTGCTCGATAACTACCTAAGTTCGAAATACAGGGTAGACTGAAAATCAGCCAAGCGCTTATCATGTAAGTAATATAAATGTAAGTAATTGCTAAAATGCTCTCAAAGATGATAAAATTTTAATATGTAATCTATGCGAGTGATTTCGTGAATAGCGACGGAAGTGTGTAACAAGACGGACACGCTAATTTATTTTACTAATGAGCGCGCACGGTGGTAAAGTTGCTCGTCTGATGGTACCAACTCATTTTCCGAGAGGTTGTCTACTGTCAGCCAACAGGGTGTTCGTGTGTGTAAAAAAGAGAGAGGGAAGCAGAGAAGGAGTGTATAAAGTGTGCTGTTATATAAACTAAATTAAGATATAACTGATTGTACTGGTTGTGTGAAATATAAAGGAGTGTTTATGTATATGTGTATATTCAATTCAATTCAATTTAAAATAACTTTATTCATTACAATCACAAGGACCACTTTGAATCGTATGTCTATATAATGTTAATGTTGCTTGATAACAAGGTATGATGTCAGATGTTACTCTATATGCGACTACTGTAAGGCTCGCTCGTTGTTTTTTATATCTGGAAATTTAAAATTTCTTCTATAAACATTGTTTTTTATTTAAAACTAGCTGTCCCGTTCACGACTTCGTCCGTTCGTTTTAAAAAGAAATAGAAATAAAAAAATCTAATTGTAAATCTTAACCATTCTCGAAACCATTTGAACACACAAAAAAAATATATTAAAAATCGGTCCAGCCGTTTAGGAGGAGTTTAATTACAAACACACGAACAGAAGATTTATATTTACCATCGTATTAATATTGACAAATATTGACATTAATATTTATACGATACTAACGTCACTCAATTGTTTTGCCTTCCCGGAACCTCTCTACTTAAACTTTATGGTATGGTATTAAAGTTCAAATTGACTTTTAAGTATTATTACGAATCGATTGTATGGAAGTATATAAAAGTGTTGTTTTTAGACTTTTTCAGGCAATTTTTAAAATTTTTTTCTTCGTAAAAACCATCCTCGTACTTCAATAAATATTCTAAAAAATAATTAGCGAAATCGGTTCAGCTGCTCTCGAGATTTGCGAGAAGATGTATAAGAAATGCAGGGCTTACTTTGCTAAATTTCAATCTTTATTAATAGATGCTTTTGTCAAACTCTGTGGCCATCTTTGCAAGCCAGAAAACCAACTTTAGAAAATCCGGAACTATTTACATGCCCTCCTTCTATGCCAACACAGAAGCGCTCAGATGAAAAACGATTGCGGTCACCCATTCAAGTACTGACCTCGCTGAGCGTTGCTGTTTGGTTATAAACAACTAAGTTATCTCCGCTACGAGCGCTCCCTTAGTAACTACATTTATATATTTTCACCTGTCCCGTTCACGGTTTTTCCAATACCTAAAAATATTCGATGCACGCTCCATTTTGCTGTTTCGCATATCAGATTCAATGGAGGCTTACAAAATCTCGACCAACTTTTTGATTGATGAACGTAGTGATATCGATTATCAGTGAAAAGCTATCTGGTTAGGAAACTGTTGAATTGGAAGCGGTTTTTTATCGACAAAAGCTGCTTTTGGACGTTGAGCATTACTAAAGCTGCTATTGTATACCGCATAATGAAATTTTAAACACATTTTGACAAATGCTGGGTTAGAACAGGGACACACACCCGTAATATAGAAAAGTTATTTTCATATTTACGTCATTGTCCTGTTTAATAATAATGTTTTAATTATCTTTTTCATTACCTCAAAACTACAATCTATCATAAATTTAACACGCGCGTTGCCCGATATACCTAGTTACTTTGTCTTTACAACTACATAATCGCAGGACCAGAGGTATCACATGTGCGCTGCCAATATATCTAGTTATTTTATCTATTTAACTACATAATCGCAGACCGGAGGTATCCCACGCGCGTTG
The DNA here is from genome assembly GCA_948098915.1 of Lampropteryx suffumata. Lineage (NCBI taxonomy): Eukaryota > Metazoa > Arthropoda > Insecta > Lepidoptera > Geometridae > Lampropteryx > Lampropteryx suffumata. Next base: position 5,937,766 of record OX402568.1, on the reverse strand, counting down.
CCCGATATACCTAGTTATTTTGTCTATACAACTACATAATCGTAGACCAGAGGTATCCCCAGACCAGAGGTATCCCACGCGTGTTGCCGATTTACCTAGTTATTTTGTCTATTCAACTACATAATCGCAGACTAGAGGAATCCCACATGCGTTGCCGATATACCTAGTTATTGTGACTATTTAACTACATAACCGAAGAGCAGAGGTATCCCACACGCGATGCCCGATATACCTAGTTACTTTGTCTTTACAACTACATAATCGCAGGACCAGAGGTATCCCATGTGCGTTGCCGATATATCTAGTTATTTTGTCTATTTAACTACATAATCGCAGACTGGAGGTATCCCACGCGCGTTGCCCGATATACCTAGTTATTTTGTTTATTCAACTACATAATCGTAGACCAGAGGTATCCCCAGACCAGAGGTATCCCACGCGTGTTGCCGATTTACCTAGTTATTTTGTCTATTCAACTACATAATCGCAGACTAGAGGAATCCCACATGCGTTGCCGATATACCTAGTTATTGTGACTATTTAACTACATAACCGAAGAGCAGAGGTATCCCACACGCGATGCCCGATATACCTAGTTATTTTGTCTATTCGCTCACTGATTGCTCATTTGACATGCTCCAGTGCTCTGCAAACCTCAACATATTTCATATTACAAAATATAACAAATTAGCCTTAATAAAATGTCACTCACCTTCAAATGGCTAGATATCTTCTTGCCATCTTTCAACCAGGAATAGTATACAGGAGAATCTCCGCTTTTCAAGTTACAATGTATTTGTACTATCTGTCCTTCTTGTAAATCTGACGCTAATAGTATTTCCTCTAACTGTGGTGCTTCAACTACATTCAATTCAAACGACCGCTTCGCCATTTCTCCCGACGGACTTTTAACTATACAAGAGTAGGATACTCCATTGTCAGTTTTGGTTACTTTTGGTATAGTCAAAACACCATCATTGGTTGTCGCGTCGCGTCTTAATCTCAGTTTTAACTGATTGTTACCACTTTCGACGCTTGAGTTCGATTTTTCGTTGTCAGTTTTGATATGTTCATGTAGTTCTTTAAAAGCAGCGTGTCTTTTCTTTCTCAGTTTATATAGACAATTCGCATCTTTAAATAAACAAGTATTAGACACTTCGTAGTCTGTTTTAATAATAAAAGACAAGATATCGGTTGTTGTTTGTCTTAATTTGGGTTTTCGACCGAATATTTCTATGCTTAATGCGGTGTTGTTTATGGCCCGTTTGTACCGTTCTGCGGTTATTTCTTTACCCTTGTGTTCCCATGCTATATCCCTGAAAGTATACCACCTTTAGTAACAATTTCGAATCTTAATACATACTTAATACACATTCAATGGTTTTGTAATAGTCTTAATAAGGCATAGTCTTTCCTGTAATCATTGCGCAGGCAACTGTGCAACTGAAATATCATGAAATAAAATATAAAGATAGAAAAAATCTTAAATCATGGTAAATATCCCAATTGAAGGAAAAATTACAAATAATCTTACTAATATTATTCGCTTCCCGCTGTCTGTCTGTCCCTATGTATGCTTAGATCTTTAAAAGTACGCAACGGATTTAGATGCGGTTTTTTTTAATAGATAGAGAAGTTCAAGAGGAAGGTTAATATGTATAATACATGCATAATATAGTAGAGAAACACTAATAATTTTAGAGGTGTCAAATCAATTTAGACATTCTGTAGTATATTTAGTATCAGCATTGCACCCGTGCGAAGCCGGGGCGGTTCGCTAGTAGTATATATAATGACTATGACATAATGACTACTATGTAAGTATTACGCGTGCAAAGCCGCGGGCAGTAGCTGTGTTTAATATATTTGATTACCACAAACGTTTTAGTGGTGTCAAGTGATATGAAGACATTTCACCTTAACACCACTAAAACGTCACCACCAGTGGTGTCAATTGAAATCTCTGTTCTATTTGACACCACCCTACTGATGTCTTGTTTGTTTTTGTTTAAATATAATAATTAAGTAAAATATTCAATATTAATTAAACATAATTTGTACAGTCCATGACACACCATGTAGTAATCTCCGGTGTATATTTTTGTATATTTTTTTATTTTTTTTGTATATTTTTGAGCTTGACGATATTTTTCAAGTGCTTCAGCGGTCGCTGCCTCGACACACTCGCTTTTTTCGTTCGCCTTGACGACTTTATTTCCTGAAGCTCGATTGGAATCGAACCGCAGCCGAATGACAGCTTTTGAAGTTTTTACGTATTCTGCTAATGAACTTACCAATATCCTATACCTATAAATGAGCTTAACCTGACAGACTGAGTGATTCATCATGGCCGAGCCGAAACTGCTGAAGCTAGAAAGCTTAATTTTGAAAAGTAGCTACCTTTTACAGCAAAACCACCCACTAAAGCGGGATTTTTTAAATTCAACGCCTAAAAGGGTGAAAACTAATGTATGAAACTTTGTAACGCGTGGTGCGATTTGCTTGAAACATGATAGGTATGAATAAATAAAATACATGGACACGTGTTTCAGGATTTTTCAAAATAACCCTAACAATGAGGTATAATGGGATGTCAAATTTTGAACTTTTTAACGGGTGGTGTGATTTCTTAGAAACTTGGTTTGGATACTTAAAATGCAAAATGGATACGTGTTTCAGGATTTTTCAAAATAACTCTCATAAAGGAGTAAAATGGAGTGTGAATGTTTAAATATAAACTTTTTAATGGTTTTAAATGGTGGGTGAAAACACCCACCACGAGTGTGATTGGTTTGAAACTTATCAATAAAATTTTGCAAGAAGATAAATCGCACCCTGGGGAAGGATTTAAGCAAAAAATTTTTTCAAAAAATAATAATAATAATAAATATAATGCCGGACATATCACACAACATCATCTGGCCCCAAAGTAAGCAGAGGTTGTGTTATGGGTACCACATGACTGATATACGACTTCTGTGGCGCAGTGGGCTTAGGTCCGTCTGAGACGCAAAAGGTTGCGGGTTCGATTCCCGCCGCGGGACAAATGTTTGTATGATCTGCAAGTATTTGTCTCGGGTTTGGGTGTTTCTATGTATAATATGTATGTATTTACAAAGAAAAAAAAACTATATAAGTACTATATCAGTCATGTGGTACCCATAACACAAGCTCTGCTTACTTTAGGGCCAGATGATGCTGTGTGAAATGTCCGGTATTATTATTATACTACTTATATACGTTTTTTTGTAAATATATACATATTATACATAGAAACCCCCAGACCCGAGACAAATACTTGTCACGCGGCGGAAATCGAACCCGCAAGTGGGCCTTGGCCCACTGCGTCACAGATGTCGTCGGAAGACCGGATATAACTTGAGATAAATAAATAATATTCAAAGTGCAATGTTTGCTTCGCAAGACGGCCAATGATAATCCAGCACTAAAGTCTAATTTTGTATTTTTAATACATACATAATATAATTGTGATTGACGTGTTTAGAGCGATTTAGTCTTCATATAAAGAAAGTTGTTAAAAACAGTTGAAAATCTTTGGAAAAAAAAAATTAATAATGGAATCGAATGTCAATTTCAACGTATTATAGAATTGTAATTTAAAACTGTCTAATTTGAACTTTAGAGAAAACAAAATAAGGTCTTTCGTATTTTAGCAAATTTAGGCTAATCTGACGAATCAATAGAATCATGGCTAATGTTTATCTAGTCGGTAATACAATAAGCATTTAAGAGTATAGATATTTCTTGAAAATAAATATAGAAGCTAACGACTTTCATTTTATGTAGATTGGTAAAAATCCCTTCAGATCTTTATATTACATCTAAGAGTGAATATACAAAAAGAACTCTAAAATATAATATTTTTCCTGCTTTTATAAATGGCAAAGTAGGCTTAACTCATAGATTAAAGTCTTCTTAAGTAAAAAGAAAAATTCATTATAATAATTTTGCTGGAAACATTTTTTACTGGACGCTTTTCTAAATTTGATAAGGATATTCTTAAAAAGTTTTTTAACATCAAACGTTACGGTTATACAGATACTAGCTTCTATTATGTTCTAGCTCCTGCCCGCGGCTTTGCACGGGTGTCTGAACAAAAGGTAGCCTAAACGCTAATCGACATTAATTAATCTATTCCAAATTTTATCAAAATCGTTTTCTACTTTACATAGTAATTCAACACGAAATATTCACATTGATTACTAAGTAGATTCTGCCCGCGGCTTCGCACGCCTTCATAACAAGTAATCAGTGACTATATCTGTACCTTTCTAAGATTCATCTAAACCCGTGCAGAGCATTGAACTACTATAGTAACATACTATCTCGATGGTGCAGACGTTGCAGTGTGATTGGCAAACAAACAGGTTTTTTTTATTCTTTGTTTTATTACCTTTATAAAGTTTAGTTTTCAGTCTGCTCATCTTATTTCATGTTATTTAAAAAAGCGTTGTGTTATTTTTAATCATTGATTTACTTAATCAGTGTAAAAGGGGAGGAATAGTAACCTGTAACACAGGTTTTTTTAATCTTCCACAGGCACCAGGGCGATCGCGATATTTGTCAACGTAATTGCTATTGAACGGATTGGTTTTGACAAAAGTTTGGTTATGGCTAAACAAAAATGGTACCGCGCTATTCTTCCTGAACGATTTCATCGTCATTTTATTTTACCAATCGTACAATAGTACATTGTACACCTAGGCGAGAAAGTGCCTAATTCCTACCGAGTGTGTTATTTGAGTCCTACCGAGTCCTATTTGAGTTCCTACCGAGTTGCCTTAAAACACACGAGGTAGGAATCGTACTTTCTCCCGAGTGATACATAGTGCTTTATACTACACCTACGAGGAATAAAATCCTCACTATCACTCGACGACATTCTGTAGAATTTATAAAATTACCAATTCAAATTTGGAAGAAATTCCCGCGCATGCCTTTATTACTTGGGTTCTTTTTTTAAAATATTGTTCGGAAACTGAAGAGGAATAAATCATTTGGCGGACTTGGTGTAAAAACTTTTTGTCGTTTGACCTATAATGAAAATAACCATAGCTACCGACAGATCTATGAAGAAATAAAAAAAATAACACGTTAGAAATGGATTTCCATACACTATTCTCTCCCGCTAAACGCGTTAGACATGTAATTCCATAGACTTTTCCGTCCCGCATTTTAGTAGGCCTAAAATTATGTACTTTCTAAGTTATATTTGTAAAAGGAATGGGCAAGTTTCTCAGTAGGTGTAGTATAAATTTATATATTACCATTACCTAGTATTACTCTATGCACAGACCATTAGAGTGTACTAAATCAAAAACGTTCGTTAGAAAGCACAGTCAAAAATAACGCGAACCCGCATCGTATAATCCAAATTAGAGCTAAATCGTTTCCGTTATATTGATTAGCGAGGTATGTAATACGAGTGAGTCACAAATAACGTTTTGACTTTGGCTTAGCTTTGGCTCAGACGTTCAAAATTACCGCAGTCGAGGCCCAGTTCTCTCACATACTTAAAAAATAAAAAGTACCTTACCATTTAGTATATTATGTTACCACCTAATTGAGAGAAATAACATTAAATATTTATTTATTACGACGTTCTTACCTGATAGGATATCCATAGTATGGACACCTCAATGTGACTGATTGACCACTCAGCGCTTTGAATGGTGGTAATGTACGAATGTATGGTGGACCTGAAAGGAACCATTGGTTTTAACATTGAACAAGCGTAAAATCTACTTTAAAAATAAAAAAATATCAAAATTTAAAAAAAATTGAGGCAAACGATTTAATAAATTTATTATCTAGTGGCAGTGATCTGGATCAGTTGAGCTATCTATAGATCGTTTTAAACACATGTATTTTTATTATTGTATATTATTTTGTGCATTTCAAAAAGCAAAAACTTTTTACACCTTCTTACGAAAATTGCGCGCACGGAGGAGTATGAAATTTCACACACTTATAGTTTATATAGAGAAGGAGTGCAGAATGCTCAAATTTTTGTTATGCATAAGAAATACATTTATTATTAATTAATTATGGTTGAATTTCGACCAGTGAGCGACCACTAGTAATAATAAAAATATATAATTTTTCATATTTTGACCTAATAACTTCCTCGTTTCAAATTATTTTGAAAGCTAACACAAATCATAAAATAATAAACTAATAAAATTTTAACCTAAATAAAAATTTTTTTTTCCGATTTGAGCACCGTAAAGTTAATTTGCTCATAATATAATTAAGGCGATAATTAAACAAAATTATCGTTGAGAAACAGGAATTAGATTGTGATATCAATAGTAACTTCTGTTTAATGATATTTATTCTCAAAAGAAATTTACATTTCACTTAATGAGATATTTTACACTAACATAATAGTTAACCTTATAAGCTATAGAGTGAGCATGCAGAATGTTAGTAACATTTAAATTAATTATAGTGCGTTTTATACCAAAGAACTTCAGGTTGCAGAAGATTTTGAGATACCGGACAAGAACAGAAAATTAAAAACGAGTTTTGTGTAAGTAGATTATTGATTCAGGCGTGACTTTGCGGACATCCATTACAAAATATTAAATAGATGAACAAATATTTAGTACTATTCCGCCAATCTATTCCCAAAGAGTTAGACACGATGCAGGGAGGTGCATGCGTCTGCATCGTGTCTAATCGTGTCTTGTCTTTGGGAATAGATTTGGCGGAATAGTACTAAATATTTGTCCATCTATTTAATGTTTTGTGTAGGTATTTATGTTTAGCGTAATAATATTGTCATAGACGTATGTAATAGCATAGATGAGTTAAGTGTTTCGTAATAATTATATTAGAGCGGGTACTTAGAGAAAAAATTATCAAATAAAAGATGTGCTTGCGAATTAATGTTTAACTTACCAAAAACATTGAGTCTATCGTGATGTCCAACATTACTTTCTCCATGGTGTGCTACACACGAGAACAGACCACCATCTTCTACTCTCAGATGTGATATGTTAAGCTGGGTGATGACCCCGCCATCTGGTGACATGATCTGTCCTGTGGCATATCTGTAAAAACATGGATCGTACACATTCTTTCCTTTTTTCATGTCCCTATTACAAACCAGTGGGGTGAAAGGATTAAATAATAATAGTAATAATAATTCATTTATGAAGTCTGACACATTATAAGTCCATTTAGTGTTAGTAGGTATGTATTGTGCAACTCAGTGACTCCTTTCGTGCACTCACGATACACTGACTCGGGTTTTGTCCTGGGGAACTCGGTGTGCTTGGATTATAAAGAGAAAAGATTTGATTGTTTGTTTGCTTGTATTGAATAGGCTCAGAAACTACTGAACCGATTTAAATATTATTTTACCGTTGGAAAGCTACACTATCCCCGGAAGACATAGGCTACTTTTTATTCCAGGAAAATTGGTTTGTCCCGGGAAAAATCTTCAAAGCAGGCGAACCTGCGCGCCAATCTACCTATTAAGAATTTTAAAGCTAACATTAAGGGTAGCCTTTTGAAGAAAGCGTATTATAATATAAATTACTATATATTGAAAATAAATTTTAACAAAATGTCAAATTTGGCAGGAGTATGCGTATGAAAGTATAAATGGGTATTTGTTTAAAAGAAAATGTTAAAGTCAAATTGGGATATCTGACGCATGAATTTATCTTAAGGATACACAAGTCAGCGGCACAAACTCGTTAGTGCCCACTTACGAGTTTGTGCCGCTAGCATGCAGCTAAAATGCATGCTATTTCCTCTAGCTTAGTGTGAGAAAAGGATAGATGTGCACCAAGGATAGAGATGAGCAGTAAGGAGATAGCGTGATTATAATTTCGAGTCATATGATCAGATTAATCTATGATTTCAAAATAAAACGATTGTGTAAAAATAATGAATAGACCTTTGGCACAAGGGTTCTCATGAAAAAACTACTGAATGTATTTATTGAAAAAAAGGTTATTTGAGCTCTTGAATAAATAATCTATGCTTGTATAGGAACAATTTTTTAGTTTGCGTACTCCATTTGTTATTTATTCACACCTAAAGTTGCGCTAAAATCAGTGATGAAAAACGATATTTTTTTGAGTCTTGTATCTTTCAAACCCATATTATTTTCACAATTCTGTATTTATACAAGCATAGATTATGACAAGACAAATTTATATCACTTTTAGTTTTGGTTGTTCATCATCAGACGGTGGTGTGATCACCCTTCGACGTTTGTATGGAAAGATAATAATCGACTTGTTCACTCTTAAGTAAGTCATTTGGAGTAGTTAAAGTATGAAAGGTTGTCGCAATATTATAGCGACAGTATATATTTAAGTTAGTGCCGTTTCGAGACAGTATATATATATATATATATATATATATATATATATATATATATATATATATATATAAATTACTATATATTTTTTGATGAGAATGCATGGCCTCATGTTGCTTTGCCCTCAAACAGTTAACCGACACATTTGAATGTATAAACTCTCTTGTATTAGTTTTTCATAGTTAAGCTAGTTATAAGATGGATCATGTTGAAAAGCGGTAGGACCAAGATGAGTTTCTAGGACCAGTTCTTCTCGGGCTTGAGTTAGGACGAATTGGCACCTAAATTCACCTAGTATGTAAGACGTTTCAAAGTGATCCTTGTGATTGTATCGAATAAAAAATCTTTTGACTTTGACTTAACTTTGACTCCCCATCGGGTTAAAAAGTCACTAGTAGCACAGTTTCGTCTTTTGTAACAGATCAACGAAGCTAACCAGTGCTTGGGTACTTAGATGGGGACCGATAGGCATTTTCATCTCAGCGCTTCAGTATGAGTGAGTGGCTATATCTAGTGTCGGAGTTCACTAATTCAAACTCAAATATATTTTAATTCAATACTATCAGATGGATCAATTTGAAACGTTATATTAGGTGAATTTAGGTGCCAATTCCTCCTAACCCAAGTCTGAGAAGAATGGGCAAAATATTTGTCCTAGATCTAGCGCTTTTTTGTATGATCCTTCTTATGACTAGCTTCAAAAAACACGAATACAAGATTACACATAGTAGTTTATACATTACAAATCTGTCAGTTAACTCTCTGAGGGCAGAGCAACATGACATGATGTAATTTTTATCATCAAATAGCTTCTGCCTGCGGCTTCGCACGCATAGTACATACATAAAAGTAGCCTACAATCTATGTATCTTAGGAACGGACATATCCATACCAAATTTGATTGATGTAAAAAATTGGTTGTCTGTAAAGTCGGTACGGACGGTAGTTTAACGTGACAACGTCATAACAAAACAGATACGGCTTGCGCCGCATATTTATCCGCTGTTATGTGCTCTCGCTCCGATCGTAACGTTACAATGAGCGTAACGGGACAAATAGCACAACGGGACAAGGAGCGTAACGGGACAATGAGTCATCCTTTTTCGTTCGAGCAGCCGGCGTTCATCGATTTATTAGACGTAGTCACGTCAAAAAAAGTTGTGTTGATCCGAACGCTACCAAACTTTACAGGATCACCTGCTAGGCCAATCTGAATATTTCTTAAATAATTCATCGAAATTGGTCTAGCCGTTTCGGAGTCTATAGGGAACATACATACATCGCCTTTTATAGATATAGGTATTATCATTTATATTATAATACGCTTTCTTCAAAAGACTATCCTTTATATAAGCTTTAAATTTCTTAATAGGTATTTCACTTTCAATAAAGACGGGCTCGTTGCCGCTCGAGTTCACGGTTCGGACCGTGAACTCGAGCGGCAAAGAGCGGATCGCGGATCATACTCACACCGATGAAGATTCTCTAGATGAATCGAAACAGTGTCGGTGCCTCAATCGACAAAATAATATTTGAGTAAAGCCCGTGTTCATCAAAATGTATTCTTAATAGGTAGTTAAGTTGCATTTTCAGCAAGCTTATTATAGCAGCGCACCGTGTTTGTAGCAGGCCGCCTGCATTTCAAAGCTGGGACTGATAGCTTTTTGAAGTACGGAAGCGTGATGATACTGAACTGCGGTCACCTATCCAAATACTGGCCGTAGATAACGTTGCTATACTTTGTTGATTTCTACATAAAACCATATAGATAGATACATACACACTTTATTGTACACAAGATAACACACAAATATGTAACAATTAGCTATACAGTTGTACAATGGGCGGCCTTATCGCTAAAAGCGTGAATATCTACTACGAGAATAAAAAATATTTTATTCATTTAGACAGTGAAAGGATGCTACTAAACTACCTATTAAGAAATTTAAAGCATTCATAAAAAGTAGTCTTTTGAAGAAAGCTTATTATAATATGAATAACTCTATTATTGATAAGAACGCCTCATGGCCTCATGTCGCTCTGCCCTCAGACAGTTAACCGACACACATTTGAAATGTATAAACTTTCTTGTATAGGTATTTCGTAGTTAAGGTAGTTATAAGATGGATCATGTAAAAAACCGATAGGACTAAGAGTTTCTTGCCAGTTCTTCTTGGGTTTGGGGTAGGTTGAATTGGCACCTAAATTCACCTAGTATGTAAGACGTTTCAAAGTGATCCTTGTTATTGTATTGAATAAAGTATCTTTTAACTTTGACTTTGACTTTAAAATGTTTGCTTATTAACCAAGTATAAGTCAGCTAACTCACAGCCGCTTCTAAGAACTAGAAGCGCTTATACATCAACGTACCTTGAATCTGTGTTAGACGAAATAATGATACCATCCCTCTCCCACCCAAACCTCGCAGGATGAGCTCCGTTCACAGTACACTGAAGACTTATCTACAAAGGAAATAACACTTTAACATCCTGAACATAAAGCTTATCATTAACACTGGCAGCTTATCACAATATTACGAAATATAAGACACCAAAGATGTGCAGAATAAGGTTGAAAATAGCAATAATTGTCACATGACTTGGTGTCTATGCATTAGAAAATATATTGTAATATGTAGATAATAAAGTAGACAACGTCTTGCGGCAAAATTGTCACACAAGGGTAGTAAATTTTGTGCATGCGAACATATTTTCAGAGAATTTTACTGCGTTGTCTGTTTACTGTTCATTTTGAAGTTCTAAAGCGTATTTTATATTTGGAGCTGTTTGTTTAGTTTGAGAGGAACAAGTATTGAGAATACTCATAAAGTTTATTTGCAGGAAAATTTTGAAATGATAACTTCTTATGGGAGGGTAAACCGCTTCGTTAAGTAACGCGTTACGGTGCCAGTCCGTCTGTGTTCTCTTTCTATCATGCGTACGGTAGCGGTAGGCAGGCTCCTCCTCTCTTACTCTAACCCAAAGCGCTAGTTAGATTAGTTTAAGTTATCACTTCTGTCGGGCGTCCCGAGACGCACACGTATTTTTTTTTTATCTCTAATTCAGAGACGGATCTAAGCATCAGCTTCTGCTGGTAAAGATTCAGTACATTTGAAACTATGCCAGTAATCAAGCACAAGATCTTACTGAGCTATCACACGTATGTTGTCGGCTCTAGACATAAGTTCTTTTGTTTGTTTACACAGTAATGTCACTTGTTTCAGTGCATTTTGATAGTAAACACAGTAATACTTGCACACTCATCATTATCATTGGCCTTCGTTCATCTGTTGAAGATGATAGGTGGCGTCAGTTACAGAGCAGTTAATTGTAATTTGAAAACATTCGTTAATGGATCTGAACCATGGTCCAGCAAGCTGAGGTGGGTGAAGTTTCCTCTCCACTGACGTCAATCTGCCTGGAATTATGTTTGATAGCGCAGGCCTTTCCAGGTACCCACACTAACCTCTCGACCTTGCACACTACTGCTTGGATTATTATTTGCTTTCTTTCGTGTATTTATCACATAGAGATTGTTTTGCGTTTGTAGGGTTTTTCTTTTTAGGCCCTGAATTAAAACCAGCTCCCACGAATGTGTGAATATATGCTGAGACTACCAGTAGGGCGATTATGGAATTCTGATACTATCAAAACTTTGATATTAATCGCTTTCAATTACTATTGAATTGGTTGATGAAGATTGATGTTGATTGTCATACATGCTGTCATATGAATAGAAACCTCAGACCTAATAAATATTAAGACGGAACACTACGATCAACCATAATAAATAAATTCTGTGACACCTTTTGTCACGTAATATGTTATTGTTTTTTTTTGTAAGATGATTTCTACACGACGACATGAGATAATGCTTAATAGTACAAGTATGTATGAATATGCCAAGAGGAAAGAGCACAGTTTGGTTGGATGTCTGTGCGTGGGTGCGTGTATTTACACAGAGGAACATGGTTTTGAGGCTTCACTTAAGTTAATCACGACTATCTTGTCTAAATATTTATTTGATCTGAAATAGAAACCGAACGTAAGTTCCACGTACGTCAAAAGTTCCATAATCGCCATACTGTTTGACCCACACGACACAGAGGGTACTAATTAGCACAAAACTATACCAATGTATTACCTACCCTTTTTTTTTTTGTTGTGTGACTTTATCTAATGTTATTTTTGTTGTGTCTATTGTTTTGTGTTCTCTGTGTATTGTGTGTCAAATAAACAATTTCAATTCTATTTTATTCTATTGGATTTAGAAATTCTGGCAATGTGCTGGTATCTACCGAAACAGACTCTTTCTGTGTAGTTCTATCACCAGGTAGAATGCAAATTGAACTTAGTGTAAACTTACATTTCTGATTGTTAGTCTTAGCTCTTTTAGACCTACGGTATACTCGTCGTAAACAAAGTCGCATTCCACGTCTGTCTGTCTGTATATTCGCTTTCACATCCTAAATGATACGGCTGATACGCAGAAGGTTTGCGGGTATTTGTCTCGGGTCTCAGTGTTTCTACTTATAATATGAATGTATTTACGTATTTATTATGTATAATTAATTATAATTATGTATAATTTATTATTATATTTATGTATTTATTGGCAACTAAATTCACCTAGTATGTAAGACGTTTCAAAGTGATCCTTGTGATTGTATTGAATAAATAATCTTTTGACTTTGACTTTGACTTTGACTTTGACTTTGACTTTAAAAAAATATTTAAGTAGTATATCAGTCATGTGGTACTCAACACAAGCTCAGCTTTGGCCTGATGATGCTAGATCATTTTTCACAGAAGGTTTATATACCCATCTGAAGCCAGGTAGGCTAGTAGATTAGATAGGCTAGTATTTTTTTATATCACTAAGTTGGTAAATAAGCTAACGGCCCATCTGTTATGCTGTAATTTATGACGCATGCAATACAAGAAATAATGCGTGTTGTTGACCCTAAACGTCGTTATTTTGTTTTATTTGTTTACATTGCAGCAATTTTACTTACATAAAAAGGTATTTTTTTAACCAACTGAAAAACTTAGTAGTAAAAAAAAGTAAGTGGTAGTAAAAGTACCTGAATCTGGCTAATTTTAGTAAAGCAAGGATCATCAACCTTACAGCTACCAAACTTTATGCTGAAAATATGTGCTTATTTCAACTGAAACATTACAAAAAGCGGTACTAACGTCAACTCCAGGCATCACCGTAGTTTCGGTAAAATGTTGTGATATAACCATTTGTGCGCTCCTTTTTGAACGTATATTTGTATCTGAAATAAAAGGTTTTCATTAATTACGAGTTGAAAAGGAGGACTTACAATATTAGCCTTACTTATAAACGTTTCTCAACTTATGCCAAAAGTTCTTCATCTTTTTCGTTAATGGCATGTGTCATATGATGTAAAATTTGCTAATGTCAAGTGTTTAGATTGTTTACAGTAAGACGTCGGAGATTCTTCGTCTGTCATTTCATGAAGTAACATAGCTCTGCTAATTTAATATTTTTTACCCGTTTTATTGCATGTTTTATCTTGGAGGAATTTAATGAATAAATTGTGACTACAGGACGGGTATGGATAATTGAATTATATGTGTACTGTGGTGCAATGTGATTTGAACGACGAGGAATTCCAAGAAAATTCTAGACGCAATTCCGCGTGACTTCTAGAATTGACAATTGACCATCGACTAAGACTCTAATAACACACAAACTGACTATAAACTATAAACACTTGACACTGGCCAAATTGGCATTAGTATGTCACAGGCCATTAACAAAGAAGACTCGAATCACAAAGAAACACAAAACTTTTAATCAAATTTTTTACGCGGAATATAAATAAATAAATATAACACAAACTACCGAAACTAGGAACATGACTATTAAAAATCTTATACACTTTTTTAAATACTTTTTAACATCCAGATATTATACTTATTTCAAAACTGTCGTTAGTTGTACTATACATTTTGATAAACACATAAACACGGGTTGAGTGAGAACCGTGAAGCGGCAACGAGCGGACCGCGGATCAAACTCACCCTGATAAAGATTATCTAGATGCATCAAAATAGTGTCGGTGCCTCTATAGTCAAAATAATACGTGATTAAAACCCGTGTTTATTTAAATGTTTAATGATGATATTCGCCTAGCAAAATATGTACAATCTTATTTAAATTATTAGAGTAACAGTAATTTGTAATAAGTAAAAATTGTCATTTAGTTCCCCCGTTGAATTGATTTTCAACACTAAATAACATTAAAATTACCTAAAACACATCAATTTTAATAATTCAAGAAATATACATTTTGATAAACACGGGTTTTACACACGTATCATTTTGTTGACACTTTTTCGATTCATCTATTCAGTGTCGGTGCCTCCATTGACAAAATAATACGTGAGTAAAACCCGTGTTTATCAAAATGTATAATACAACTTACGAAAGTTTTTAAAATGAAATAATTTAAGAAGTGTCATTATAAATGCTACTTCTATTCAGATTTAAAAAAAAATCTGACCCAGCGTATTAGAATTGTCATTCAACGTGGCAATGCCGCCAGTGACTTAGAGACGCTGCCCTCTGGCAGTGATCTGGATCAGTTGAGCTATCGATAGATCGTTTTAAACGGTCCTTAGATAGTTCAACTGTTTTACATGTATTTTATATTATTGTATATTATTTTTTAAATTGTTTAAGCATTCATAGAAAATATCAATACATAATTGAAAATCTGAATTATGAATACTTTTTAAGAAAACTCACCATTATACACATGATCCCACCAAGCATTGAATTTCTCAGAAGCCTGATTTTCCTGATTAGACAGTGACCTGTAAAAAAGCGGTATTGAAAAACGGTATCGAATAACCGGTATTGAAAAGCAATTATTTTTAATGGCCTGTAACCGAAGTCTTCAAATTAATGAGAAGGTATTGAATTTCTTTTACACATTGTTAGTTACATAGCTATAATTCTCGAGAGTTAATATTAAACAAGCGGTATATTTTAGACCCAATTTATTTTGAGTAGGCGAACGTTAATAAGTTTCCATTTCATTCTCGTAAGGCGTGTTATATTGTAATTACTTTGCTTTTTAGGTAGATTGTTGTATGATAGTAGCTATACAGGCTTAATTACATAACATTTTAGATAATTTGTATAATATGTATGTATTTACAAAAAAAAGTACATAAGTAGTATATCAGTCATGTGGTACGTATAATACAAGCACTGCTTACTTTGGGGCCAGATGATGCTGTGTGAAATGTCCGTGATTTTTTATTTATTTATTTAATTCTATGTACTATCCTAATACTTTTCCATAGTCACTAGTAGGCCGAGCGAAGCGAGTGTCTCCGTTTCAGCTTAGCCGAAAATGCTTTCGTATGTCTGTCTGTCTGGATGTTCTCCTCTACAGGTCGCATTTCTCAACCGATTCTTGTAAAATTTTGTGAGCAGGTTCTATATATATATAGAACTTGTTTGTCATTTTAGTTTTTGTATTTTTTTCAAAATGGCGGAGTTATGGGGGGTTGAAACGTAAAAAAGTTATATATCAGTCATATCGAAAAATGTTCACGAGGTCTACAGCTCACAGAGCCACTAGTAATAGATCATTTCTTTACCTATGTAGTTGTCGTTTTATAGTACTGGTTCAATAGTAAGAATGGCAACTTCATATATATAAAGACATAAGGTTAATGTTTGCATGTTTGTTTGTAGCTCAATTACGCCGCAACGGCTTAACGGATATGGATGAAACCTAGATATAGATGTAGTCGGAGACCTGGAATAGCATATAGGTTACTTTTTATGTAGGTACAACTCGTGCAGAGCCGCCGGCAGAAGCTAGTAGATTATGTTACTTATTTTATCTCGATGGCGTTAGATGGAACCTATACAGGCTGGAGCTACTACGACCACATTAAATGAATATACATTTAAAGTTTCATTGAACAAAATATTTATCAAATCAAACAAGTTTTTTTACAAGCATCTTGGAGCAACCTGTACGTAAAAAGCTGGAGTGCGGGACACAGGGGGAAGGCACTCTGCGTCCCGCGCCTCCGCCGCGTAGCTACTTCACTGCAGTATCGTTCATGTAAAGGATGATTGAAATTTTAGTACAGTATCATAAAGTTGTATTGTTATAAAAATCGTTAATATAAATTACTATTAACACCATTAACAGAATACCAGCGCCTAGGTCCAAGTGGCGAGGCATATTATGCTGACTGACGTGAGTGCCGAGACCTTTTTGTTACTGTGCCACACAGATACATGACATACTCTCTGTATTCTCCACTTTTGTTTATTCTATGGCGCCGGCGCCGGTCTGTCTGGCTTCCCTTTCTCTCACGCATACGGCAGCGGTAGGCAGGCTCCTCCTCTCTCACTCTAACCTACAGCGCTAGTTAGATTAGTTTAAATTATCACTTCTGTCGGGCGTCCCGAGACGCACACGTCTTTTTTTCTGTTTGTACTGATTGTGTACGCTTGAGTAACAAGTAAATGAGTGTCTATGTATATGTCGATGTCATTATGGAGATAGAAAGCCAATGTAATATTGTGTGTACCTACCGAATACAATTGGTCCCTATTTATTTGACGACCTCTGTGGCGCAGTGGGCTTAGGTCCAGCTGAGACGCAAAAGTTTGCGGGTTCGATTCCCGCCGCGGGACAAATGTTTGTATGATCTGCAAGTATGTGTCTCGGGTCTGGGTGTTTCTATGTATGTATTTAAAAATATATATATATAAGTAGTATATCAGTCATGTGGTACCCAACCCATAACACAAGCTCTGCTTACTTTGGGGCCAGATGATACTGTGTGAAATGTCCAGTATTATTATTATTATTATTTCGAACCAGTTTGTTCAAAACATTAGGAATTTCTACCACCAGGAAATAACCAACCTTACGTCTAGAAATCCCTCAACAGACTGCGAGCACAAGTGGGTAGATGCAGATATGATTTGTGTAAGTGGGGAATGCTAGACAAGTCACATGTACAGTGCGACTGTGGTGCTCCCTTTCAAACTACGTCTCATCTACTTGATTGCCCTACTTGCCACTCCTGCTGCACAAGAGCTGACCTCAACACCGCCTCGGAGGCCGCTATAGCGGCAGCAACATTTTCATCGAGGCAAATTTAATTTTTATGAGAGAAAATTGACACGAAAGAAAAAGATTAGAAATTTTATTGTAGACTTGGATTTTAAGATTTTTTATGATTACTACCCGATAGATACGTTACTATGTCCGTGTGTTCATTTAATATCGCCATTATAGCTCCACATTGTATAGCCCCTAATTCTGTTTAACAAATCACTTAAAAACTATTCTATTCTATTCACTGTTCACTTCAAAAAATTGGTTGTCTGTGAAGTCGGTTTACGGACGATAGTATAACGTAACGGCGCAAGCCGCATCTATCTGTTTTGTTGTGCGCTGTCGCTACGATCGTAACGGGACAATGAGTCAGCCTTTTTCGTGCATGCAGCCGGCGTTCATCGATTTATTAGACGTTGTCACGTCAAAAATACGAACGATACCTTTTCTAGTCTAAATTAGAGTAACAATTTATTTATTAAAGTAATTACAGTTTTATATATTTATCTAAAATTTTCATTTTGATGACTAATGATCAGATTTTCCTAGGATTGTCCGCAGTTTTAATAAGCATCAATTGACATGGCGGCTACAATGAGCAAAAACACGTCAATCACACATCAATTACATGTCAATCACACGTCAATTTGGTAAATTTATGAAGTTATTTAAAATGTTTACTCAAGGTAATTGAAACTTTAGTGTAAACGAAATAAGATCGCTCGTGTTTACTTTATGTATTTATTTAGGCAAAAGAACAGAATCAGGGCCATAGGCGTCCATTTTGAAATGTTAAGCTAGCAATATTTAGAGAAGTCCTTAGTCTCTATAAATATTGCTAGCTTAACATTTCAAAATCGGTTCCAATGGTCCCAACTAAGGGTGGGTTCAAATGGAACTAAGGGAGTTCAAATTACAATAGCAATTTTTTTTTCTCTTCTTTTTTTTATCTTTTGTATCTTTAGAACTTCTAGTGTAAATTAATATAATTCAATTTGCTAAACGCATGTGACCAAGCGCAGACTTCCGAAATCAGTAAGGTTAAAAAAAGTGGTCAAGTTAAAAACCAATCAATATCATCTAATTAGGCTAGCAATATTAAAAAATGTATTGGCCTTTATAATTTTTACATCAGTTACTCAAAATCTAGTTACTTTCTGTTATTATTCTTGTTATTTAATTATAATATCCAACTATTTTGGGCTTATCCAAACTGCAGTTTAGCCGGTATGGGACGACGACGACACATATTGACCTCTATCAAAATAGGGGTCACTAATAAGTATGTAGTATTAGTATTACCAATATTATCACGTTAAAAGTACTAGTCTGCAAGCAAGAGCAATATTAAGGGCAACAGACAGACAGACGGACATAGCGAATCTATAAGGGTTCCTTGTTGACTTCAAAACCATAAATAAGAAAAAAAAATCGGGTTGCACTCCGGGAGTGCCGACAGAAGTGAAAACTTATTTTAGCTCCTTAGAGTTTAGTAAAAAATCACTTCAAAATCAGTAATTATGGCGACTGCCAATCAAATACTGAACGAACACAGATGATGCAATATTTTTTGTTCATAATGTAGATAATATATCAAAGAACCTAATTCAGTAAACTTCTCCATACAAAAGTATACTGTAAACATGTGAATTAAGGTTTATAATCAAATGGGGCGAGCGTGGCAGCCGGCTGCGTCTCGCCCCAGACGGTAAAGGTGTCGCGAATCCAGAGGTTTTCTCCTCATCTAAAAATTAGCGTACCGCGCTAAAAGAAGTTTTCACTTCAAAAAAATTTAGGCAATGCACACAACGCCATGTAACCATACCGTGAATTCGTTATTCGTAGTTAAGGTAGTTGTAATATGGATCATACATAATAGCGCTAGGACCAGGACGAGTTTCTTGCCAGTCCGAGAAGGGGCTTGGGTAAGGAGAAATCGGCACCTAAATTCACCTAGTATGTAAGACGTTTCAAAGTCATCCTTGTGCTTGTATTGAATAAAATATCTTTTGGCTTTGACTTGGTGACCAGATGGCTGATAGAATACTTATATATTTTTAAATCCATACTTATGATACTTTATAACACCCAGACACAGAATAAATGAACCTATGTTCATCACACAAATGTTAATCCTAGAAGGGAATCGAATCCTCAACCAACGCAGAAAACAGAGCTACCAATTGACCTGACAAGTTTATTCATTCATTCAAAGCGAATTAAATTACATTTTCAACTACTGATTTTATGTTTAAACAATGAAGAATTTAATATCGAATCAGACTGGCCTCCGAACAGTTATATCACGAGAAATTCGATTAAATATCAAAGAGCCGAATACGCCATCGGGTCACTGAGTAGTAAGGATTACTTCTCATGGCTGCACAACTTCTGAAGTGACTAACAAGGGTTGAGATTAAGACCCTTATAGATCCGTAGACTCTTATATGATAGGGTTATAATTAGAAACATGTACATGTAAATTAAAATCTAGGACATAATTTTCACTCAAAACAGAATATTTATTATATTTACCATGCAAACTTGCATGCGCCATGATCACGTAATGAGTTTATCTCGTGATCATGGCGTGAAACTGTCAGAAATATCGGAATGCAGAAAAACTAATATATCATGGTAAATAACCCGTTTTGAGTGAAAATTATGTTTAAAGCCATGATAGTTTTAGATGTTATAAAAATCTTGAAGAATTCCGATGAATCTAATGATTAATTTGACATTTGACGTCCTCCATGGCGAAGTGGACAAAGGCCCGCCCGAGACGCAAAATCTTACGCGTACGATTCCTGCCGTGGGGCAAATTTTTGTATGACTTGAAAAAAATAGTTTTGGGGTCTGGGTTTTTCTATGTACAATATTTAAAGTTATAAAAGTTCAAAAGACTATTTTGTATGTAAATACTATACACATGAAGCCGCGGCAAAAATGTAGTATGATTAAGGTTAAAAAAGTGTATAAGTACCTACTATTTATATCAGTCATGTGGTACCCATTACACAAGCTCTGCTTACTTTGGGGCCAGATGATGCTCTGTGAAATGTCCGGCATTAGTTATTTATTTAACTAGATATTCGATAGTTTTTAAGGTTTATTTAAAATGATGCAGTCAGAGATATACGAGTACTTTATGATAGCAAACGATAACTGCGCTGACCATCGCCTAATTTAGTTAACTAGCTCAACGGCCAAGAGGCAGAACACCCGCCCGATGGTCGAACGATATAGTCAGAGTTGTCGGGAACCACTGGATGAAGCTTACTAGGGACCGGAAAGAGTGGCATAATAAAGAGGAGGCCTATACCCAGCAGTGGGTGTAATCGAGCTGAAATGATGATGATGATGATCACTTAAAAAATCAAGCTTTTAAGTCAACGCAATCTGAAATACAGGAATTATGCCGCTTATTTGAAAATTGCCAGTAAATCAAAACGTATATACGTTATCCTAGAATCATGTAATTTGGCAAATAGCTGGTCTCAAACCACAAATAAAAGAAGTATCTCAAAACTGATTTGTACTAATATATAAAAAAAGTGTTTTAACGATTGATACGATTAATTCGACGACCTCTGTAGCGCAGTGGGCTTAGGTCCGGCTGAGATGCAAAAGGTTGCGGGTTCTATTCCCGCCTCGGGACAAATGTTTGTATGATCTGCAAGTATTTGTCTCGGGTCTGGGCGTTTCTATGTATAATATGTATGTATTTAAAAAAAAAAAAGTATATAAGTAGGTATATCAGTCATGTGGTACGTACCCATAACACAAGCTCTGCTTACTTTGGGGCCAGATGATGTTGTGTGAAATGTCCGGGATTATTTATTTATTTATAAAGAACTAGCTGACCCGAGGCCACTTGATTTGGCGGTTACAACTTCACAAAAAATATTAAGGCACTAATATTGCTATAAAAAAAAGATAGCTATTCAAATTATTTATATATTAATACATCCTCCTTGTGTCGTGTTCCTCATTGCTGAGGGTCGTGACCTCCGCGAATCATTCTTTGGACGATCGCTTTCCACTATTAATACAATACATATTAATACATAACTATTATTAATTCATAATTAATGTATTTTTTATGCATAATTTAAAAATAATACTAACATTTTGTATTCCTTCTCTATATAAACTAAAAGTGTGAGAAATTTCATACTCCTCCGTCCAAGCAATTTTCGTAAAAATGGGTACAAGGTTTTGCTTCACGTAATATGTAGACTAGTAGTCGCTCACTGGTCGAAGTTCGACCATAATTAATTAATCATTAATGTATTTTTTATGCATAACTTAAAAATATATCAGCATTCTGCATCTGCACTCCTTCTCTATATAAACTATAAATGTGCGAAATTTCATACTCCTCCGGCCGCGAAATTTTCGTAAAAAGGGGTACAAAGTGTTTGCTTCACGTATTAATATATAGATGTATAGATGACAGTTGAATTGGACTAATAATAGTAAACGATAGTAAAAGAACCACGATGCTCAGACGCCACTTTAGTACTTGATCAATATATTTTGCGCCTACTACTATCGTAGCAAGTCAACATTTCAAGAGTGCAAAAAAACATTTCTTTTTCTTTGTACAGCTATAATAATCACTACATAGTATAAAACAAGTCGCTTCCCGCTGTCTGTCTGTCCATATGTATGCTTAGATCTTTAAAACTACGCAACGGATTTTGATGCGGTTTTTTTAATAGATAAAGTGATTCAAGAGAAAGATTTATATGTATAAGAGATGCATAATATAGTAGAGAAACATGGATAATTTTTGAGGTTAACTTATATGGGTTCAACGTATTAGAACAACGCGAGGCCGGGTCAGCTAGTAATAAATTAATAAATGGTGGACAATGCACACAACATCATCTAGCCCTAAACAAAGCATAGCTTGTATTATGGTGAGCAGATGACTGATAGACTACTTATATATTTTTAAATACATACGTAAGATACTTTATAGCACCCAGACACAGAACAAACCCTCAACCCTCAACTAACAACGCAAAAGGCAGAGCGACTACCAACTGAGCTGACGGGCCATGTATCAGAACATAGAAATGTTTCTGCTAATTTGAGAAATAATATTGTACGTACTTACCAACCGACTTACATACACTATAATTTCATATGTTTCCAGACATAAAAGTAAAGAAAAAAATAAAAAAACACTTAGAAGATGAAGGTGTAATCAAATAATGCGACCAGATGGCAGTTATGGAGGAATCAAATAAGAACCTCTTGAATGAAATAAACGCGAGTATTATTTATCTTGGAGTTCCGTAGGTACTGTAGTACGTCACTCGTTTTATTGTGACTATAAAACCCTCTGTGGTCGCTTCCCGTTCCCTAAGGCAGAAAATTACTACGGCAACTCGAATGGTACTCACTTAAAGAACTGTTAAAATGGATGATTCATGATTCATTACAATAACAAATCATGTACGAGTTAAGCTTCGTAAAATTATTGCAACCACGACACCACAAGTCGACGGTAAGTCGTGACCGGCTAGAACGTGTCCTATTGCCATGACTGTACATTTCTGTGTAACCTTGAGACACAATCAAAGTTTCACATGCCTATATTTTTTACAAGCGGCATCCTTGTGTACCATTTATACACAGCACTGCTTACTACTACTTATGATCTACTTAATCCATATTGCTTATGGTTTTGGGTGACAAATCTATATAATATACCTATTTAAAACAAAGTCGTGTTAGACCGATTTTTATAATTTTTGATTTGTTGGATTTATCTTCATCCCGAATAGCAAAATTAAAATTTGTAATATGAAAAAAATGAGATTCAATGTGATGAGTTCAGTTGGATACAACCTTTGACGATGTTCGGTTTGTTAGGTTATGACAGTTGCCATTGTGCGCGTATGAACAATTGTGTCGATTCTTCGTCTGTCATTTCATGGAGTAACATAGCTTTTCTAATTAAACTACTAAGTAAACTACAGAATGTCTTTATATACAACGTAATCTAAGATATTAACATAGACTAAGAGATAGACATATGCCATTGCGGTCTTTTGTGTAGACCTTTTTAAGGTGTACAATACTGTAGTACATTATTTTGATCTATCTGGTTTGCCAGCGTTTGCAATGTAAGCGCAAAAAAAATTATTTATTTACGACACCACATTAGAAACCTCTAAAATTATCAGTGTTTCTCTACTATATTATGCATGTTTTATACATATAAACCTTCCTCTTGAATCATTCTATCTATTAAAAAAACCGCATCAAAATCCGTTGCATAGTTTTAAAGATCTAAGCATACATCGGTACAGACAGACAGCGGAAGGCGACTTTGTTTTATACTATGTAATGAAGAGATGTACTAATGTAAGTACAGAATATACTTACATTATTGACTGGCCTGTCAGCTCAGTTGGTAGTACCTCTGCCTTCTGCGCTGTAGGTTGGGGGTTAGATTTCCCAGGACAAATATTTGTGTTATAAACAGGTGTTTGTGCTATGTCTGGGTTTATTAAGTATCAGAAGTATGTATTTAAATGAATATAAGTACTAGCTGCTGCCCGCGGTTTCGCACGCATGGTACTTACATAAAAAGTTAACATTTATAATAGGTTGGGGAAAAAGTTTCTTCGCATTTTTTAAGCAAATTCAAAACATTTTTTAATATTGTTTATTTACATTTAACTAAAGTATGTAGGTACCATTTTGTTCGATAACTTTTTTCCATCTTGTAGGTAGGGACATGAGCCCATTGCTATAGAAATTTTGGGACTTCTGATCAAAATACAAGTGGTTTTGGCTGTCCTCTCGTGATGTTAACCTGACACTGCCTAAAGAATTCTGAAGAGACCGAAACAGGTGGAAATCTGAAGGTGCAAAGTCAGGACTATACGGCGGATGCATTAACACCTCCTAGCCAAACTCTCTTAATTTTTGCTGAGTGGCTAAAAATGTGTGATGTCTAGCGTAAAATCTTGATAAAAAACCACACCCCTTCTGTTGATTAATTCCGGCTGCTTTCTCTCAACTTCTTGCTTTAATCTCATCAGTTGTTCGCAGTAGAGTTCAGAATCGATGGTCCTGCCTGGTGGTAACAGCACATAATGAATAATGCCCTTCCAATCCCACCACACACACAGCATCACCTTGTTGCGAGTTAACCCGGGTTCCGCCACATGAAGCCTGACCGGCCTTTTCCTACGGCATTTTTCGCACGTTCTTGTCGTACGTGATCCACTTTTCATCACCAGTTATCAGTTTCTTCAAAAATGGTTCGGTTTCATTACGTCGTAATAAAGAATCACAAATGAGTACACGGTTTAATTAGGTTTCCTTTCAGTGAGCTCGTGAGGTACCCAAATATCGAGCTTTTTTGTGTACCCAGTTTTTTTCAAATGCGCCAAAACTGTTTTGTGATCAATTCCCAGTTCTTCAGCTACGTCGTTACTACTGATATGCCGATCTTGCTCCACTTTTTCAAAAATGGCATCCATTTTATCCGTAATAGGGCGACCAGAGCGACGTGCATCTTTGACATCAAAATTTCAAGATTGAAAACGCTTAAACCAAATTTGTGCTACTCTCACAGACACTGCACTAGGTCAGCATCATAATCATCGCAAATTTTTTTCGAGGCTTGCGTTGCATTTTTACCTTTTTTGTAGTAAAATTTTAAAATGTATCGAATTTCTTCATTAGATCCACTCATCTTGACAGTACGAAAAACAAATAAAATAAAAAAAAATGTTTCCAATAACCGATATATGTCACAGTCTATGTATATATATGTGTATGTTTGTAATATTTCAACATATTAACATTTTATGTTTATATGGGCGTGAATTAATGAAAAGAGAAAATAAAAAAGGTATACAAACGATCTCTTTTTTCTGTTCTCGTGCTGTGAAAACAAAGTCAAAGTCAAAGTCAAAGTCAAAAGATTTTTTAATACCATCACAAGGATCACTTTGAAACGCTAGCGCTAGCGCTTTTTTACATGATCCATCATGTAACTACCTTAACTACGAAATACTAATACAAGATAGTTACAAGGTTACATACAAGGTTAACTGTCTGAGGGCAGAGCGACGTGAGGCCGTGCATTCTTATCAATAATATAGTCATTTATATTATAAAAAGCTTTCTTCAAAAGACTACCTTTTATGTATACATTAAATTTCTTAATCGGTAGTTTAGTAGCATTTTTAGGAAGCTTATTCCCGGAAGCACGGTGTGCTTCTATAAGCACACCGTGTTCCCCACAAAGGACTTATTTACTTTTTCTAGTCGAAACCTAGGGATGTATAATTTGTGTCTATTCCTAGTATTGGTTCTATGAAGGTCACTATTTTGCTGAAACCCATCTCTATTTTGATGTGTGTATAAATTTTTTTCGTATATATATTGTTAAGCTATTGGGAGAATATTAACTTCTTTGAATATTTCTCTCAAAGATTCTCGTGGTTTCATTTTATAAATGGCACGTATTGCCCTTTTTTGAAAAACAAATATTTTACCAATATGAGCTTCTTTCCCCCAGAGAATGATGCGGTATGACATAATTATCTGAAGGGGAAATATAGGAGAAGAACGCTTCAGGTGTGATTTACCTTTATATATGTTGTGTATAAAGTGTGCTGTTATATATATACTAAGTCAGGAGATAATGTTAATTTAACCTAGTTCAAGGTGAGATGTCAGATGTTACACATCATATACTTTCAGGGTCGCAATTTTTTTTTTTAGTATATTTTAGTCAATAATTATATTGTAAATTCTGTGTCATGTCAAATATACATTGCACAAATATACATGAGCAATGTATATTTGATGTGTGTGTGCATAATAAATCAGTCACAGGTAACATTCGCTTCGTTATTTTATTGTGCACTAGCTGCTGTCCGCGGCTTCGCACGCGTGGTACCTACATAAAAAGTAGCCTATGTCATTCTCCAAGGTCCCATGTATATCTATACCAAAATTCAAATCTTAATAGGTTCAGCGGTTTAGACGTGAATACATAACAGACAGACAGAGATACTTTCGCATTTATAATATTAGTAAGGATTAATATTATGCACTCCGTTCGAGTTGTTTGAGTTGTTGAACTTGCTACCTTGCGAGTTCTGTTCGAGAACCAGTAGTAACGCAACCTCACAGAATTCCCGTAGGCACTCGATCCCACTAGCTGTCAGTTATTATGGTGTTGTACACATTAAACTCTATTGTTATTTGAATTAAGCCTTCACAATTAGAGATGTTTATCGTCTGCAGCTAGGGAAATTGTTATTGTACAAGGAAATTAAACATTCATTGTTTGTAAGGCGCTTTTATTATTTACACTACAAGTTTAATAACATATGGAGGTTACATACTTTACAAGGCCTACATATTTGAGCCTTTTCGAGTAGAGACCGTGGGGAACAAGAGCCCACTGCATATTCAAAATTATTTTACTGCGTCTGGTAGAAACATGGCACGACCCAAGCTGGCTCCTATCTGGCCAAACGTATTAGCATTGCATTCAACGTGGAAATGCCGCCTGTGTCTTGTAAACGCTGCTCTTTGGCAGTGATCTGGATCAGAGCTATCTATAGACCGTTTTAAACGACCTCAGAAAGCTCAACTGTTTTACATGTATTTTATAATATTGTATATTATTCTGTACCTTTCTGTAAATATAATAAAAACAATAACAGCCTATGTCCTTCCCCATGATACAATCTAGCTTCTTACCAAATTTCATAAAGAAAAGACCAGCCCTTTAGCCGTGAAAAGGCAGCAAACAAGCAGTCATACAAGCAGAAACACTAAAAAAATACTACTAAGGAAGTATGGACAAGCTTCTGCCCTTGGCTTAAAAAGTATACATATATGATGACCGTTGTGGCGCAGTGGGCCAAAGCCTGGTTGAGGCGCAGAAGGTTGCGGGTTCGATTCCCGCGCGGGACAATTGTTTGTATGATCTGCAAGTATTTGTCTTGGGTCTGAGGGTTTCTATGGTGTATCTATTAAAAAAATAAGTAGTATATCAGTCATGTAGTAGGTACCTATAATACAAGCTCTGCTTACTTTGGGGCCAGGGGACGATGTGTGAAATGTCCGGCATTATTATTATTATTATTATATAATGCCGTTCCAGGTAAGTTTCATCATAATCCATTCAGCCGTTTTAACGTGATTGAGTCATACAAATATCTACTCTTTAGTATAGCATTAAAATATATGTACGAACAAATAGTATATTAATCAACTTGATTTGACAGGCACTGTGCATATAAAATCCATTGAATCGGGTTTGTACCCTCAACCTTAGAATTGGGAGGTGTGCTACCACTACACCAGTGCTTCGCATAAATACTTAACCTGCTTTATATCAACAAAAGTATTCAGCAGAGCGAAGAAAATGAAGTACCTCCTTAGTAAGAACTTTTGCTGAAGTTACCTTTCAAGGATCGATCCTGCAGCTGGAGTGGGTTCCACCCCTCTTGAAACTATTATACCTGAAATAAGGAATATTTAATTTAATCATTTTATAGAGCATGATGGAAAACGTGAAGAAATCGGCATACCCTAGAATAAAAAGGTCTGGTGTTCAAAATAAATTCAATACAAAAATGAGCGTCGTCCACGACACTCTGTTGTTGTTCCAAGACTCGGTAGGAATGAAGTTCCAATCTTAGTATATTATTATAGATAAACATATTATATTATTGATAAAAAAATACAAATGGATGAATTAATAGCGTCTGAGAGCAATTCAATGAAACGCAGAAATAACTAATGAATTGAAGGAGTGGTAGATCCTATTAAGTTTGGTAGCGATCGGATCAACAGAACAGAACTTTTTTTTTGCATCATTCCAATTTGGTATGGATATAGATTGTATCTTAGGAACGGACTTAGGCTACTTTTTATGTATGTACTATGCGTGCGAAGCCGCGGGCAGAAGCTAGTATATATAGTATAGCTAGTAAATACGTGTGAAACAATTGAGCTATCTAAGGGCCCTTTAAAATCTATAGATAGCTCAACTGATCCTGATCACTGCCAGAGGGCAGAGTGCCTAAGACACTGGCGGCATTGCTTCAAACCAATTCAACACCATTATTAGCGTTAGCGAATTTCAAATCTTGATGTTACTTATAAGCTTGTGAAACATTACTGAGATAAGACAATAAATCTACTTATCTTTACATGTAAAAGAGGTATAAAACTTTATTCTTTTAACAATGTTTTTATATTACAACTTTGTATAAGCCGTTTGTTAGTAATACCGTGCAAAAGATCACGATAAGACTAATAATCTTCGAGCAAAAGCTCTAATTAGGGGCAAACAGACAGACAGACAGACAGTCAGAAAGGCAGACAAACAGACGGACATAGCGAAACTATAAGGGTTCCTTGTCAGACTTCAGAACTATAAAAACGTGGTACAAGTTGAAAACGAAAATTAATATTTTTAAATTTGATTTGATGAACAACTCTAATCATTATCTAATGTGTGGTTTAAATCTGTTGCCATCCTAATTCATTGACATTATAATGACAAGGACCATAGACCATACTTTAACGTCATACTGGGAATAAAAAAAAATTGGTGGACAATTTCAATTTAGTATTACTTTTGTATAATTCGCTTCTGGTCGATTATAGTATATTATTTATGTAATAAAACAGGATATAAGTAGTGTATCTGTCATGTGGTACCCATAATAATAATAATACCGGACATTTCACACAGCATCATCTGGCCCCAAAGTAAGCAGAGCTTGTGTTATGGGTACCACATGACTGATATACTACTTATATACTTTTTTTTTGTAAATACATACATATTATACATAGAAACACCCAGACCCGAGACAAATACTTGCAGTTCATACAAACATTTGTCCCGCGGCGGGAATTGAACCCGCAACCTTTTGCGTCTCAGCCGGACGTAAGCCCACTGCGCCACAGAGGTCGTCATAACACAAGCTCTGCTTACTTTGGGGCCAGTTCATGCTGTGTAAAATGTCCGGCATTATTTATTAATGTAAGCTGTTTTCAAGGATCATCTCAAACCGTCTTATAATGGCAGGTAACTAAATATTACTCTGAGTTAGGTTAACTCAGTACGATAACTTTGCCATCTCGTTATAACTTAACAACTCAACATTGTACATTACTTACCTACTCTACATCGTACAATTAGTTTATAGTTAGACCACATACTATTACTTACCGTACATAGCGTACTCTACAATACGTACAATGTACAATGTATGTAAAAACGTACAGATCCACACGATAGTGATACGGCTCTGATTTCCAATAAATTGGTCTCCACAACAAAATGATTAGTCAAAATAATGTAAAGCATTTTACGCTTAAAACAAACCTCAATAATTATGTAAGCATTTTGCCATTGCGTAGTTATAGGCTGCGGCACAGCCTGTTTAATTAAAAGCTGGTTCAATCCTTAGTTTTTTTCTCTAACAAGTATCTCCGGTTATACAATATTTTTCTCAAAAATAAATTATAAAACTTCACTTACAATTCAATTTCTGTTATCGTGTCATTAGTATTGTTTTTTAAACCATTGTGATGAAAGGATTAAAGTTCGTCTTACGGGCTCTTTTCATGCACGTATTCATAAACGTAAAACTTTCCAACGAAAAAGAAATAAGCCAAGCCGAATACAGTTACAGTGCAATTTGCAAACTTTAAAATCTACGGAAAGCTGAATCTACTTACATGAGAATTAATATTAAACATAAATTTAAAAACACTCCATACTTAACAGAGGGTTTATGGTTTCAAATTTGTCTTTATAACTATCGTGGAATATAATGCAATAAATAAAGTTTTTTAAAGTTTTTCAGTCATCCCGTGACCACGACAGAGTGTAAACCTGTCGAAACGTCGGGAAAAATAGGTAAATAAACGCAATAAATACCCGTAAATATTTATAATAATAATGGAATAAAGTGCGCCTCAGAGGCTCTTTCGTTTCTATCAAACTATTGAAATCCATACTAAACCATTTCCATACTAATTATACGTTCGAATGTGTCTATATCTATCTATATATTTGTTTGTTACTTTTTCACAACTTAATGCAATTCGGTAAGGAGATAGATTAGGTATATCTTGAGTAAGAAAATACGCTAGTTTTTACGTAGGTATATGTATATGTACCACACATGTGAAGCTGCTTAAAGCAGGTGTATCATAAATTATGTATAGAGAAATCTATATTTTGTATATAACTTGTGTTTTTAGAAAAATAAATATCTTATAAGTATCTTTTTGCGGGGCGTTTGACGCTAAGAAAGTCTTTAACCCTGAAGTCCATTAACTAGGTATACAGTTAAAATATTTTTAAGTTATAGGTAAACCATTTAATTTATCCATTTTCATAATGATTTTAACTTTCACACCAGTGCGAACAGTGAACTCGAGCGGCAACGAGCGCACCGCGGATTGCACTCACCCTGATAAAGTTTCGCTAGATTAATCGCAACAGTGTCGGTGCCTCCATCGGCAAAATAATACTCGAGTTAAACCCGTGTTTATCAAAATCCATATTCATTGTCTTAGACGGTACACTCAACACATTTCATATTTGCTGTGCCCTCAAAAGTTATGTTCAACTGTATTCTAGCTATATGCATTTTTTATTTGTTTGTAAAGTGTGTTGTGTGCCTAAAATTAATACAATAGGTAGAGATTAAGTGTATCTTAGGAGAGGACATACACTTTTTATGTAGGTACCACATATGCGAAGCCACAAGCAGTAGCTAGTGAAGAAGCTGATTAGTGTAAGAAAGTCTCTAATATCTCTCAAAGGCTATCTCGCAGATATTAGGTCTGCAACAAGCATATTTTTGCATCGCATGTATTTTTGCTTTTTTTTAGCGGCTTGCTACTTATTTTAAAATTTTCTAATGTATTATACACAAATATCTCACGGAATATTATAGTTGAAGGTTTCGACAGAGTACCAGCGCCTAGCTTCCATCAAGTAGCGCGGCATCGAGACTGAATCTAGAATTGATCGAGTTGCTCAATCGAGACCTTTTAGTAACAGTGCCACAGTCAAATGATATGCTCTCTGTCTTATCCAGTTTTACTTATTTTTAGGTAAGTATTTATTGTATGCTTTAGTTACAAAAAAAATAGTGTCTATGTCTAATCTGTAAAAACCACCAGCTGCTACTAACACAGGCTGTGTATAATTTGGAAAACAGATGCAAACGGAAAATGATCGAATATCATTTGCCGTGGCTTTGCAGATTAATTATGGCGGTGGAGATATCGTGTTTTCGCCGGGATAAATACAGAAAATTGTATGTTGTTTCAACGGCTAGATATAAAATTAGTCTCAAGGCGAGTACCTACTAAAGCAGAGAAGAGAGGATGGTGTAAAACCCATCAAGAGTCAGAGTTAATGTATTGTTTATATCTTTTTCCAACTTTATACATTGACAATAAAGAAATAAAGCATTATATTTTTGAATAAATATCACATGGGCCATTTTGAATCGTCTTCTTATGTACTAGGTGAATCTAGGTGCGGGTCCCCCATAACTTCTGTACAAAAGTAATCCGGCTAGAAACTATGGTCTGGTCTTAACGCTTTTTTGTATGATCCTTGCTAATTTGCTAATTTAATTTTGTTTCGGTCGCCGAGTCGAGTAGGAATAGATTTTATGTCATCTAAATAATCTGATATATTAGAATATGCTTTAATTTGCCATTTGACAAATCTAGCAATCGTCGCTTGGGACCTTCGTATAAAAGCGTACTTATTCCCCTAAAATATTTTACTAACCTTAGCGATCCAAACGATGGAAACAGCGAGTTTATCTTTATTTCTAGTGTTAATATTATGATTATTGCTATTTTTAAACAAATTAATATATTTGTGAACATACATTAGAATCTCATATAACTGTTATAATATTTATTTCTCCAAATTTATTTTTAAGTGATTCTCTATGTTATAAATTGCACGAACAGCTTTTATCTGCAACACAAAAATTGTGTTAATAATAATATAATAATGACGGACATTTCACACAGCATCATCTGGCCCCAAAGTAAGCAGAGCTTGTGTTTTGGGTACCACATGACTGATACACTAGTTATATACTTTTTTGTAAATACATACATACATACCCAGCACATCCAGATACATAACATCCAGACTAAAAACAAATACTTGCAGATCATACAAACATTTGTCCCGTGGCAGGAATAGAACTCGCAACCTTCTGCATCTTAGCCGAGTCTTGCCCCACTGGCCCACAGAGGTCTTTGTTAATACAATGACTTTAATGCCACGGCAGTTAATTATGTAATAAGATAGAGGGGTATTCTCAATAGCACCTATCATTACATTAAGTCTTACCTAAGTGCACGAAAGGAGCCCCTGAGGCGCACTTTAATCCTTTCACCACACTGGTTAGAAATAACTAGTGACATGATAAGAAAAAGAATAGCACCTGATGATTTTCCATTATGTGCCAGTACCAGCCGAGAGCTGTACCAGAATTTGCAAGCTTGAATATGGAAGTAGGGTAATGAGCTTTAGGAGACATTCGGAGCTTCATAAGAATGGCTTATATCTATTTGAGCTCATGTCAAATCTCAGTTTTGAAACTCTGTCGTATATTTTGTGAAGCAAAGCCAACATTTTGATACCATTCGTGACATAGTAAAATGAATATAACTTGTAGTTCGTTTTGAACTGAGAGCTTATAATGACTGTCAAAATCAAAGTAAAAAAAATTTTTTTTCAATAAAATCACAAGGACCTCTTTAAATCGTCTTCTTACATGCTAGTGAATCTAGGTGCCAGTTCTTCATAACCCCAGTTCTAAAAGAAACCGGCAATCTCTGGTCTCATCTCCTCTGTATAGAATAGAATAAGTTTTTTATATGCAACAACATATTACAAAGATGAATAGTCAAATACAATAACCTATACATACTAACTTAATTAATAATTGCCGAAATAGACCCTAACCGCGAATGACAGCATATGCGGATTGCAGTGTCAATAATCCGCGCTAGTCTTACGCTGGCCGAACGCTGGCTTATCGAGCAAAGTTTTTATAGCTATGGCGAGTTTTTAGCTATTAAATTACCTAAAATATGACATTTCTACAAATTCATTTATATAATTATTATGTATTAGTGCCGTCTTAATAATTTTATGTGCGTGTTTACTTATTAATTTACTATTTACATTTGACTTATAATGATATTATGAATAAATAACTATTAGGACTATGACCGATTTTGCTTAGCGGTCAATAAATAAACCAACAAAAGTTACAAAACAGAAAATAAAATAAATACCAAAAGAACTACACGAATAATTAATTATGACCTATTACACATAGCCTTCTAACTAAGCAAAGCTGTGTCATTTAGTTCTATTGAAACCAAACTTACACCGCATTTATACTATACTAGTAATCGCCCGATGGTCGAAATTCCATAATTAATTAATTAATTAATAATTATAATTAATTAATAATTAACGTGTAAAAAAGGGGTTCACTCCGGGAGTGCCGACAGAAGTGAAAACATATTTTGGCGCGTTAGAGTTTAGTAATAAATCACTTCAAAATCAGTAATTATGGAGACTGCCAATCAAATACTGAACGAACACAGATGATGCAATATTTTTTGTTCAGAATGTAGATAATATAATATCAAAGAACCTAACTCAGTAAACTTCTCCATACAAAAGTAGACTGTAAACATGTGAATTAAGGTTTATAATCAAATGGGGCGAGCGCGGCAGCCGGCTGCGTCTGTATCAAAGAACCTAACTCAGTAAACTTCTCCATACAAAAGTAGACTGTAAACATGTGAATTAAGGTTTATAATCAGATAGGGCGAGCGCGGCAGCCGGCTGCATCTCGCCCCAGACGGTAACGGTGTCGCGAATCCAGAGGTTTTACCTCATCTAAAAAGATGCATACCTACCGCGCTAAAAGAAGTTTTCACATCAAAAATGACCTTTTCTACATAAACTACTGACCTGGCAATCGTTGTTTAGCCATATAAATTATGACAAAGCATAATCGCGGTTTTCGCGGTTTGACCATGATCCCGAGTGAATTTTTTGAAACCTTTCTTAGCGAGCACCTAGCACTTGTAAATATATAAATAAATAAATATTGGTGGACAATGCATACAATACCATCTAACCCTAAATTAAACATAGCTTGTATTATGGTGACCAAATGACTGATAGAATACTTATATATTTTTATACATACTTATGATACTTTATAACACCCAAACACAGAACAAACACCTGTGTTCATCACACAAATTATCCTGGGAGGTTATCAAACCCTCAACCTACAGCCCAGAAGGCATAGCGACTACAAACTGAGTTGACAGGCCTGTCAAAACAACTGCCAGTCTGTATCTAACTGAAGGCTTTCCTGCGCTTTGTCAGTCAAATAAATACATTTGAAGTATTTTTTTAAGGCTATGAATACTCTGCAGGTTTCTTATCGGCGACGGAATATTATTCCAACACTTCGACGCAGCGTAACGAAAACTGTCCTTAAGAACAGATGTTTTATGATGTTGTGTTGAGAGCTGCGCTGAGCGTTAGCGAGGTTCACAGGACCTTAAGCTGAATCGTTTATTATAGATCGTAAAGTGTCGTCGTTTGATAAAGACAGACATATAAAACGGCCAAGTGCAGAAGTCGGGCCTGAGAGGGTTACCGTACGCATCTACCGGCTTACTTACACAATATTGGTTATTTTAAAATCGATCTAAGTACACCGGTACAAAGTATTAAAAAACATTAGTTCTAATAAAATAAATTGGTTGTCTGTAAAGTTGGTTTACGGACGATAGTATAATGTGACAACGTCGGCTTGCGATGTGGGTTGCGCCGCATCTATTTGTTTTGTTATGCGCTCTCGCTACGATCGTAACGAGACAATGAGTGTAATGGGACAATGAGTCATCCTTTTTCGTGCGTGCAGCCGGCGTTCACTAAAAACTTAAGTTGATTTAAAAGACAATTATCTTTATAGTTGATAATAAAATCCCATATATCTCATCCCATCTATAGATAGACAGATATATCAATATCGATGTATGGGACACTTTATTGCTATACCACACTGAAAAATACAAAAACAACTATTTTACAATAAATGGCAATTCTACTAACTAAACTTTTTTTTTTTTTTATAATTTTTAGTTTCCATAGTTGACTAGCCTGTCAGCTGAGTTGGTAGTAGCTCTGCCTTCTGCGCTGTAGGTTGAGGGTTCGATCCCAGGATAAACATTTGTGTGAAGAACATAGGTGTTTGTTCTGTGTCTGGGTGTTATAAAGTATCATAAGCATGTATTAAAAAATATATATGTATTCCATCAGTCATCTAGTCACCATAATACAAGCTATGCTTAGTTTGGGACTATGTAGATGGTGTTGTGTGCATTGTCCAGCAATATTTATTTATTTTTATTTATAATTGAAACCTTTTTCACCGACGTCAAAAAAAGGAGGAGGTTCTCAATTCGTCGGAATTCGTCGGATTCGTCTTTTTTTATGTATGTTCACTGATTACTCAGAGACGCCTGAACCGATTTGGAAAATTCTTGTTTTGTTTCAAAGGGTAAATATACAGGTCTTCCAATCTAAATTTTATCTAAATCGGAGTTTTATAATATCAACAAAAATCTAAAATTTGTAATATAGTTCATGTTATAATTTTTAGATTTTTGTTGATATTTTGTCTTTTTAGTTTTTAAAACGTAATTATAATTAAGTACGAAGTACTTATGCCAGATTATGTAAGAGCGTTTTGTAATGTGATTATTGTTATAAAGTTGGGACATATGGTGCAATAGGTTATTTACTTTTTACCTATTGAAGAATACCAATACTAAAGTATTCTAAAACACCTAAACATAACAAAACATCAGTAGGTTCATCACACAAATGTTTGTCCAATGACCCACAAGCTAAAGATACATAGTTTTGGAGAACACGCTCTTCAGACGCGGAGATGTAACCTAGATAACACCGAGAATGAATAGACTGAGATAGACTTGCTTAAGTGCAAGTTCTTTGTGGCTAAAGTAATTTCTTATTAGTTAGTTTAATAGCCTACTTAAGCTCTTTGGTTTTGAAGCGGCCTTTTGACTATATCTATCTATCTATACCTATAAAAGAGCATAACCTGACTGACTGATTCATCATCGCCAAGCCGAAACCGCTGAAGCTAGAAAGCTGAAATTTGATATTGCAGGATTTTTCAATAAAACCCTCACAAGAGGGTAAAATAGGTTGTCAAAGTTTGTATTGTAACTTTTTAACGGGTGGTGTGATTTCTTAGAAACTTGGTTTGGATACTTAAAATGCAAAATAAATGTAAACGTGTTTCAGGATTTTCCTAATAACCCTCTTAAAGAGCGTGTGAAAAAGAATGTATGAAACGTTTTAATGCGTAGTGCGATTTGTTTGAAACTTTATAAGAATAATACTATAATATAAACTCGATAGTTTCTCGTACAGAAACGCGGGGTTTCCAACTAGTTATTGATAAAAAGGCATGATTCTGCCCTCATGTTACTCTGCCCTCAGACAGTTATCTGACACATTTGAAATGTATAAACTCTCTTGTATTCGTTTTTCGTAGTGGTGGTTTTAAGGTGGTTATAAGATGGAATCATCAATCATGGAATCATGCAAAAAGCGCTAGGACCAGGACGAGTTTCTTGTTGGTTCTTCTCGATCTTGAGTTAGGAGAAATCGGCACCTAAATTCAGCTAGTATGTATGGCGTTTCAGAGTGATCTTTGTGATTGTTTTGAATAAAGTATTTTTTGACTTGACTTTGACTTTTGACTTGATAGAACTTGCCCCGGGACTACTCAAAAAAACAATAAATTATATATTGGAACAATAATTGTGGAAAACCTACTCTTAACTAAATTGATTCAACTCGTTTTGAACGATGTAACAACTGGCATAACTTATTATTCTTCTACGTTAATGGCATGTGTCAAAATAGTGTCAATTTTGCTA
This sequence comes from Lampropteryx suffumata, assembly GCA_948098915.1. Classification (NCBI taxonomy): domain Eukaryota; kingdom Metazoa; phylum Arthropoda; class Insecta; order Lepidoptera; family Geometridae; genus Lampropteryx; species Lampropteryx suffumata. The sequence continues at coordinate 5,900,201 of OX402568.1, read as the reverse complement.
GTGTGAAGTGTTTATATTGTTTATAGTATATCACAAAGTCGTATCTTTTCGTTAGTCATTTATTATTTTATATAAAATGGTGCCTTTCATGTAACATAACTATGGATTATTTTTACTCGCATCATAAAGAAACACAAAGCTTTTATTCCAATTATTCACACCCGAGTCAGTAACTCTAGCTCTATTTAAAAATCACCAAAATTTTAAATAAAACTGGAAATAACTGAAGAAAAATATAAAATATAAGAGCGCAATTTTTGCTTCGCAAGACGACTGAAAATAGTCAATATAATTTGTAATCTACCACAACAGTTGGTACGATAATTTGACATTATCGTATCAACTGTTGACAACGGCATTTCAATGACATGCCTAGTAACTGAAACCGAATAACTTGAGTAGGCAAATCATTGAGATAACCAAGAATACAGGAGCAAACCTCATATATCACTCAAATTCGTATCGTATTATATCGTTGAGGATTAAGACAAAGATTGTCAAATTTAATGTCTGTCATTCTATCGTTCGAAACGAGAAATGTTTTTTGGCCGGTTTGCGGAGTTAACATTGTGCTCTTATATTATTTATTTTCCTGAGTTATTTCGGGTTAGTTTTCCATATTTTTAGTAAGTATTTATTGGTAAGTTAGAGGATATTTTTGGTTATTTCGAAAAGATTTTCAAATCTGTGGTATTATATCTTTATTATATATATATAATTCTACTGTACGTGTGTATGTCACTGAACTCTTTCTAAACGGCTGGACCGATTTGAATATTTTTTTTTGTATGCGTTTTGGTGGCGAACTGGATGGTTTAGATTCACAAATCAGCGCGGCAAATGGCGCTGCAGTCGGTACAATTAGATATATTCTTTTCTTTTTAAAACGCGCGAATAAAGTCGCGAACGAGACAGCTAGTAGCTATATGAAATTTGTCACCCCGAACGCGGTATTTTTTTTACAATATAAAGACAACGCGCCACACGCATCCTATGTAGGTAGTTGTTTTAAAAAAAAATATCGATTCACTAATCTCACGTAGACAGAATGATCACCATTCAAATGTTTGATGCAAACTAGCCTTTATGCTACACCGCTAACAATATTTCCTAACATAATGTCCCATACAATCGAGCCTGCGGGACCCGTCGCGTATATTTGCGGCTCGCCGACCGGACAGGCGGCCATTACCGTAAAACTATACTGTCCTCAATATTTAACTCGTACCTAGTTACTGCCAGAATGTATCTATTTCGGTCTAACTGCAATCGATTGAATAATGTATTCGTTCGCTCAAATTAGCTTGCATGAGGTAAAGTTTTTAGATATAACGGGAATAACCAGTTTTATTGGATATTAGCTGCTGCCCGCGGCTCCGTGCGCGTAGTACTTCCATAAATGTAAGCCTATGTCCTTCCACAAGATACAACCACTGAAAACTACAATCAGGGTCTCTTTAGGTCAAGAGTGAATAAATAAAAAAAATTAAAAAAATAATGCTGGAATTACTTTTTACTTTACTTTAACTAATAATTTCACACATCATCTGGCCCAAAGTAAGCAGAGCTTATGTTATGGGTACCACATGACTGATATACTACGTATATACTTTTATTTTATTTTTTGTAAATAGATACATAAAACATAGAAACACCCAGACCCGAGACTTGAAGAACTCTCAACCTTTTGCGTATCGGCCGGTCTTTGGCCCACTGCGCTACAGAGATCGTCTTAGGTATAAATAGGTTTCTTCTAGACCTTCGTGCCCCATCGTAGGCCGCATCGTTGCTTACCACCAGGTAAGATCGTGGACAAACGTTACCTGCGTTCGACGACTTTTGATGAAGAAAAAATAGTGTATTCCTTACCAAATTTCATCAAGATTTTTATTTATTTATTTATGTCACCGACATCGTATACACCAAGTCGTTGTCCTACGACAACGACTGGCCTTAAATATTTCCTCCCAGGGCAAACATCTGTGTTATGAACATAGGTGTTTGTTCTGTGTCTGGGTGTTATATAGTAACATAAGTATGTATTTTCAAATATATAAGTTTTCTCTGTCATCTAGTCACCATAATACAAGCTATGATTGAGTGTACCGGGCAGGTTCACCTGGCAAGTCGCTAATCGGGTACTCATTAGGGGTACATGTAAATTTTTAACCTTTTGACTTTTTGTTAATGTGATATATAACAAGTAAATCCGGAATAAAACTGCAGCAATGGAGCAAATTGAGTTTCGTGCCGTTATCAAGCAAGGAATCCCTCCTAAAGGCATAATGAGTAAGATGGGAGCCAATTATAGGGATCAGAGCCCTGGTTAAACCATGATTTACAAGTGACATGGTCTTTTCACATACGACAGTCGATTGAAGACGACTCCGGCCCAGGGTGATTTCGACCATGAAAATGAACATATATGGTGGTAAAATACCTGAAAATTCCTATTTTCAAAGTTCCATACAAAATCATTTTTTTTTGCAATAATTAAAATTCACAACCCTACAACAGCCTCGTAGTACTGGGTATAAAAAATCACTTAAACAAAATTAATAACACCTACACTGCAATTTAAAATTTGTTTCTTTTTTGAAATAAACTATCTAATAAGTACTTGATTTGTCGATTCATAATACTGGTTGTCCCGGAACTAGTATGCGGGGATCCCGTACGGGGATGATTCTCGACACA